>CM039123.1:6947626-7280384 GCA_022036555.1 Microstegium vimineum | reverse complement strand
GGATAAAAATCCCGGATGGGTAACAGAAGCAGGAGGATATGAAGAGTTCCCTGAAGACTTTAGGCTTGGTCAACCAGTTGACCTTTCCCTGTGGAATGGAGCCACAAGAGCTAGTTTATCTTACTTGTTTTATTTATTCTTGTAATGTATAAATGTTCGATATGTATTAAACTCTGTGATGGTACTCTGAAAATTTGTGAACTTATGTGTGGATTATTCCTGGGAACACATAATGTTATACATCCTATTTCGTCCTTGAAATTTGGGTGTGACAACCAGACAAATTGAAAAAGGGTGTCAGACCTTTATGGTGTTCACAAAATTTCAGGCAAAGAAATATAACCTTAGCATTAGTGTTCCGATGATTGTACGATGATCACATTTCTTTCACCAATAGATTGTCAAGTCCATATTATTTGTTTTGCAGAATGACACTAATTTTTCTGCACAAACATTTGGGGAAAACCCATTCAAAATCTAGACCATAAACTATCTGGTGCTCACATTTTTTGTTGTTTTGTTTTAGTTTATGTATTCGACTTTGCATCACTTGTTTCCTTAAATCTATAGGGCCTAAATAAACTTATGAATTACTTCTAGGAACACATGCTAATACAGTTATAAATGTTGTCCCACAATCACCACACAACCACAAAGTATATGTTATGGGCCATGTTCGCTACACCATGAAATGCCAATTTAACCCCCAGAGTTAGTTGGCATCAAATAACTATATATTAAACCTTGTTTTACCATTGCCACTAACCTTCATGATTCTCCAATATAGATGTGTAATGATCAAATTAAGATAAGAAATTAATTGGTTATAAGAAGTAGAGTTTACCAAACTGTCATGATATGTGACTCGCACCTCTAATATTGTACATGTTAAGAAGAAAATGCTCTACTAATTGAGATTATTATTGATTTTTATATATCTTCATAGGGATACTCTTAAATATGATATCATATTTCTATGCCTATAGTCAATATGTTCATTATTGATGCTTAATTATGTAAACATAATTATTAATTTTCTTGATGACAATGCAGTTAGAACCAATATCCATGGCCAAAGAAGATAGGCTTCTTTTATTTTTTTTTAGTGGGTGGTTATGAGTTTTGGTTTGAAAATATTGGCCCTATTTGTCAAAGGCTATGAATTAAATATATCATGCATATATTGGCCAAACAGATAACATAGATGGATGTCAATATCAATAACACTATAGTTAAATATGTTGGTTTCAGGATGTCACTTAGCTTATTTATGCCTTACTTTTAAAAAAATATGTTGATATCGTTTGAAGATGAACCTAGTCAAATGTGCTTTTGATATATCAGTTGGAAAGTTATTGGTCGTTATTATTTATGGAAATGGCATAGAAAATATAGGTCCTAATAAAATAGATATCAAGAAAGTCTAGACGCCTACACAAATTCATAGGGAAGGTTAGTTATTTGTGAAGATTTATATTGAACTTTGACAAGGAAGATTATTTCCTTTAGTTCTATATTTTAATTAAAAATGATGCCAAATTGACTTGGGAAGCAGAGGTGTAGAATTAGGAGGCCATCCTTCACCACCTATGTGTTGGGCACACCGAGGGGGGCTCTTTTTTAGGCTTTATGTAGCTGCATAGAAGAATGTGATTGATGCTATATTTTGGTTCAAAGGACTAAATGAAAAGAATATATTGCTGCATATGTTAGTTGATAGCTTTTTTGGTGTAGTGTCACACCCAATTTCAAGGACGAAATATGATGCATAACATTATGTGTGCCCAGGAATAATCCACATGTAAGTTCACAAATTACAAAGTACCATCACAGAGTTTAATACATAACGAACATATATCCATTACAAGAATAAACAAAACAGACGGAAGATACATCTAGCTTTGAGGCTTCCATCTCACAGGGAAGGTCAACTAGTCGACCAAACCTAGAAATCTTCAGTGAACTCTTCATAGCCTCCTGCTTCTATTACCCATCCGGGATTTTTATCCAAAATTGAAAAGAAAACAAGCGTGAGTACACTCGTACTCAGCAGTATAACATGGGGTTATGAAGCTCAAAAGGCTGACATTGGCTTACTGCATTTATGACTTTTAGTTGGTCAAAGTTTTATTATTAAGAAGCATCAGGTTATGCTTAAGCCCCAAATGATCCCACTTATATCCTTGCCAAAGTTTAAAGAGTCATAAACATCATCGTTATGGTGGCAACAGGAACATAAAGGTTGGTCAAGTTAATTAATTAAACCGTCAGTTTTCCGGGTCGTTCGTGACCGTGAGCACGGCTGATATATCAGTTTTAACACTCTGCAGAGGTTGTGCATCTTTACCCGTGAGTAGTGATGCCCCGAATGCCCGGGTTAATTTACTCCCATAACACTGTCAAGGTGAGTGGGCGGGGTTCACTATGAAACCTTTCATAGAATCTCGTCTAACAAGATTAGGGGCCGCTAGGATTGGCAAGGGGTGATAGAGCCCCCCTTCCGAGTAGCATAAAGACCCGCAGCCTACGCTCAAACTCGGACAGAGGCCGCACTATAACCAGCTCGGCAAGAGCCTAATGCGCCCTTTCGGGTAACCGCTAACGAGCTAGAAAAGAGCCTACTACTGAGTTAAAGCCAGAGCCATGTAGCTCCCACGGTAGCACTGTCAGTCCCAGCTTTTGCCAACAGTGAGTTATTATAAAAGGTTATGTTCCAATTGCCATAACATGATCACCAATTCATTCAAAACATTATAACATTTGGCAGGGATCAAGTATTCATTTATATAGCACTAGCCATCTACCCATATGCATAACCCATAGGAGTCAAGGTAAAGGATTGTCAATTCTATGGAAACATACTACGGGTATCAATTAAACACATGCACATGAAATTATGATTACGGTGAATAGGATAACTAGGTAGGTCCCATGCTATACTTGCCTTGGTTCTCAAAGTCCTGCTGGTCAAAGCACTCTTGATCACCAACAAACTCCTCACTGCCATGAACTCGATCACGGCATTGCAACAACACGCATTCCAATTGCATACATACAAAGCAAACAAAACTAATATTAGAACAGTACACCATCAACAGTAAACTGAGTTAAAAGGTTTATAAAAAGATACTACGCATTACTACGATCATTTCAACATGAATTTCACGAAAATCGGATTTAAAACACAAAGAAATGAATTTAACTGGTTCTCTAAGAGCATCTTTAGTATTTGAATTATCCTTGAAATTAAATAACTCAAACATGACCAACAGATGGTTTAACATGAAGAGAATTTCATTACGAATCTAACGCAACTCGAATCGTCCAAATCGGAGTTAAAACAAAGTTTTTATAAACAATTTAAGGCAGTGGCAATTCTGTAAATATAGAATTCTCATTTAAATTCTAGAATTAAAACAGACCGATCGGAAATACGCTTTTGAACAGAGAAAGCGTATTCAGTGAAGTGCGACAGCGCTGTGGCGTGGGGCTGACGGGTCTGCCACGTGGCGTCGCGTGACAGGCGCGGTCCACCGAGAGCACGTGGACTGTGTGCGGGACTTCGGTCCACACGGTCCACCATGGACCGAGATCCATACCCCTTCGGGGTTCTAATCCTGGCCGTTGGCTTTGGATCAGACGGCTCAGAGCAGATCAGAGAGAGGGAGAGGGAGAGAGTCGGCCGGAGGAGGCAGTGACCGCGGCGAAGTTCACGGGTCCAGTGATTCCCGCCACGAAATCGCAAAGCAAGGGCAGGGGAAGGGAGAGAAAACTGAGGCGAGTGCGATGGTGCACTCGGTCGAACACGGGGAGGAAGACAGAGGCGGCGCGGTGGTGCGCCATGGCCGGCGGGCTCTGCGCTGTGCTGTTACGGCAGTACAGGGCACGAGAACTCAAATTGAGGACACGGGAAGGTGCGGGGTGTTCGTGCGATGCACATGAGGTACTCGGTTGTGGCAGTGCGTCACCGGAGTCGACTGACCACGGCGGCGCCATTGATGCCGGCCTCGGTGTGCATCGGAGTGGCGCAAACAACGTCTAGCTGACCGAATTAAATGGACGGGGAGGAAGAGGGAGAGATGGCGATGCTCACCAAGTCGTATTGGAGGGCAGCAGAGGCTCGAGGGAGGCAGTCGACGTGCGGCAGCGGTCGGTGACGGCGGTGCGCGCGCCGGCGTGCGTTCCGCGGCCTAGAACAGATCACCGAGGGGGATTTTAGGCTCTGTGTCCCCGAAAACATGCCGCAGATGCGAAACGGAGCTTACCGAAGCGAAACGAGGACTCCGGTGGGGTTTCTGTGCGACACAACGGCGGCGGCGGCGTTCGGCGGAATTCGGGAGAGCAGATGAGAAAGGAGAGAGCGGAGGGCGGTGTGCCGCTTTATAGCGCATAGCAGAGAGCGTGCGGCGTGCGGAGCGTTGCGGCAACGTGGCAAGGCGTGGGGAGTGGGAGCGGGGCGTGCAGGCGGTTCCCGAACGCTGCGCGTTCGTGCGCGTCCGAACTCGGCGGAGGGAGGTGACGGTGCTGACTGTGGGGCCATGCAGCAGCGAGAAAGAGAGAGGGTGAGGAACGTGCGGGCGGTTCCTGTTCTCTACGCGTCCGCGCGCGTACTCGGGCGAGCAGAGCGGGTGTGCGTCGCGCGGCGGTTGCCGTGCTCTGCGTCGCGTGAGGCAGAGGAGAGGGGGAGAGAAAGAGCTGACAGGCGGGGCCGTTCCGGTCAGTGAGGGAGAGGGAGAGAAGAGAGTGAGGGCGGCGCCGACAGGTGGGACCCGAAGGTCAGAGAGAGAAAGAGAGGGAGAGCGGGCGCGGTCGGCTGGGCCGGTTGAGAGAAAGAGAGGGAGTGGGCCTCGGCCTGCTTGCTGGGCCGGCAGAAGAGAAGAGGAGGGGTTGGGCTGGGTTTCAGGAGAGAGGGAGAAAGGCCAAGCCTTTTTTTTCCTTTTCCTTTTTATTTCCCTTTTCCCAATTTCAAAGCAATTTGAAATCATTTGAATTTTTGGTTTTGCAAACTCAGCTATTCAATAAGAATTATGCAGCAGCATGTATGCACATTCATGTTGCTAAATTAAGGATTGATTTTAATTCAATAAATTTTTATTATCTCACTAAATGAAATGCTCATGAAATCTTTAATAAACCATTTTCTATTGTTTTAAAAACCAACAAAATTTTGGGTGTTACAGTAAGAACAAGATATACTTTCATTCAAATATTATGCTAATTGCTATATTATTCTTGTGGTTAATTGATACATTCATTACCCGATACCTATTAACTTGGAAGTTCTTCTCAGATATTTCATAGTACCACATCAAGCCAAATTATTAGACATATGTTGCAAGATCTTAGTGAACCTATCTTACTCTGATTAAGTCAGTGGTTAGGTTCACTACTATTTTGAGTTGTAGAGTTGCAAGTGGGCATATATACACTCTTATTGAGTAAGATTTGTCCTTTGAATCACTAAAATCTATGATGGGAAAAATTGAAATAGAATTTATTATTGAACATCGGATTGGTAGTGGACATGATCTAGAAACCAGTTTTGTTACTTTTACTCCATGGAAGTTGTATTTTGGTGGAAAGGATTGCAAATGTGGTCAAGGCATTGTTATTGTATTTGTTTCTCCCAATAGCATTTCCTTTTGGATCTATAGATGAGTTGGGATATATTTGCACTACCAACCAAGTCCAATGACTACCGAAGTTTTGCTTTTGAAGTGCTTGAATTCAGATCAGGCCAAGGTTGGTATCGAAGAAGTCCATGAGGTGAATTTGCTGAACACATTAATCGGCTTCTAAAATGGAAGATCTGGCTTCTATTGACCTAACAATATGATTGCTGGTCGTTTTCATTATTAAAAGGGACGCAAATGTTAGAAAATTGGCAATGTACAGAGTTTATGCGTCATATTATAAAACCAAACCCATGGCCATTCGGAGGACACATATTGGATTTATTGGGGAAATGCATTCTCATTCGCCAAAGTGACATCGCCTTCCGGTGGTAGCCCCAAATTAAGTCCGAAACTGATTTCTCAATGTAATTTAAATTAGAGGGGTAGAGCTGCCGCACTCTAAACTTAAGTCAAGGAAACTCATCTGTCCTGTCCCATTCGCACGCACGCTGCACACCAGTCGTTGTGGCAGTGCATGCGATACGATCGGCGCTTGTGACCGAGCATCAACACAGTCCGGTGTTTCGCGCCACTCAGCTCCTCTGCCACCGGAGCGCGGTGCTCTTTGACTCGCATAGGAAGCGAGGGTAGGTCTGGTCAACTGCATGCTGCTCTATATTATACTCTCTCCATTCTAAATTATAAGATATTTTAAAATATTAAAGAGCTAAAACATTCAAGTTTGATCAATAATTATAGAGAAAACTATAAAAACAATTAACATCAAATAGACGTGCTATGAAAATATAATTAATAATAAATTTAATAATATTTAGTTAACATCATAAATATATTATATTGTTCTATAAGTTTAGTTAAATTTGAGATGATTTGTCTCTCTAATATTTTTAAAATATCTTATAATTTAGGATGGATGGAGTATTACTGTATCTAGTGTAGTATAGTACTCTGTTTGAACCGAGACGGAGATGGTAGATGGCACGTGCTAACCGCGGTAGGTTTGCGGCTGCATCTTGCATGATGGTGAACAAGTGGTTGGTGCGCGCGAGAATGGAGCTGCGGCCGGCCATGGAGGAGGCCAGACATGCGCGCGGCGACGTCGGGTTGGGCCCCCACTGATCGACCATGCGTCCTTGCATGTGCGTACAGGGCCGACCGGTTCCTGTATCGCTGGCCGGGCCCTGATGCCATTCAAATTAATTTCATCCCCACAAAAAATAACAGAGCAATAATGCGGGCCCTCGATCGAAAACTCGTCCCCCTTCACCTGATGAATCGTATATTCGTATCCCTGGCTGGCTGCCTCGGTCTCGTCTCTGCCCACCTCGCCACTCCTCGGCTGTGTTTAGTTCTACCAAAAACCTCAAACTTTGATATTATATAAAAAGAAGATTTCTCGTCACATCAAACTTGCGGTATATGTATAGAGTATTAAATGTAGACGAAATTAAAAATTAATTGCACAGTTTGCTTTAACTTTACGAGACGAATCTTTTAAGCCTAATTAGTCTATGATTGGACACTAATTATCAAATACAAACAAAAAGTGCTACAAGATTTTTTTCACCAACTAGTTTTTACTGTACCTCGCCGTGTGTCACCGGGCAAGCATTCACTCGTGTGCAGGGCAGGTGACAACCAAGTAGGTCGACCCCTTCTATTTACAGATAGGAGCATTTATTTATTCTTCATTTTGATTTTGGCGATCGACTCAACTTTCGTCTTCACATACAAGTTTCCAAATCCTCCTCTCCAGAAAATAAAAATAAAATGCACAAGCCAATCACCAAAAAGACGAGTTTTCCTTGTTCATATTTTTTAAAAACAATAAATAATAAAGATTTTATTCGCGCTTGATAATTTTAAAGACAGTCCAAGCTCGATAAGTGGTGTGGGCATACCATCGAAATAACTACACGGCTAAAACGTCCATTTTAAAAACATGTATAGTTAGTGAGGGTTTTTTCTAGGAAAAAGAGGAACCAGGTTCATTCTTCAAATAATAGAAACAAACTAAACAACAATTGATAAAACTACCACTAGGAATAATTAACAAGAGAGTATTTTCTAAATTCACAATTAATAAAATCACAGGGATATGCTTGTGTACAAAGTTATATCAATAAATTCATGTTGAAATTGCTTTTAAAATCAATTTGTATCAGCCAATTAGTTCTTGCAGTACATCGACGGCTGAATGGTTGATACAAAAGTTGATTTTCTCAAACTTGTTCAACAACGATGTTTCAATAAATCCATCAACTATTGATCATATAATCAGGTTCCTAAACTTGCTAAGTGGTTTGTTCAAGGCGATTTAGACATTTTTAATTAATGTTGAACTATTAGCCAATGGAATAAAAATATAGTAAGACCCACTCATCATTCTCTAATGTATCTGTCTTAGGGCAGCTCCGTGATATGACTTATGAGCTAGTTTTCTCATCATTTTATATTTTAGTAGAAGAGAGAAAGCTATCTCTTGACCAAGAGCTAGCTTCATGCACATACTCCAAAGATCATATGAGGTTATCATCTGGTGTTATTCATATCATGAGCCATGTGTTAAAATTCAAAACTATTAGAGAAGTCGTCTTATGGTCAATAACTAGGTCATATCATTAAAGATGTCCTTAGATGTCTACGTGAGCTTGCCATACTGTCAACTACTGCGAGCATATCATACTTTCCCAGTTTCTTCATGAATGGCTCTATAATGAGCAGAACCTTAGATCTGTGGTGCTATATCACTTCACCCTTGAGTGTAAGTGAGATGTCTTGGCACATTGAAAAGTTTTCTTGATATATCAAAAGTCGTCACTATGCCAGAAAAGTTTTCTTTGTTATGACTTTTGAGATTACATCTGGTCAGATTGAGAACACCTTAGTGCATTGCATCACGATTTAAACTTTGTCGAATGAGTGGGTCTTCAAATTAAACAACCACATTGGCTTGTTACTCTTATAGGTTGTTGCCTCCTAATTAAACGGCTTAGATGTTGTCGAACTATATATCTCTTCAAGAATATTGCAAAAGGAGTCTTGGTTAATCTTATGAGAGGCTTCGTGCTCGCCTTTGCCATTGGTAAAATGAAACTTTAGAAGAATCGAGATGTGGAATGGTTCTTTGTCCAAGACGGCTCGATATCAAGTGATGCCTTGATAGAATGTGTGCGGACTCAACGCGCATGTGTCAAACTGTTGTCCGTTAGTTTTGTGTATGCGCTCCAATGAGAGTGGTCCTCCGTTGCAAAACCGTTCTTCCATAAATTACATCATAGCTTTCTTGGTATGTGTATTTGTTTTGGTAATCGACAGGGTTGCACTATCTATATGTTCCATCAATGATCACATTTGTTGTTGTATCCTTCTTCCTTTTTAATGAAAAGGGTGTTAAAGACACTCACAATGTAAGACTCATAGAGTCTAAGATTATTTATTACCACTTATTTATGATATTTATTTATGATATTTTGTTGATGTGGTAGTATATTTATTGAAGAGATAGGGTAAAAAAATTAGACTTCAAGTCTTATTTAGATTCTAAGTCCCTTGTATTCGAGGTAATAAATATATTTAGACTCTACCGTCTTGTGAGTGTCCTAAGTCACGTTTTTTAAGAAAGTTTACTTTTTTTTGGAAAGCGTGCATTTGCATTTAGCCTGTGTCGATTTCTCCATGTGCATCCATGGTTGGTCGGAAACGTTCTCGGTTGACTGCTACCATGTACTACCTACGCTCAGTAGGCACTTCCATCCAGGCATCATGCACCAATGGGCCATGTCATCTTTGTTTCCACGTTCTACGATGAGCTTCTCATCACTGAAGACGAAGTCAACAACTCCTATACTGATCCTCAACACGTGAACCTGGGCCTCCTTTTCAGTGCGACTGCCATAGGCTTCCTTCATTCGGGGATTTGCGCACGTAAGAGCAAGTATAGTAGCAGAAAAATAGTGACGTGGAGTAGCGGCAGCCAGGAATTTGCTATGGGTATGCCAAATGTAAAATATTTCAAAACAAATATATAAGCCATGTTTAAATACTTTAGCTCAACCAAAGGTTTAAAGTTAGTTTCTAGCCCAGGGACTAGCCCTGATCTAGCTCTAACCAAAAATGTATTTAGATACAAGAGTTAGATTGTCAAGGTACTTTTCTTGGTAGTGGACCCACCAAAACTAGTCAAAAAAACTTTAGTACATCCCACTAAAACTAGCCCAAATAATCACTTTTTGGTAGGGATAGTTTTTTGGTGGACTAGTTGCATGCAACTAGCTCAATCTAGCCCTCTTGTTTGGATACTTTTGGGTTAGTGGAGTGTAAACTAGCTGAAACTAGTTCTAGCCCATTGATCCAAACATGACCATAATAGATGATAAGTTAATGGCCATAACATTTAACAGATCCATAATAATAGCCGAAGTACAAGTTCAAATATAAATAATTAAGGTATTAAGAAATATTACAAAATACTAACGACTACTAAAATATAACTCTAATCCCTTTGTTAAAAGAGATGGATTATATCCCCATCTTCACCGGTACAAGAACAAAAATATTAGAGGAGAAAATGAATCTTCACCAAGCTAACGGCTGCAATTGCTACTAGAGTACTAGTTCATTTGTGGGCCTTGGTTTGGTTGGCTTGCTCGCTTGCTATTAGAGTACTAGTTCATTCATGGGCTCTTGGTGCATTAGATAATAGGATATGTATATATAGTATACATGTATTTATTTTCTTTACTAAAACCTTGGGTATTCCAAGGAATACCCAAGGAATACCCAGGCATACCCCTAGCTCCGCCGGTGACATGGAGGAGAGAAGATAAGAGAGAGAAGCAAAGCGGGCTGTAAGGCCAGTCTTAATGAGAGTTTCATAAAGTTTCATGGGCATTAAACAGGCTGACATGACACCCTATTTATGAAGAGAGAGATGATAAGAGTTTCATGTCAGTAGAGAGAGTTTCATCGCCATGAAACTCTTGTGCACTGTTACCAAAATATGAGAGCATTGGAAACTGTGAGATGAAACTCCCATTGAGGATGGTCTAAGCTTACAACCGGCTCAGGCACAAGAACCAAGGAAGTCAGTGGGAGTGACAGGTGGACCCATATTAATGTTGAAGGCTTAACTATTATATGGGTGGGCTGAGAGCAGGCTGTAAGGATGGCCTAAGCTACACCGTCTCGAAACAGAACCAGGAAGTCAGTGGAGTGACAGGACCATATTATGTGAAGGATATTTATGGGGATGGGCAAGTCGTGTTAGACCAGGGGTAAGCCCGCTAGTAATGTAGTCCTCTCCAGATGTGATGTGAAGACAAATATTATCATGGTTCGGGTGGCGAAGGAGGCCTAAGTTCAGCGGGGCAGAAGGATTGATACCGCACCGAAGGCTCGTCAGGGGGTACAAGAGGTTACAGGGTGTTATGATGAAGCTAGGACTAGCAGGCTACTAGGTGGCGATTGGCACTTGGATGTTGACACCGGTAGGGTGTGCAGCAGGCTGATGTCGAATGTCAGTCGATTTCCGTGTGAGAGAGCCTCTTATATCCCGGCGTCCCCTTTATGATCGGGAGGACGGGATTACAAGTCGCTAACGGTGCGCAGGGGGAGCAGGTCCAGGGCATGCTGGCGAGAGTGAGACGTCGATGCAGGTAGCCGTGCTGGCCCTGCCGCATTCGGTGTTTCGGAGCATGGTGTGGCGGTCGGGAGTTGCGGCACGTCACGGCGCAGCAGGGTTGGCCCTTCTGTAGGGGTACGGGTACAGCCACGTGAGCGGGAGGAGGACGGGAAGCCATGCCGGAGGAGTCGGGCGGTGGTCGGCCCTGTCATTCGGGGGGCGGTGTGGCGGACTGGACGTTGCGGCACGTCACGGCGCAGCAGGTTGACCTTCTGTAGACGGGTACGAGTCCCACAGTTGACGCGGGACGGATTGGACGGGAACCATGCCGGAGTGGTCGGGGACGGTGGTCGAGCCCCTGGTCGAGGGGGGGGGGTCGAGGCAGGCGTGGCCCTGTCGTATCCCTAAAGACACGGTCGAGGGCTGCCCTGTTCATAACTCGAGGGGTGCCTCTGGATTCTGTACCTGCGACCTGGCTACAGCGGTCGCACGGTCAATAGAGGTCCAGGGCATGGGCAGCGGGCTGACGGATTTGACCGCGGTAGTGGGCACCCATGGCGTTAGGCGGGGGCAGGTAGGCGCATCGGATCCCCTTTAACCCATACGGGAGCAGGTAAATCGGTCGAGCTTCCTTCTCAGGGGTCGTTCGTTCGACCCCCTGTCCGTCATTCGAGGGGTCGAGGCGGAGGCGGAGGCAGAGGGGTCGTTCGTTCGACCCCTGTCCGTCCGTTTTTCCAGTAATGGGCCGGCCCACGACTGGTACTTGTTGCCGGTGAGGTAAGCCTTCGCGTGATGGGCCTTCCTCCGTTGGCTTGAACGGCTGATCAGGTCTTGCCTTAAGAATGGTTGCTATGTTGAGCGTTAGATTTATCACACGTTAGGGTACCCCTTACCTTTGTACCCAACAGTAGCCCCGAGCCTCTATGCGGATAAGAAGAATTCGTATAGGGGCTTTTGCCGATGATCTGCAGGGTTAGTAGGAGGTTCGATTCTCCGTGGGATGCGCACGAGCGCACCCTGCGGGGGTAGCCCCGAGGCCCCAGAGGAGTGATTAAGAACTCCTCTGGGGGCTTTGACGTGTGTTCTATCGAGGGGAGTTAGGATTACCTGGAGCTGTAGCACCCTATCGAGCGGTTGATTCTGTTCGCCAGGCTACAAGAGTTTCACCTCCTTGGGAAAGGGGTGCTCGAGGGCGGCTGTCGAAACCTTCCGAGGGCCAGCCTTCACTCCCTCGAGGGTTAAACTAGAGTCATAGTGCCCTATCGAGGGGGCAACTCTGTCTGCCAGGCTACGAGCGTTTTCGACCCTCTTTCGTTGAGGGGTGCCGTGCGTAGTCTAGCCCTCAAGCCTCATGTGGCTGGGCTTTCACTACCTCATAGCGTCCTTCCCACGGATCCTTGCGCTCGGATTGTGGGGCGAAGAGCATCGTGCTATCCTCGTTAGGACGAGCCTCGACGTCCTCTGTGGGCCTTCGTAAGGGCGAGCTCGAAGTCCTCTGCGAGCTGGTAACGGGTATAAATTCAACTGAAATCCAAGTGAGAACTCGTGCCCCCTTCGACGGGGGTCGATAGAAGCCCTGAGGCGTTCTCATTTAAGCAATACCGCGTGGATTACCTAGGTGCCAACTCTATTCCGTGGGTATTCCGTGGTTATGCCTTGGATATGTCCCGGGGGGCCTCGAGAGTTCGTTCTCGAGCTAGGGGCACGCGCCGGCCCCCCTAGGTCATCCCTGACTCGCGTTCTCGAGGGCGGCTGTGAACATCGTTCGTGGGGCCAGCCTTCGCCCCTCGAGATTTGGGGGTGGACCGGAGTCCATAACCCTGGGTCCTCCCTGACCTCAGGTACTCGAGGGCGGCTGTTGAACCCTGTGCAAGGGCCAGCCTTCGCTCCCTCAAGATTTTGACGGACGGGTCGACGTTCGTTGCTTACCTCCGAAGGTGACGTCCTATCCTGTGGAATACAAGGGGGTAGGTAGGTAGGTATATTAAATGCGGGGACATACCTGTGTTTTTGTTGGATCCGCCCGTGGGGCTCGCGCTGGCCCCTCCTAGATTATTCCCAACTCAAGTACTCGAGGGTGGCGGTCGAACCCTGTTCGAGGGCCAGCCTTCGCTCTCTTGAGATTTGGGGGTGGACCGGAGCCCATAACCCTGGGTCATCTCTGACCTCAGGTACTCGAGGGCGGCTGTCGAACCCTATTCGAGGGCCAACCATCGTTCCCTCGAGATTTGGGGGGTGGACCGGAGCCCATAACCCTGGGTCACCTCTGACCTCAGGTACTCGAGGGCGGCTGTCGAACCCTATTCAAGGGCCAGCCATCGTTCCCTCGAGATTTGGGGGTGGAGCGGAGCCCATAACCCTGGGTCATCTCTGACCTCAGGTACTCGAGGGCGGCTGTCGAACCCTATTCGAGGTCCGGCCATCGTTCCCTCGAGATTTTGAAGGACGGGTCGACGTCCGTTGCTTACCTCCGAAGATAACGCCCACTGTTGCATGTTGTCCGCCGCAGGCGCGCCATTTTAGGAGATGTCCGTTCGACTGTGGCCGTAGCAGGCATAGGGTGCGGCGAGGCGTGCGGTGCGGAGCCCGATGACGTGACGGGCGCGACGAGGTGTGCGGAATACGAGGAGGCGGTAGGTGAGCGCATTAAATGTAGAGACTTACTTGCCTTTTCGATGGATCCGCCCGCTGGGCTTCCGGTTATAAATACTGGGGGTGGGGGTCTGGCTTCCTCACGCTTGCCATTGTCTTCCCTGTCTTCTTCCCCTCGCCGTCGCCTTTGTCGCCCACCGAGCCGGATCTCTGCGTGTGCGAGGGTAGGGAGAGGAGAGATCGGCAACATACTTTCCACCCCTGCATCCGAGCGCGCCCGCTTCCCTGCTCCCATGGCCTCCTACAGCTTGCGCGGCCCTAACGCCTGGCTTACGTCGTCGGCGACCGTGGCGCGCTTGGGAGACTTGGTGGAGAGCGGCCTTCTCCGACCCATCACCTCCGTGGACCGGCCGGAGTGGATAGCGCCTCCGCGGGAGGACACTGAGCCCAACCCGCCGGAGGGTTACGTGGTTAGCTTCGAAGCTTTCCACCGGGCGGGGCTAGGATCCCCCCCCAACCGCCTTCTGCGTGGGATCCTCCACCACTACGGCGTGGAGCTCCAACACCTCTCCCCAACGGCATTTGCCACACGGCGCTATTCACTGCCGTGTGCGAAGGTTACCTGGGGGTGGAGCCACATTGGGAGCTGTGGCTCCATCTGTTCAAGGTGAGCCTGTTCCACGCCTCTACTGGGAGCGGTAGCCGCAGGATGGTCCGGGCAAGCTGCTGCAGCATCGCCCTCAAGAGGGCAGACGGCTGGATCCCGGCGAAGCTCACATCGAGCCACTCCGAATGGCACTCCAGGTGGTTCTATCTGAGGAACGACGACGGTCTGTTCCTTGCCTACACCGGGAGAACGATCGACTTGAGGCCCGACCACTGGAGGTACGGCGTCGTTCAGAAGAAGCAGAAGCTCCTCGACCACCTGCTCGGCGCGATCTCCCGTCTGAAGAAGGCGCGACTTACGGCGGCCATTGTGGCGTCGGCCTTCCACCAGCGGCGAGTCGTGCTGCTGATGGCTCGCCCGCGACGCCTCGACGAGATGCGCCCGGAGGTGGACCTCACGGGGTGTCGCCTCGTGGAGGACGAGCTACCCCTCGAGGGGGTGGTTCGCCGAGTACGCGCTTCCTTCGCCGGCGTGTTCGAGGTGGGGGCGTCGCTTGCGTCCCCATGATGCCAGACCAAGGCCACATCTAGCTAGTAGGACACCTCTTTCTCCGTCAATGTCTTCTTGTCTGTCTTGTTCGTCTCCTTTGCCTGCGTTCTAACTGCCTAGCGTTCCCTCAGGGGAACGTCGTCTTCCGAAAGTCGTTGCCACCGGTGAAGGAGGAGCAGGGCGACTCCCAGGTGAGACGCCTTCCGGCTGAGCAGGACAAGAAGGCCAAGGAGGACAAGGGCAAGAAGGCCCGAGAGAGGGAGGAGCGTGAACGACGCCGGGCCCGGCAGAGGCAGGCCAACCTCTCCGAGGAGGAGTCCCCCTCGGAGGAGGATGAGGATGAGGGGTCGAGCAGCGATGAGGTTGTTGGCGACATGGCTCTGTGGCGCAGGGTTGTGACCGTTACGCTGATCCTGACGGAGATTGTTCTTGTGCAGGAGGAGGATTCGGAGCAGGAGGTCGAGCCGCGGCGCGGGCTCGAGGAGGAAAGATCGGTGCCCAAGCAGCAGAGGGCGACCGCCGGTAGTGGAGGAGGAGGGGGGTCGACGTCGAGGTCGGCCCCAACTGCTGGAGCCGAGTCGCGGGGTGAGCGCCCGCGGCTCTTAAAGCTGAAGCATCACGGCGGACGCGTAGCCGTTCGTCGCGGTCCCCTTCGAGGGGTCAGCCCACTCGGTCGAGCGCTCGGGCATCAAGCCCGTCGACCCAGGAGGAGACTAGGGTGGCGGCGACGAGGGCGCTGTTGGCCCCTGCCGCGGCCAGTGTTGGCGGGAGAAGTGGCTCCCGACGTGCCTCGCAGAAGCCCCGAGCGGCTCGAGGTCCATTGGTCGGAACCCCACGACTCCGCTGGGGTAAGTTTCTCTCCTGCCGATCCCGAGTATTTTTTGTTAGTTATGACTTGTGCTTACCGTCACGTATTAATTTCTTTTTAAGGGTGAAGCGCTCGTCGGAGGGCGCGACCTTCACCCCGGCCAAGAGGTTGAAGGCGGAGGCCACGGCCAAGATGACCGTCGGGACCAGTCTTGCCGCCCCGTCCCCTTCGACCCCTGCCCCAGGTGCGGCGTGGGCTGCCAAGGCGCGGGAGGCGATTGGGCGCGGGCATGCGCTGGCCGCTGCGGAGCTAACTCGAGTGGGGGAAGAGGCGGGTCGGCCCGTCGCGTTGGCGGGGTCCGCCGAAGTGGCGGTCGAGGCCGTGCTCACCCACCCGTCAGAGGGGGGCGCGCCCGCAGCCTCGGAAGGCGCGGAGCCAACGTCGACGACGGTCGTGGCTGAGGGGGTCGAGCCCCCAGCCGCCGTAGAGGTGGAGGTGGTCGACTTGACCTTCGCCGGCGAGGGAGAGACACCGGAGCACCCGGCGCCGAGGCGGTGGCCCGAGAACCTTGCGTCGTGGGAGGAGCGTCTGCGGGGCGAGCACGAGGGTGCGGTTGCTGCTGCGCCGGAGGTGCCTCCGTCGACGGGGACCCTCGTCGACGGGGCTTCGGAGCCGCTCCCCGAGCCTACCCAGGGGGGAGGACGGGCCGAGGAGCTCGAGGCGGCACCCGCGGCGGAGATGGCGGAGATGACGGAGATGACGTCCCCCTGGCCGGAGCCGGAGGGGGCTGTCGTGGCGCTGCAAGGAAGCAGCACAGCGGACGCGATAATGTCCGAGGCGGCTGCTCGGCCTATCGTCGAGGTCGAGCAGTCGTCTGCTGGAGGTGATCCGCCCTCTAACTTAGTCGGCGTGGAGGGAGGGGACCGCGGTGAGCCTGCGACGTTGGGTGCTAACATGTGTTCTCTTCACGTGCAGGGTTATTCTCACGGCGGGGACTTCTTCCGCCTAGAGGCGACGATCAGGAGGGGCCGGCGGCGACCCTGCAATCCGAGGCCAGGAGTGCCCAGCTCGGTGGGGCGGCTCCCTTCCCTACTCTAGCGGAGCAGGTGATGCTCCACGGGGGTGACCTCAAGATGCGCCAGGGCCTCATGCGGGAGGTCAAGGAGAGGGTCGACCGCCACAGCAAGTTCTGGGGGCAAGAGCCCCTCGAGCTGGCCGACCCCCAAGACCCAAGGCGCACCCTCCTCAAGCTTGATGATCAAGCCGAGCTCGGGGAGTGGGAGCACCTAGAGGAGTTCCGGGCGTGGCTTTCCCATGTGGTACGCGTGTCGGCGGTGGTCGCTTTTGTGGATTTGTTTCGGGGGATGGAAGTTTCGTCCTTTCCCTTTCGATTTATCTTGGTTATTTTGCTGCTCTTTTCTGATGACCTTCCTTTTTATCCCTGGTAGATGCTGCGGGTGAGGTCGCACGACAAGTCCCAGTTCATCCTCCGGGCGCAGGAGCAGTGGAGCCAGCTCCCCATCCTCCACGCCTCGCTGGATAAGGTGGAGGTCGAGGCGGTCACCGCGTAGGAGGCAACCAAGGCCGCTCAAGAGGAGGCCTCCCGGGCACAGTCGAGGGCTGAGGCTGCCCTCAAGGAGGTCGCCGAGGTTGGGCAGCAGCGGGACGCTGCCCAGGAGTCCCGACGTAAGGCGGAGTAGGAGTCCACCCAGCTGAGGGAGGAACTAGCCCGAGCGGCGGAGAGTGTCCGGCAGCTCGAGGAGGACCTGAAGCAGGAGGCTGCCGACCGCACCTCCCTCGAGGGGTGGGCCCAGGAGCTCCAGGTGGATTTTGACGCAGTCTCCTGCGACCGCGTCGCTCTGGGGGAGGTGGTGGCTGACCAGAAGAGGGCCCTTGCTGGTACGGGCAAGATCATCGAGGACCTCCGGGCTAAGAACAGCGACCAAGCTGTAGAGCTCGTCGACGTCCACCACCAACTTCGTAGGGCCGAGTAGGACTACGTCGCCCTGGAAGCACACGCCAAAGGTGGGTTTTTTATTAAGCTTGCCTATTTTCGACCCTTCCTCTGCTTTTTTGGTTTTGACGGAGTCCTCTGTTTGTTCTGGCAGAACTTGAAGGGGACAAGGCTCGAGCCCATGAGGATCTGACTAGCCTTTAGAACCTCCTCGGGGCGGAGACGATCCTGAACGAAAGGCTCGAGGGCGCCATCTCCGCCTTCTACGATGACATGGGGGTCGAGGCGGAGCCGGCGGTCGAGGGCGACGCGCGAGGAGACTCCCTCCTGCGCCGCTTCTACTCCATGACCCGAGAGGTGACAGAGCAAGTCCGTGCTGCTTTGCACGTGGGCGTGAAGCGGGCGCTCGCGGTCGTCCGCTCGGGCTACATCTACCACCTCAACGTCGTTGCCAGCGGCTTTGTCATCGACCCGGGGCTGACCGATGAGGCTAACGTGGCGAGATGCCACGAGTTGATCGAGGCCGCAGAGGTGCCCGGAGGCGAGCTGGCGAAGCTCTTCGAGCCTGAAGTGCTCCCTTCGGCGAACGGAGATGGCGACGAGTAGTCGAGGCCTGCGTGCCGAATCTGGACAAGAAGGTCCATGTAGTAGATTAGCTTTTGTGACAATACGATGTCGGGCCCCTGGGGGCTTCTTAACTTTAATGCATTTTATTCAAGATGCATCTGGGAGTTTTTATCTCTCGAGTTGTCTCTATTTCTCTTTGCCTGAGTCGTTGCTTGTGGACTAAGTGTTCGACGCACGCTCGTATCGCTGGAGGGGGGGAGCGAGTGGGGGTACCGTAGCCCTGAGGCGTAGGAGAGTCCCCGGCTCGACGACCCTCAACCCTTAGGGAGTTCGAGGCATTTTTTACTTAGCCATGAAGCGTAGTCGGGGCAAAGGTGGAAAGAGAAAGCCGAGTTTCGAAAAAACGTTCAAGTTTTTAGAGGACTTAGGAGGGGGGGCTCCCCCTATCAGCCCCTGAGGGAGGCTTGACTTTGCCGGAGCAGAGTCGAGGCTACCTCAGAGTTATGAACGAATATGAAATGTATTTCGAGAAAAAGTTATTCATTCATAATGCGATAGTTGTACATAATGTAGAAAATGTACGAGGCTTCGAGGCCTTAGGGATAGAAACGACGTAGCTGTTCGATGTTCCACGCGTTGGTGAGGATCTCGCCCTCATCGTTCTTCAGCTTGTAAGTCCCCGGCTTTAGCACCTCTGCCACGATGAAGGGTCCTTCCCAAGGTGGCGTCAGCTTGTGACGTCCCTTGTTGCTCTGTCGGCGGCGCAGCACGAGGTCGCCGACGTCGAGGTCCTTTTTGCGTACGTGTTTGTCGTGGTAGCGCCACAGCGTTTGCTGGTACTTTGCCGACTTGAAGAGGGCCACATCCCGGGCTTCCTCGAGCTGGTCGAGGGAGTCCTCTTGGGCTGCTGCATTGGCCTGCTCACTGTAGGCTTTTAGTCGAGGGGACCCGTACTCGAGGTTAGTGGGGAGGACGGCCTCGGACCCATAGACCAAGAAGAACGGGGAGAACCCCGTGGCTCGACTTGGTGTCGTTCGGAGACTCCATAGGATAGAGGGCAGCTCGTCGACCCATCTCTTGTCGTGTTCGTTTAGCCGATCGAAGATCCTTGGCTTGAGGCCCTGCAAAACCATACCATTGGCACGCTCGACCTAGCCGTTAGTTCGAGGGTGGGCGACTGCAGACCAATTCACCCTGATGTGGTGGTGGTCACAGAAGTCCAGGAACTTTTGGCCGGTGAACTGGGTACCGTTGTCGGTGATGATGACGTTGGGGACCCCGAAGTGGTGGATGATGTCGGTGAAGAATAGCACGGCTTGTCGAGATTGAATGTTGGCGATGGGTCGAGCCTCGATCCATTTCGAGAACTTGTCCACGGCCACGAGGAGGTGGGTGTGGCCACCTTTTGTTTTTTTCAGGGGGCCGACCATGTCGAGCCCCCATACTGCGAATGGCCAAGTTATGGGTATCATCTGGAGAGCTTGCGCAGGCAGGTGAGTCTGCCTGGCGTATAATTGGCATCCCTTGCAAGATCGAACAAGTTTGGTAGCGTCGGTGACGGCTGTCGACCAGTAGAAGCCTTATCGAAAGGCACTTCCTACCAGCGTTCTTGGCGCCGCGTGGTGGCCGCAAGCCCCCGAGTGTAGGTCCTTCAGTAGTGCCCTCCCTCGAGGGTGAGGCAACGCTGGAGTATATCGGTACGGCTGCGTCGATACAGCTCACGGCCATCCCCATACAAGACGTAGGTTTTGGCGCGTCGGGCTATGCGTCGGGCTTCGGTGCGGTCCTCTGGGAGTTCGCCCTGTATCAGATACTCGAGGTAGGGTGTGCGCCAGTCCGTCGAGGGGGTTGGTGTTGCGGCCGTTCTGTCGATCTCCATGACTTCTTCCCCGTTCGAGGGGGGAACGGTCGAGGGTGGTGGATCGACCCCTTGCTCGAGGGCGGGAGCCCCCGAGCCTAGGTCGACGGACGGCTTGTGAAGGTCCCTCAAAAAGACATCGGGAGGGACTGTACTTCTAGTGGACGTGATTTTGGCTAGCTCGTCAGCAGCTTCGTTGTAGCAGCGGGCGGTGTGGTTGAGCTCGAGGCCGTAGAATTTGTCCTCGAGCCTTCGGACCTCCTTGCAGTAGGCTTCCATCTTGGGGTCGTGGCATCTCGAATCTTTCATCATTTGGTCGATTACCAACTGCGAGTCCCCCCGAACGTCGAGGCGTCGGACCCCGAGCTCGATGGCGATGCGCAGACCGTTGACGAGGGCCTCGTACTCAGCTACGTTGTTGGAGGCGGGGAAGTGGAGACGGATGACATAGCGCATGTGGACCCCTGAGGGTGATATGAACAGCAATCCGGCGCCTGCCCCCGTCTTCATCAACGATCCGTCGAAGTACATAGTCCAGAGCTCGGTCTGAACTTGCGCCGGGGGTAGTTGGGTGTCGGTCCATTCTGCAATGAAATCTACCAATACCTGAGACTTGATGGCCTTCCGAGGGGCGTAGGAGAGAGTTTCCCCCATGAGCTCGACCGACCACTTGGCGATTCTTCCAGACGCCTCCCGGTTCGGGATTATCTCCCCGAGGGGGAAAGATGAGACCATAGTAACCGGGTGGCCTAGGAAATAGTGCTGGAGCTTGTGTCGGGTGAGGACGATGGCATACAATAGCTTCTGGATGTGGGGGTATCTCGTCTTAGTCTCGGAAAGTACCTCGCTCACGAAGTAGACAGGCCTCTGAACCGGCAGGGCATGTCCCTCTTCCACCCTCTCGACCACTACGGCAGCGCTGACTACCTGGGTAGTTGCTGCGACATAGAGCAAGAGGGGCTCGGCTGGGCTCGGGGGTACCAAGATAGGTGACGAGGTGAGCAAAGCTTTAAGCTTGGAGAGCGACTCCTCGGTCTCGATGGTCCATGCGAAGCGTTCGGTCTTCTTTAGGAGGCGGTAAAGGGGTAGTGCCTTCTCCCCAAGCCGCGAGATGAACCGGCTGAGGGCGGCGAGGCACCCTGTGGCCCTTTGTACGCCCTCAAGATCCTTGATCGGGCCCATCCTGGTGATTGCGGTTACCTTCTCAGGGTTGGTCTCGATCCCACGTTGGGAAACTATGTACCCTAGGACCATGCCTCGAGGGACCCCGAAGACACACTTCTCTGGGTTCAGCTTTATGTGATTTGCCCCGAGGCACCCAAACGCGATCTCAAGGTCCCCGACCAGGCTCCCGACTGTTTTGGATTTGACCACGATGTCATCGACGTAGGCCTCGACGGTCGGCCCTATGTGTTTTCCAAAGACATGGAGCATACATCTCTGATATGTGGCCCCAGCGTTTCGCAAACCAAAGGGCATAGTGATGTAGCAAAACATGCCAAAGGGGGTGATGAAGGAAGTTGCGAGCTGATCGGACTCCTTCATCTTTATTTGGTGGTAGCCAGAATACGCATCAAGGAAGCAGAGGGTTTCACATCCCGCAATGGAATCTACTATTTGATCGATATGTGATAATGGAAAGGGAACCTTGGGACATGCTTTATTTAAACTAGTGTAGTCTACGCACATCCTATCCTTTCCATTATTTTTCTTGACAAGTACGGGATTTGCTAACCACTCGGGATGATGTACCTCCTTGATGAATCCGGCCTAAAAAAGCTTGTCGACCTCTTCCCCGATGATTCTGCGATTCTCGTCAAAACGGCGCAGCCGCTGCTTCACCGGTTTGGATTCGGCCTGGATGTCCAAGGAGTGCTCGGCGACATCCCTCGGAATGCCCGGCATATCCAAGGGACTCCACGCAAACACGTCAGCGTTCGCGCGGAGAAAGTCGACGAGCACGGCTTCCTATTTGGGCTCGAGGGTAGCGCTGATCGTCAGCGCCTTCCCATCCGCGTGGCCGAGGTCGAGCGGGATGGTCTTGGTGTCCTCCGTAGGCTTGAAGTTGCCGGCCTGTCGCTTGGGGTCGGGGATCTCCTTGGAGAAGTCGTCGAGGGTCGCGAGGATGGCTGACTCCTCGACCGCCTTGGCGTTTTCCACGCACTCGACGTCGCAGTTGTAAGCGTGCTCGTAGGAGGTGTCGACAGTGATGACTCCCCTGGGCCCCGACATCTTTAGCTTGAGGTAGGTGTAGTTCGGGACCGCCATGAACTTGGCGTATCCCGGTCGACCGATGACGGCGTGGTAGGTACCGTGGAATGCGACCACCTCGAAGGTCAGATCTTCCTTCCGGAAGTTCGAGGGGGTACCGAAGCAGACTGGTAGTTTGACACGGCCGATAGGGAGTGCCTTCTTTTCTGGGACGGTCCGTGGAATCCCCCCGCGCTAGGCAGGAGCATGGTCCTTGGGATCCCCAGGAGGTCGAGGGTTTCGGCATAGACGATGTTGAGGCTGCTTCCCCCATCCATGAGCACCTTGGAAGGGCGGGTGTTGAGTATGATCGGGTCGACGACGAGTGGGTAGACCCCCGCGTTGGGGACGTGCTCGGGGTGGTAATCCTGATCGAAGGTGATCGGCACGTGTGACTAGTCGAGGTATCGAGGACCATGAGCTCGAACGGAGAAGACCTCTCGACGCTCACTCTTGCGCTGACGCGTGCTGAGTCGGGTCGAGGGTCCCCCGAAGATCATGAAACAGTCGAGGATCTCGGGGAAGCCCCCGTTCTTGCCATCTCCCTCGTCCTGTGGGTCCTCCTTCTTGTCGTCTCTCTTGAGGCCGAGGGGACAGAAGTGCCTCTTGAGCATGCGACAGTCCTCGAGGTTGTGGTTGACCGGTCCCTTGTGATAGGGGCAGGGCTCCTTCAGCATTTTGTTGAAGACGCCCCCCTCGAGAGGGGGACCTCGAGGCTTCTTCTTATTTGTCGTAGTGACAAGATCGTGGGGCTCGACGTTGCGTCGACCCGGCTGGTTCTTTTTCTTCTTGTTGTTGTTATTGTTCTTCTTGGGCACACATATTCGAGCCCCCGGGCTCATCCGCCTTGACTTTCTCCTTGCTCGGGGATGTGTAGAAGAACACGCCAACAGCTTCCTCGCTGGCTGCATAGTTGGCGACGATGTCCATAGGATCGTTGGCGGTCTTGGGGGTGTTCCATCCCAGTTCCCGCACCAGCTCCTTGCAGGTTGTCCCGGCGACGAAGGCCGTGATGACATCGTGGTCGGAGATGTGGGTGAGCTCAGTACGTTGCTTGGAGAACCGCCGGGTGAAGTCGTGCAGGGTTTCCCCTGGCTTCTGGTTGCAGCTGCGGAGATCCCAGGAGTTCCCTGGCCGCACGTAGGTGCCCTTGAAGTTCCCCTCGAAGATCCTGACCAGGTCGGGCCAGCCATGGATCAAGTCCAGGGGGAGCTCCTCGAGCCACCTTCGAGCGGTATCGGAGAGGAAGAGCGGGAGTTGCCGAATGATGACGTGGTCGTCGTCGGCTCCTCCTAGCTGACATGCCAGCCTGAAATCAGCAAGCTAGAGCTCCGGCTTGGTTTCGTCATTGTACTTGATCAGGCTGGTGGGTGGACGGAAACGAACAGGCAAGGCAGTTTGTCGAATTAACTTGCTGAAGACTCGTAGCCCTGGTGGTTCCGGGGATCGACGTTGATCCTCGTCGCTGTCGTAGCGCCCACCTCGATGAGCACTATACCCTCGAGCCTCAGCGTCACCGTGTCAGCGTCGTTTGTTGTCGTTGATGTCGTATCGCGCGTCTCGTGGTTGTCGATCGTCGAGGATGCGGTCTCGAACTGGTTGCCGCTCCGCTCCGCCTTGGGGCGCCTTGTCTTGGTGGACAGATACCTCTCGATCTTGTCGAGGAGGCACGTCCCGCCGCTCGGAAGCAGCCCCTCTGCGCCTCGAGGCCGAGCTTTCCGCCTGTTGTACGGCCGCGGTTTGGAGAAGCCCCTGGATTTCATTCCTGATGCGTCGCGCTTGGGGCGTCGATGGTGCTGGCATGTCATGAAGCAGTATTGCGGCCGCCACAATATTTTGGCTGGCACGGTTGTAGACGTGGCGCTCGTTTTCCCCCTCCTCGACGATCTGTCGATGGACTTCCCGGGCCCGCTCGCGGGCTCTTCCACCCAGCGGGCGCCCGTGATCTCGCTCGAGGGCGTGCTCGAGCTGCTGGAGTCGCAGACGCTCCTTCTCGAGCTTGGCGAGCAGCTCTCGGACTTGCGCGATCTGAGCGTCCTGTGGTGGATCGGCTTCGACTGGAACCGGGGGGGGCGACTTCTCGCGCCGGGGTGGCGTTGCCCCCTCCTCCTTCATCCGTGGCCGCGGCGTCGTTGACGTCATCCTGGGAGTCAACCAGACCGTCGAGGTGGAAACATTCCCGGGTGGGATCGTAATCCTCATCGGGGGAGTCCGAATTGGGGTAGCCGTGGTAGAAGTTGGGGAAAGATCCCCAGCATTCTTCCTCCAGCCATCGCCGTGTCGTCCCCCAGGTGTGACACCCTAGGGCCGGGGCTCGTCGTGACTCCAGGCGCTCGTCCAGTGGAGGGGTGGTGACGAGGTCAGTTGTCGTTCGTAGCAGGTTCCCTGGGGAGCCGTAACGTGCCTGTATCTGCGAGCCTACTAGAGCAGAACAGAGTCTGGCGCTGTTGTAGAGCCCATGTGGAAGCAGGTTGTGCGGTGGTGCGGCCAAGTATGTCGGTGAAGCCACAGGAATCCTCTGAGATGATGGTATGGTAGAGTCGAAGTCAGGCTCAACGAGGTACCCGCCCCGACCCGCAAGCATGGGTCAAATAGGCTCCCGAAGGGAGGAACTGTGTCACCAGCTGAGGCCGAGGAGACGACATCCGACGTCTCTGGATCCGCGCGGTGAAGAGTGTGGCGGCGTCGTTCGCGCCCCCTCCTGGTCGCAGGAGAAAGGCGCGAGTGGTGGGACCGTCGTCTGGTCCTCCTTGGCCCCGGAGTACCGGAGCTGCTGCTGTCCATGCCACTACTGGTGAGTAGAATCATGTCGTGGCCGTGGCCCGTGGACATGAACTCTAGACTCCCGAACCAGACGGTGGTGACGAATGGAAGTGATGGGATCATGGAATCCATCTGGGAGAGTAGTTCGGAGTTGATCGACACGCAAATCTCCCTAACTGGCGCGCCAACTGTCGGTGTTATGACCCAGGGGGTCAAGACCACCGGCTAGTAAATTTGTATATTGTGTGCTCCCTCTCCCAGATGTGATGCAAGAAGAACACAAGATTTATCCTGGTTCGGGCGTAGAAGGCCCTACGTCTAGCGGGGGAGGATGGATTGTATTATCTCACACCGAAGTGCTCGTACAGGGGGATACAATCAGGTTTACACGGGGGTGCTCTGGATGAGCTGAAGCCTAGGACTAGCAGGGCTACCCTAGGTGGTCGATTGGTCGCTTGAGAGATTGATCAAGCGATCGAGTGAGTGGTGTATGCAGGTCAGAGCTGATGTCCGAATGTCTGAGTGGATTTCCGTGTGAGAGAGTCCCCCTTTCTTCTATCCCGGCGTCCCCTTTTATAGATCAAGGGGAGGTACGGGAGTACAGAGTCCTAAACTGTAGCGGCATGGGAGGCGTGTCCATGGCGCCATGCGGGCGAAGGGACGTCAATCGCTGTAGCAACGTGGCCCTCCCGTCATTCCGGTGTTTCGGGGCATGGTGATGGCGGACTGGACGTTGCGGCACGTCACGACGCAGCAGGGTTGACCTTCTATAGACGGGTACGAGTCCCACAGTTGACGCGGGACGGATTGGACGGGAACCATGCCGGAGTGGTCGGGGACGGTGGTCAAGCCCCCCGGTCGAGGGGGGTCGAGGCAGGCGTGGCCCTGTCGTATCCCTAAAGACACGGTCGAGGGCTTCCCTGTTCATAACTCGAGGGGGTGCCTCTGGATTTCGTACCTACGACGTGGCTACAGCGGTCGCACGGTCAACAGAGGTCCAGGGCATGGGCGGCAGGCTGACGGATTTGACCGCGGTAGTGGGCACCCATGGCGTTAGGCGGGGGCAGGTAGGCGCATCGGATCCCCTTTAACCCATACCGGGAGCAGGTAAATCGGTCGAGCTTCCTTCTCAGGGGTCGTTAGTTCGACCCTCTGTCCGTCATTCGAGGGGTCGAGGCGGAGGCGGAGGCGGAGGGTCGTTCGTTCGACCCCTGTCCGTAAGTCGAGGCAGGGGCGGGGGGTCGTTCGTTCGGGGGGTCGTTCGTTCGACCCCTGTCCGTCCGTTTTTCCAGTAATGGGTCGACCCACGACTGGTACTTGTTGCCGGTGAGGTAAGCCTTCGCGTGATGAGCCTTCCTCCGTTGGCTTGAACGGCTGATCGGATCTTGCCTTAAGAATGGTTGCTATGTTGAGCGTTAGATTTATCACACGTTAGGGTACCCCTTACCTTTGTACCCGACAAGCAGGCTGTAAAAAAATCTTACAGCCAGCAGCTGGCTGTATTATTAGGCTTGCTCTAATATGGTCCTATGTTTAGGGCTTCTTCAACTTGCCTGTCAAAAAAAACTTGCATGTTGTCTTAATGGCCCTAGAAACGCTTTCTAGATAAGCTGCACAAATAGAGTAAAAGCGATGGTTAAAATAAGGTGGTATGATCCAGCTTCTGTGTGGGAATAAGTGTGACCAGAATAAGCTGCTGAAAAAGCATAGTAGTGTTTGGCTGTTGACTTCAGCTTATTTTATCCATAAACAGCTTATAAACTATACCAAACATGCCCAATACATACTCCTTTTGTCCCTCCCAATTATAAGCTTATCTTAAACTGGAAAATTCATACACATGATATTTAAACACATCTAGTTTCCCTTAAAATATGTGACTATTTGCTAAAAAAATCAATATCATCATAGAGCCACTTTAAATATAAATTTTCGATGTAAGTTTTATATTCCGGTTTGAAAACTTGTATATAAATTGACTAATTGTCAATCAAAGTTTGTAAAACTTAGTTTTTTTGAATAAAATACGCTTTATCAGTTTAGAACAGATGAAGTATAAATGTGTAATAGAGTGTTTTCTTTTTTTTTAAAAAAAAAACAAGCACTCTATTGAGACATGAATAAAAAACAAACTTTATCTTGGACAAAAAATGGCACGGGAGCCAGAAAATCAAAATTTGGGCCTGCTGCTTGGATTTACTAGTAAATTTAGAATTGATACCGAATATTCTCCCTCCGTGTCCCTAAAAGAACCAATCCCTAAAATCCATGCTATAGATTTTATATCTATAATAATATCTATCTATCTATCTTATAATAATATACTCAATGAGTAGTAATTATCTACCTGCCGTACCCCTAAACCATTAATCCTAGTAGATAGATGAGTCCCCTCGGAACAGCACGGCAGCAAGAGCAGTAGTGTGGTGTGGTGTGGTGATAGCGGCCCGCTGGTGCTGGGAGTTAGCGCAGTGATGGCGCCAGCTCCATATTCACTATCAGTCAGTGGCCGGCGAATTGACTCCAGTTTAATGAGCCGTTCCTAGCTGCTGCTGCTCCTGCTCCTGCATCGAGAGGAGAGGAGAGGAGAGAGAAGCAAGGGAGGAATCGAGGTGGTAGTTGACCCCGACCCCGAGATTATTAGGCCTTCTTCAATTCGCGATCCGATTCCCTCCACCTCACGACGAAGATGCACCCAGCAAGGGAGGAGTACTCCTATGCAGTTGCATTCAGCTGATCGCTGAGCACCAGCCACCTCATTGACCCGGACCTCCCATCCGCCGCGCCGGCCCATGCCCATCCATCCCAATCCCAGCCAGCGCCATTGCTTTCCTAGCCTAGCTAGCTAGCTAGCTATACGGCAAGCATTATTCTCCCCCACTCTCCGGCCGGCCGTTTCCATTCCTTTGATCCTTCCCGGCCGGCCACTGCTTCCGTTCCGTTCCGCCGGCAGTACGTCATGGGCAGCTGCGTGAGCAAGAAGGCCGCCGGCGCCAAGCGCAAGGGCAAGGTGGCTGCTCCGCTCCCGGCGGTCGTGGAGAAGGAGAACGCCCATGCCCAGCTGCCAGTGCCACCACCACCGGTGCTGCTGGAGGTCCAGGAGGAGGAGGTGAAGGAGGTGGTGCTGTCCGAGACGCCGCGACCGCCCAGGCCGCCGCCACTTCCGGAGCCGGAGCCGGAGCCGGTCAAGAGGAGGCGAGAGCAGCAGCCGGAGGAGGCAGATGATGAGGCGGCGCCGTCCGAGACCGACGACACGTGCAGCGCTGCGTCGGCTGCTGCCAAGGAGACTCTGGCGAACAAGGTGCACGAGGCGGCGGCGGCCGGATGGGAGGTGGAGAAACCCATCAAGACTACTGCTACTACGGCCGCCAGGATGACGGCGGCGCCGGCGGATCAGGAGAGGGAGAGCCGCCGCAACCGCAAGCACAAGGGAGGCGGCGCTAATAACGGGCACGGGCGGGCAAGGTCGCCGTCACCCTCGTCATCGGCGCACAGGAGGCAACAACAAAGCGGCGGCCAGCAGGGCCAGCAGCAGCAGCATCCGCGGCCGCCGCGGCGGGAGCAGCAGCAGCCCGCGGTGGTGTCGGGCATCGGGTGCCGCAGCGGCCGGTTCTCGCCGTCCGTCGCGAGGCGCGCCGCCGAGAGCGCCGCTGCAGTCCGGCGGACGCACTCCGCCAGGGAGGCCGACATGGCGCTGCCTTCGTCCAAGCGGTACCTCTCCTCCCTCAGCGGCAATGTCGCCGCCGCCGGCCACGGGGGAGGTGGCGGAAGCGCGGCGCTGTCGAGGAAGGACCCTAGCGAGCGGTCCGGCCGGCGGTCGGACTCCCCTACGACGGGCAGCTGCAGCAGTAGGCGCAGCGCGCCCGACGCGATCCACCGGCCCGCGAGCCCCATGCGCAAGGCGGCGGCGGCGAAGGAACACCACGGCAGCAGCCCCGAGCGAGCGAGGCCCGCGCCGCCGCTGGACATCGGCGACGAGCGGGCGGCGTTGTTGTTGGGCGGTGGAGGAGGAGGACTAGGAGGGGAGCAGAAGATGATGCTGGCGGAGGGCGAGGAGGGCCACAGCAATCCCTCGGTGGCCATGGAGTGCTTCATCTTCCTCTAGAGCTCTCGATCGGTGATCATGGCCATGCATGCCAGCCTTGTTCGTCTCTCTCTCTCGCTCGCTAATCGCTGTCTCTTGTTGTTGTTACTTGCTCAGTAACGTGTTGGACATTATTTATCGACCGCGCCATGCATGCATCCATTCATCGACCGACGTCGCTGGCCATTGCCGGTCGCTCACGCACCTCTGTTCCTGGTTTCCCCGTTAGAGTAGAGACGGACGGCCATTTCCGGCGCCGCCGCGGTTCTCCGTGCTACAGTAACCGCTGACGACGTCACGGCGATCGGCCGTCGAGCAGTAACCGCTGTAACAGTGGGTAGGTTGGTGACGAGTTAGTGCACGGCTGCGCGGGCTGGTGCAATGCAATGCAACGTCTGGCCGGCCGGGTAGATCCAGGGCAGGGGCAGGACTGCAGGTGCAGAGGTCGCTAGCTGAGTCGCTGACGACGAGACGAGTCATGAATGACTACACTACAGACTGGTGTACAGTAGCACGTACACATTCTCATTGGATGAGCCCTGACGCCTGTGAGGGAGGAGGATTGTACTACGACACGAGTCCGTACTACAGTACAGTAGTTGTCTGCTGGGTCGGCCTGTCGCCTCGACACTGTAACTGTACGCCCAAGTCCCAACCCTGGTGGACTGGACGGACTCCGGCCGGCCGGCGGCCTTGTGAATTTGAACAGCAGTTGCTTTGCATCGCATATTTGTACAGCGTACGTCGTCCAGTCGCCCAACCCAACTGATCCAATCCAAAAATCGAAATAGCTTACCACTTGCACTTGGCTTAGTCCGCAAGGCTGGAGACCAGCGGTGGTTAGCGGATGCATGGGTGCAATTTCTTGGCGCCAGCAAGTACTCCTAAGTTGCTGCATACTACTCCTACAGCAGTACTACGTACACCTGGTTTTTTGCATAGTAGTAGTATGCACTACCACTCACCTGACGTGCACCTTTGACTAGTGTGTACAGTAACAGCCTCCAACTTGAGGTTTCGGACGCTGCAGGAACAAAAAGTACATCTCGTGTGACGCAGATCGATTCTATGGGATGTGATGTGACGATGTGTGAGAGAATGTAATATGAACATGGCCTTTGGCCCTTGGCCCCCGGCCCAATTTTTTATAATTTGATCTTTTTTTAACTATTTTCACTTTTAGACAAACCCTGAGAAACTCGGTTTTGGACCTAGGGTCGACGTCATGCCCCACGGCGCCGAGGTAACATATGTCGACACCATGCCTTGCGGCGCCGAGCATTTTGATCACGGGCTGAGTTGACGCTGACGTGGAAGGCACCTCGGCGCCTTGATCTACGGCGCCAAGCTATTAGTTTTAATATCTAGGCTTTGTAAATAGAACAAGTACTATTTGTTTCTAGTGTTATTCAAAACCGCATGTGTAGTTCAGTTGGTCTAGGTGCTAGATGTGAAGGTGCAAGTCTTGTGTTTGAAACAATTGACATGCACAATTTTTTTATAATTTATTTTCTATTTGATTTTGAAATAAAAAAATATTTAATTTATTTTTATATGGTTTTGAAACATTCGGTTTTTATAATTTATTTTTTATTTGATTTTTAAAACATTGCTGTTGGTTGTTCAATCCATAACGGTAAACCTTGACCACCTGATCTACAATAGTGAGTTTGTTTAATATTAGAAACAATATTACTTGTTGTATTTCTAAGGACCAGATACGTAGCATAATAACTCGGCGCCGTGACACGTGGCGTCGAGTTCGGCGCCCTGATCTATTACACCGAGCTCGGCGTCATGATCTACGGCGTCGAGCCTCCTGCCACATCAGCTCCAGCGCAACATCGGGTCCAGTTGCTCGGCGCCGTGAGGTATGGCGTCAACATACGTTACCTCGGCGCCGTGAGGCATGGCGCCGATCCTCAGGGTCCAAAACCGAGATTAGTTCTGTCAGAGGTCAAACACGATTTTTTTTTCAAAAAAAGGCTAAATCTTAAAAATTTGGGCCCCCGGCTCGCACATGTACTGGTAGTACAGTGTAAGGTGACAGAGGGACAAGGGTACATTTCGGTATGCAACAAATACTGCTGCTGCTGCCGTGTCGCTTCACGTCGACTTTTTATGCAGGTGAACCACAACCACTGAACGGTGAACGGGTAGCGGAGGGGACGTCGTCGTCTTCTACATACAGAAAGACCAAAATAAATAAAAGCGACGAGCACCAACAAATCGTTTGCCATTGGTGGTATACTGTACAGGGATACTGCAGACCACAGACTACGGAGGGCCACAATTTTGAAAATGCCTTTTATCCGGAGGAACCTAGTTAGCATTTCGCCGGCCTGAAAAGCCCACCCATTTGCTTCAAGCCTAGTACTGTAGATCTTTGCATCCAGACGACCAGACCCCATCTAATAAACGGCCACGATACCAAAAGGTAAGGTAGCCCAGGCTCTTCCGTCCGATAGTTTGCACTGGCTCTTCTTCCCTTGGCATCCAACATGCCAAGGCCCAGCTGCAGGACAACGCGGAATGCATTGTTTTTTTTCCCCTTATTACTAAGTAACTTAGTACTTCCTCCGTTTCAAATTATTAAATATTTTGATTTTTTAAAATTTATAGTTTCTTTATCTTTTATCTTTCGAATCCCGAGTCCAAGCTCAGGCAGCTCATTGTGCCACGTCATATATAAAATTTCAGCCATTCGATCATACGTCATTTACATCGTGCGGCTAATATTACAGCTATCATGCGTGTCTTCTGGTCGCCTGCCGCGAGCTCCAGAAGATTCACGGCTCTCGACTTCGACTATGCCTGCCGCCTTCTCCTTCCCGTAATCCCGTCACCACGACCCCTCCTCCCCGTAGGACGCAGCCCCACGAGCTGCTGCACACCGCCTCCACACTAGCGAGCCGCGCAGCTGTGGCCGAGGGGCATGGGCACCGCGTCACGGGGGACCCTCGACAACGTGAGCGCGGTTCGCTGTTGAAGCAGCGCTGGCGAGCTGAGCTTTTGCTCGCTGTCGCTGCACGTACCACCGCTGCATGGACCAAGCGCCCCCGCTGCTCCTTATCACCTCCCGTTCTGTGCATGACACTCGGCACTGCTAGAATCCCCGCACACTCTGATCGCACAGGTCGCGATGATGAAAGAGAAGGAGGACGGCCATGGTGGTGGCTCATAGCCCACTCTCCGCTGTGACAACCACAGAGAGGCTCAATCTGAGACACTTGTTTCTCCGTATCAGGTGCACGTACCGCCTCCAATGGGATGGCTTGATGACAACGTCGACCACCACACGTCACGAGCTGCAAATAACGGCAGTCCAAGCGAAGCCACGGAAAGGGCGTGGAGGTTGGCCGTGCCCGGCGGCCCCCAAGCCGAAGGGAACGGCAACAGCCGCCCCAACAGCACTAACCAACGCAAAAATGTTGGACCGGATGCGACATGAATAGCGCACAGGTGGTGTTGGACGGAATGCCCATGAGGCTATGAGGTAAACAACCATGACTCGGCGCTTTATCCGGGCTGTGCTTGGGACCCTTTTTTTTAGCACTTCTTGTTGCCGGTCCTCTTTGATATTCATTCTGATGCTTGTGCGTGTGTCATGACTTGTTAATTTGAAGATGTCGATCTAAAACAACCTGATCTCGCAAAGCAGAAACATAAGCTTTAAGGATGAGCAATCTTTAAGTTATTGTTGACTTTTTCATCCCTAAGACATTGTTTTAGAACTAGAATGAGATGGAAATTCATATTTGCTTCATATTTTTTGTTAGTAAGCCCAGCTGTTTGTGAAATTCTTTTGCATGCACATAGCCTCTTACCGTTGCTATTAGAATGAGAATCAACTTTTGGATCCACCAAAATATTACATAAACCAATAGGATTAGATATGGCAAGGTGCCAACACATGTTTCTTTTAGTTATCATATTTTTTCCAGTGATAAAATGCATGCTTGATGGCTGCTTGTCTAAAATGTGTGAAATTAAGTTGGAATTCCTATTTGTTTAATATTCTTTGTTTGCAAGCCTAGTTGTTGTGAAATTCTTTTAGATGCACAAAACGCAGATGTTCAGGATATAGTCGTATGGTGTAGGAGCCACGACACACGGTAGTTGTATGCCTTCAATCAGTGGGCGTGCTTCTATCATGACCATGCATTACCAATGTCTTGTAGCTTCAACCAAGGAGGACAATGTGAAACTGCTTCTATTCCAAATTATGTCATTCCAAGAATCTTGGACCAAAATTATAAAGAGAATAACAAATATTTATGTCATTAAATAGTTATACTATAAAAATATAATGACCGAAGAATCTAATAATACTTAGTTGGCATCACAAATGTTAATATCTTACCATATAAATTTGGTCAAACTTGAGATACTTTGACTCTCCAAGATTCTTCGAATGACTTATAATTTGAGATGAGAGGAGTAGTATTTAGTAGTGTCATGTAGTAGATTGTATGACTTTAGTCAAGGACCTATATCACTAATTATGTATGCTATGGAATGGATGCTTATGTTGCCTGAGACACAACCATGACACAGGCATTCATTACCTTCTAGGCAGTCTCCCCATTCTTATGCAATCAAGTTTAATGCATCACCCTTCAAATACTCTAGCTCTTCATCATTAATTAAAGGTTATAGAAGAGATTTTTGTGTTGTGCCATTGAAGAAACTTAATTAGAGATGCATACTTATGCATGACCTCATAATTTGTGACAACTTCTGAAAATATTGTTCTTTTATAAAACTATGTTCTTACAAAACTTTTATATGACCATCAGCACTTAAAAGTATTGAGGCATCAGCACTTAAAAGCCCTTGAATCAGCAACCCGACCACAATTCATCCTCTTGTCTCTAACATGGTCATTACTAATGATAGCATAGTTATCATCATTTTTTCATCGTTGCATTCTAAAGTTTTTAGAACCAATGCATTATCAACACTGGCCTGCTGAAAGATGGTGCGGCAACGCTGCACCTAGGTTTTCTAGTGTAACTTAGACATATGTTTTCACGTTGGAAAATTGGGCCTTGTTTTTCTTCTTGGAGCCGAGCAAAACCACAACAGTGGAGCCCGCCATGTCTGGATTCCGGAGCTGTTTATTACTGCTGTCTCGCCTAGCGTCTGGTTGCAGGCTTCTGACTTGTGATGTGGCTGTGTTGTTCTACCTCTAGTATTTGACAGGTGGATATATCGGGTACAATCAGAACCAGTGATTTCTCCATGCTGTCGTGGCGTACTAGAGGTGGCGAGCTGGACGCCACTACTTGTCCCGGCAGGAAGAGAACAGGGCCGACAGCCGCGCGTAGGTAGGAAACGAGAAGCAAACCCCGGGCATTGCCCCTCTTTTCTTTCCCCACCACCCCTTCCCAACATTTTACCATTCGCAGGCAGCAGCCCGGTCGGTGGTCGAACGGAGAGCAAGCAAGACAGGTCTTTCGCCGATGCGGATCCCGCAGGAGTCAGGACGTAGACGTACGCAGTGATTTCTTGTCCACAAGTCACACGAATCCGCCTGCGCAGGACGTGTGGATCACGGGTGGCTCATGGGAACGGAACGGGTGCCGCCGTCGCCGCCAGAAGTCTCGATACTTTCATCCGTGTGGAGGAGGAGCGCTTCCAGAGTCCGACCGGAGGTTCCGGTGGATATAGCGCCTTCACGAGTGCACGGTTCGGCAGGCTGTGTTTGTTTGTACTTTTGGAGTAGTACTCTACCTTCGTCTTAAAAGAATAAGACTGTTATATACATATTCAAAATTTTGAAACTGTAGTGTTTCATTTGTATTTGGTAATTATTATCTAATTATGAAGTAACTTCAAAAGATTCGTCTCGTAAATTACATACAAACTATATAATTAATTATACTAGCAAAACATGTCAATGCGTTGCACCGGAACATATAATTTATTATTCAATATTTGTGACAATACTAAACACGTCTATATGTACAAGAGGATGTATTATTTGTGTGATCATCTAAAAACTTTCTTTTTGTTTGATTTTAATTAGAACTACCTTATTTATCTTAATTAAATATTAATGTGATCTATAATATAAATGCAGGTGCAATAAACTATTAACCTCATATAAGTAGTGATTGCATTCACTAAAATAATGGCTTCTCAACAAAAAATGATAGCAATGAGAGGTGGTGCGGCCTGGTCGTGCTAGCACTATTCTAAACGCTGCTATTGTCCCCGCACTCTTCGTAGCAGCCAGTGCGATTTAGAAAACAGACCATCCTTCCTCATGTTGGGATCATGTGCTTCTTCACACTTTCTTCCGGGATAAGCTCCTTTACCGCCTTCCTCACCCTCAAATTTGATGGATGTCTGACCTTCGGTTCGAGGAGTGGTGCTAAACGAGAGAAAGATAAAGACAACGAAGATGTGCGGTGCGCGGCCATGGATCAATACCAATTTGTACATCTACGCTGACATGCAAGATGCTCAAGCCATAGTTGTGTGGAACACGACTTCACGCAGATAAATCGTTCTCTTATCCCATGATTTAATTGCCAGCTAGTTTTTATGATTTTATCTATAGTGGTTAGTTTTCTTAATTTCTGTTTATCTTTAAATTCCACTTTGATTAAATTATAGGGTAACAAAAAAAGTAAGAACGTTGACAAAAAAGCAATCAAAAAACAAAAAATAAAAATATAAACTATTCCTCAGAAAAATAGAAACAAAATTGGAAAAAGAAAATAAAAAGGAAGAGAAAAAAAGACACGGACGGATATGATAAGCAAACTAAACAAGAAAGAACTCTTGTCCAAAAAAACAAAAACCTCATGAAAGGATCAAGATGTCCAAGAGGAGAGGTGAATTAGGCTCTTTTAATTTCTAAACACGAATTAAACCTATAAAGAACCAATTAACCCCCTAGTGCCTACCGCTTGTGTGTCCTAGCTAGAAAGCGGTAGCAAGTCAATGGAAAGCGAAAACCTCCTACACAATTCTAGTATGAAAAGAATGACAAGTGCGGAAAGTAATGCGGTATGAAAGAGCTAGGGAAAGAGATGCTTGACACGGCGATGTTTTGCCAAGGTATCGAGGAGTCGACACTCCCCCCTAGTCTTCGTTGGAGCACCTCGCAAGGTATAGATCCCCCTCAATCCCGCGCAAGGGATGAGTGCTCTCTACGGGCTGATTCTTCGCCACTCCGGCTCGGTGAATCGCCCACAACCGATCACAACATCGATGGAGAAGGGCCGCCGACAATCATCCGGAGATCACCTTCCTCCGAGCACCACCGGACCGTCTAGGTGATGTCGATCACCAAGAGTAACAAGCCTCAATCTTCGCTTGACTCACTCAAGCTTCACAACTAGAGGATGCACACTTGAACTCTTGGATGAACTAGAGAGATGATGGATGGATTCGCAAATCACTCTCTCTCTAGGGCTCTTGATCTCTTCCCAACCTTCTCAACAAACTTAGCAACTTAAATGAGCAAAGGCTAGGTGGGAGAGAAGTGGGAGGAGCTATAAATAGACCCTCTGAAAACTGCCTCGGGCTAACATTTTAAGTTGGCGATGAACGCTCTGTCGACTAGGCGATGGACGGTCCGTCGCATGCCCCAACAGCTAGTTTCTGTTCATAGTTTGGGCGACGGACGCTCCGGCGCCTGGGCGACGGACGGTCCGACGCCCTGCCCAACGGCTAGTTCTGACACACTGTTCCCAGCGACGAACGCTACTTCACTGGGCGACGGACACTCATCCCCAGCGTCCGACGCTACGCTCTAGCTAGGGTTGAAAAACACCCTCTCTGGAAGGTCGACGGACGCTCTTACCAGCGTCCGACGCCTGGCCGACGGACAGCGTCCGTCGGACCCTGAAAAACTTAGCCAGAAAACACAGCCACTGGAAGGTCGACGGACGTTGTGGACTCAACCACCCAGCGTCCGACGCCGACGGACAGCGTCCGACGCCCCTGTCAGGAGCGTCCGACGCCTAGAAAACAGTTTTAACAACTTCGTTTTTCGTCACGATGAATATGGAAGTTGTTCTAGGCTATCTTACGGTCACCATAGGCTTGCTTAGAGCTAAGGAAGTCAAGTGTGTACCACACCTAAGTCATGAAGCTTTCCTAAGTCAAGCTACTAATCTCAACCCCTCTTAATAGTACGGTCAAAGGTAAAAAGAGAAGCCCTATCTATTTCTAAGTGCCCTTCATCTCCTTATGACACTTAGCCTATCATTCTAGAGTCTTCATCATGTCTCCTTGAAATCCGAAACGATATCCATCTTGGGGGCTAAGTGATGACCATTAGTGCCCATTCTTCTTGATCACTATGGCTAAGCTACGCATAGCCTCTGCAAAACACACGTTAGCCATAATAATCTCTAATTGTCGTTAATCACCGAAACCAACTAGGGCAATGATTCTTCAATCTCCCCCTTTTTGGTGATTGACGACAATAGAAACTCGAGTATGGATAAGAGTTATGGTTTAAACTTTATTGTGACTTGGAATGGTTGAGCGAGGGTTAGTGAATTTGTAATGAAGCATACTTGCTCACCCAAGCCAAATCACAAAACATGGTACTCATAGATATGAATGAAAAAGCAGTACCTCATGATATTCTCAAAAGATATGTTGGAGCATAGCGCGGAAGCTCAAATAACGTTTAAGCATAGAGATATATCATGAAACATGAGACAACTCACAAGATATATTAGTGATAATCAAAGAGTTTGTCACATGCAACCATATAAACATCGACCAAAGCATTCACCACATCACACATATAAGCAAATGCATAGAAGTAGACATGATGAGAGAGTACGGGGAAATAAAGCATACAAAGATCCAAATCCCTCCCCTATCTCTATACTCGACCCTCTCTCCCCCTTTGGCGTCTAACACCAAAAACTAAGTGTCTGGGGCTGGAGAAGAAGGTGGAGGAGTTGCAGCCTTGCGATCGAGCATGATGAAGTCCTGTAGGTCTGACTCGTCTGACTCATCATCTGCCTCGTCCTCTGCAAGTGTAGGTGCAGCTGGGGTGGCCTCTGGAGCTGTCACTGTAACCTCTGGAGCTGCGGTCTCAACTGACTCCCCCTGAGGCTCAGCTGGTGCCTCTGATGATCCTGCCTCAGTGGTAGCGGGTCTGGGAACCCGACGAGTGAATACTCGAGGCGAGGGGGACGGTGTCACTGCAAGTGCCACTAGGGACACTGCTGCTGCAACCTCTGCAGACTGAGTCTGAGCTAGAGAAGACACTGCCATGGTAACTGCCTTATCTGCCAAAGATATAGCATCCGTCTGAACGGCAGCTGGAGGAGTAGTGACTGTCTGTGCTGACTACTTAGGAGCGATCTCCGACGATGCAACTGAAGAGAGGTGAGTGCCTGTCGCCGGAGGATCCACTGCAACTGCTGTAGCTAGTGAGACTGGCTGAGCTGCTCCTGGGGAGTCTTCTCCCGTGATCTCCAGATAAGACGCTGACAGATCTCTCGAGGCCTCTGCTAAGGTAGTTCCCCGGGTAGGAGTGAATCCTGTCTGGAACTCTCCGGGTGAAGCTATCCAAGAGGACACCTGGGTCCTCGGAGTCTGGTACTCAGGAGAGGTTGCTGGCTGGAACGGAGGAGTAGCTGGTGCCTGACTCTGCTGTCCTCTGGACGGTAACGCTGGAGTCGGCACCACAACCACTGGAGGTTGCTGAGGAGGTGAAATGAACTGCTGCTGCTGTGAGACGCCGGGCAACTGAAACTGTGGCGTGGAAGTCTGCCTGAAGCTAGAGGCCAGAAGACGCTCAAGTAGCAACATTTGGGTCTTCTGGATCTCTGCCTGCTGCAGCTGATATGCCAAGAATTGACGCTGGAACTCGTCCTATCTGGCCTGTGTCTGGGCCTGAGCTGCTAGCTGCTGCTCAGTAAGCCTCCGTAGATCGGCAGCCTGTCGTCTCTGCTCCTCGGCCTGACGTGACTGCTCCTCTTGCATCCTCGATAGAATCGTGAGCAAAGTAGCCTCAGAGGAGCTAGAACCTGGAGCTGCTGCAGCTGTGCCTGAACCTCCAGCCTCGTGGTCATGAGGCATCGGCGCGTACTCGCGCACGGGCTGGTAGTCCTCGTCAGAACTGACGGAGTCGAGGTCCTCTCTAAAGACTGTCTCAGCAGCTGTATCAATCTCTGCGTCTAAGTATGCCAGCTCTGCCTGAGCAATCTGCTCAACTGTCGCATCTGTGACCTCGACCGACTGTGGTGGCACTCCGGCCTGCCTAGTGTCTGGTCTGTGAGCTTGGCTGGGGCGAGGCAGGTTTCCATGTATCACCAGCTGACTCATCGAATATACAGGAAACTCTGTCGCTGACCTCGTAAGGGTGACTCTCATAACCCCTGATCCGGTCTTGGCAACTATCAAATAAGAAATTCAATGGGCGAACTGCAGCTGCCAATGACCCCTGAACCCAGCAGCTATAATATCCTCGAGCTCGCTCACTATCAAATCCTAGAGGTCGAACTTCTCCTTCCTGACAATATGGGCAAGGAGCCACAACTGTAGGCGAGTGATCGTATCTCGGGCTCCAATCCGAGGGAGGATAGTCCATCTGAGTACCTCGTGGAGGATCCGAGCCAAAGGAGTAAGGTCACGTGGCGTACGGCTCGAACCCTTAGTGAATGGCTGCTGAAAGCACGGCCTCACGAAGTTCGTAGATGGCACTATACCATTGTGAGGTCGGCGAGGGGCCTCCTGATCCCCATAGCAAAGATTGTGGATCCTGGTAGGTGAGGACTCTAGGTGAAAGAGCTCTCTGAAGCGTGCTGCTATAACCCTGAAATCACGTCCCTGAAATCCAAAGTGTAGGAACTCGTGATCAGGTGAGATCCACAGAGAGGCGTAGAACTGATATACCCAAACCTTTTGATATGCCCCTGAGCGTCCCATCAGATCTGTCAGATCCTAAATGTACTGGAGATGCTGCAAGATCTCTAGACCACCGATTCCCTCTATGTGGGCAGATGGGCACACCCTGTGGGCCCTGAGAGGAGCATCAGTGTCTATATATGCTCTGTAGAAATCCTCGTGCACTGTAGTGTAGAAGTCTCGTCCGGCACGGGGGTCCCTCTGAGGTGGGAACCAGGATTGGAAGTCGACAAATCGAAGCAGCTGGACTTGCTTCGCTGTAAGCACTCTGACCTGGTGCCTCACTGGGTCTGGGAGCCGGGGTCCTGGAGGGCTAGGTGGTGCACCTGAGCCTCTGGATCGAGTCACTCGACGACTCATCAGCTCTCCAATAGTAGAGTGGCCCGCGGCCTCTGTCGGCTCAGTCGCTGGGACTGGCTCTGTCTCCTCAGCCTTTGTAGCCTCGATGGGCTCTGTCTCTGGAGGTGGAGGGGACTCACGACGCGCTCCACGGCGAGGCGAGAGCCTCAAGCGGACGCGACGTCCACCTCTCTCCGCTAACTCAGCTGCCTCCGCCACTGCTAGCGCGGCTGCTGAATCTGGATTCATCGCTGGCCTCTTGCGCTTCCAAGAGATAACCTTTTGCTTTCCCTTTCCCTTTCCCCGGTCAGTGGGTGGACGCGGTGGAGGTGGAGGGTCACCACCACTACCGGGAACGGGACCTGCGTTCTTCGTTTGTGCCATTTCCGGACTTCGCTAACCAAATCTCTGACAATCAAAGCCTCAAAAGTCACACCCTCAGACTCACTGACCACTGATACTGAACCTCTGACAAGCCACAGAATCAAGCAACTGTAAGAGTGGCACGCCGGTCCTGGACTGTCCTCGCGAGGCTTTGCCTCGATCCATACTCGCGGGCTTTGCCCCGAGTTCACTGTCACTACTCAACTGATACGCTGACCCCTCTAACCAACTGACCCTGCTCGTGAGAAGTAGATAGGAGTATAACCATAAGCATATACGCTAGAGAAGAGAGTGACTATAGAAGCATGAAATCTAGATAAGAAAGAATCGTGATATCAACTGCCATTTCATACCTTGAACGCTGACCAAATCAAGAGAAAAAAGGGAAAGATCCTCTGATCGTCTATCCGCAATCCGCAATCCGCTAGCTAATCAAGGCAAGATAGGATTAAGATGGTGATAGGGAATGACGAGGTGATTTGCAATTTAGGGGAAAAGGTCACAGAGGTTGAAAATCACCTTGTCGTGCAATTGAGATAGATCAGCCTCCTTGAGGGAGAGCCCCTTGGCAAGTGAGTCCTACGCGGCAGGAAATACACAGGGGTCTGGTGGCGCTAGCACTGCAAGGCAGGGGGAAATGCACTGGAGCGGCGGTATTTGGCGGATTGGTGCTTGGGCGCGGCGCCGGCACAGGGAGATGGAGCGGGCGGCGCAGGGGAGCGCAGGGAGGAGTGGCGGCTGAGTAGCAGTGGGGATCTCGTCGGAGTAGGGTTGCGGGTGCTCAGCGGCGATGGAAGACGGCGGCTAGGGTTTGAGCGGCGGAACGGAGAACGGAAAGAACAGAGGAGGAGTCGGGCATTTTAAAAAAAATTCGCCGTTAAGTTCGCGACGGACGCTCCGTCGGACTGCGAGGGACGCTAGGGGAGCGTCCGACGGCATCGTCCGTCGGGCTTCCAGAACAGATTTGAAACGCCCAATCGCATTGACCGCGACGGACGCTGGGGGGAGCGTCCGTCGCCCTGTTAGCGGGCAAGTTTAATATCCGGACGATTGCGACGGACGCTGAGGCAATTGACACCGAGCGTCCGTCGGCAGCGTCCGACGCCTTAAAAATAGAATTTTTCAAATTTTCTTTTTGCGTCTTTCTCCCAACCAAGTTCTAATCCCAATAAGATCCAAATAACACTTGATTGGACTTGATATGAGAACCATCTCTCAAACACTCATTTTCAATTAGTTTGCCATAGGCTTAAATTTAGTTTTTAGCTCAAAATATTCGAATGGAAGCGCCAAGGAGTCATCATATGGCCACAAGAGGGGTATTGAAGTGACTTGAGCTTGGAATGCTCCCCCTAAGTGGAGTATCATAGAGGATGCTCAAGAAACTTAACCGAAAAGAAAGGGCAAACAACACACATGCATATGCTATGCAATACGAAATTTAAATCTAGGTTGCTTGCAAGTTTAAACCGCGGTTAAGCTTTGTCACACGCTTTGAGGGCGGTTATCTTAACCGCGTTAGCCAAGCCTATGTGCATTACCAAATTAAACATGTTATATTACATATGAATGCATGGTTCACACAAGCTCATCTTTTAGTGAAATTAGAGTGATCAAGCACATTTAACTCGCTTCTCAACCTACAAAAAGTTGTTTCATCGAGTGGTTTAGTGAAGATATCCGCCAATTGATCTTCGCTTTTAACTCCAACTAGTGTTATGTCTTCCCTAGCCACATGATCTCTAAAAAAGTGATGGTGAATATCTATATGCTTGGTGCGAGAGTGTTGAACCAGGTTGTTTGCAAGCTTTACGACGCTTTCATTATCACACAAAAGTGGAACTTCTTTTAAAAACACGCCGTAATCAAAGAGTGTTTGGATCATATATAAGATTTGTGCACAACTTGCTCCCATGGCAATGTATTCCGCTTCGGCGGTTGACAATGCCACACTATTTTGCTTCTTTGAGGACCAAGAAACAAGTGATCTTCCTAGCATGTGGCACCCACCGGAGGTACTCTTCCTATCAACCTTACACCCGGCGTAATCCGAATCGGAATAGCCAACTAGTTGGAAGGGAACTCCTTTGGGATACCAAAGACCCATGCTAGGGGTGTGCCTTAAGTACCTAAGGATTCTTTTAACCGCAAAAATATGCGACTCCTTAGGGTTTGCTTGAAACCTAGCACACATACACACACTAAACATGATATTCGGCCTAGAAGCGGTGAGGTAAAGTAAACTACCAATCATAGAACGATAAAGAGTTTGGTCAATCGGTTTACCTCCCTCATCGAGATCGAGATGCCCATTAGTAGGCATTGGGGTCTTGATTGGCTTGCAATCCTCCATCTTGAATTTCTTGAGCACATCATAAGTGTACTTCTCTTGAGATATGAAGGTGCCCTCCCTCAATTGCTTCACTTGGAAGCCAAGGAAGAAGGTTAGCTCGCCAATCATCGACATCTCGAACTCCTTGGACATCAATACACCAAATTCCTTGTTATGACCTTGGTTTGTTGACCCAAATATAATGTCATCGACATATACTTGGCAAACAAAGATCTCTCCATCTAGCACCTTGGTGAAGAGTGTGGTATCCACTTTCCCGATCTTGAAGCCCTTCTTGAGTAGGAAGTCCCTTAGCCTCTCATACCAAGCTCTTGGAGCTTGCTTCAATCCATAGAGTGTCTTGGACAACCTATACACATGATTAGGACAATTTGGGTCTTCAAACCCGGGAGGTTGTGAGACAAAAACAAGTTCATTGATGAAACCATTTAGAAAGGCACTCTTCACATCCATTTGAAAAAGTTTCATTTTATGGTGTGAAGCATATGCCAAAAGGATACGAATGGCTTCTAGTCTTGCAACTGGTGCAAAGGTCTCCCCAAAATCCAAGCCTTCAACTTGGGAGAACCCCTTTGCCACCAATCTTGTCTTGTTTCTCACAACCACGCCTTGATCATCTTGCTTGTTCCTAAACGGCGATGTTTTGCCGAGGTATCGAGGAGTCGACACTCCCCCCTAGTCCTCGTTGGAGCACCTCGCAAGGTATAGCTCCCCCTCAATCCCGCGCAAGGGATGAGTGCTCTCTACGGGCTGATTCTTCGCCACTCCGGCTCGGTGAATCGCCCACAACCGATCACAACGTCGATGGAGAAGGGCCGCCGACAATCGTCCGACGATCACCTTCCTCCGAGCACCACCGGACCGTCTAGGTGATGTCGATCACCAAGAGTAACAAGCCTCAATCTTCGCTTGACTCACTCAAGCTTCACAACTAGAGGATGCACACTTAAACTCTTGGATGAACTAGAGAGAGGATGGATGGATTCGCGAATCACTCTCTCTCTCTCTTTAGGGCTCTTGCTCTCTTCCCAACCTTCTCAACAAACTCAGCAACTTAAATGAGCAAAGGCTAGGTGGGAGAGAAGTGGGAGGAGCTATAAATAGACCCTCTGAAAACTGCCTCGGGCTGACATTTTAAGTTGGCGACAGACGCTCTGTCGACTAGGCGACGAACGGTCCGTCGCATGCCCCAACAGTTAGTTTCTGTTCATAGTTTGGGCGACGGGCGCTACGTCACTGGGCGACGGACGCTCATCCCCAGCGTCCGACGCTATGCTCTGGTTAGGGTTGAAAAACACCCTCTCTGGAAGGTCGACGGACGCTCTTACCAGCGTCCGACGCCTGGCCGACGGACAGCGTCCGTCGGACCCTGAAAAACTTAGCCAGAAAACACGGCCACTGGAAGGTCGACGGACGCTGTGGACTCAACCACCCAGCGTCCGACGCCGACGGACAGCGTCCGGCGCCCCTGTCAGGAGCGTCCGATGCCCAGAAAACAGTTTTAACAACTTCGTTTTTCGTCGCGATGAATATGGAAGTTGTTCTAGGCTATCTTACGGTCACCATAGGCTTGCTTAGAGCTAAGGAAGTCAAGTGTGCACCACACCTAAGTCATGTAGCTTTCCTAAGTCAAGCTACTAATCTCAACCCCTCTTAATAGTACGGTCAAAGGTAAAAAGAGAAGCTCTATCTATTTCTAAGTGCCCTTCATCTCCTTATGACACTTAGCCTATCATTCTAGAGTCTTCATCATGTCTCCTTGAAATCCGAAACGATATCCATCTTGGGGGCTAAGTGATGATCATTAGTGCTCATTCTTCCTGATCACTATGGCTAAGCTACGCATAGCCTCTGCAAAACACAAGTTAGCCATAATAATTTCTAATTGTCGTTAATCACTGAAACCAACTAGGGCAATGATTCTTCACCTCATTACGTACCAATTGAAGAAAAAAAGAAAGGAAAAAAGACTCAAACAATGATCAGGAAACAAAAAAGGACTCCTAGACGCACCTGATATGAAAACAAAAACAAAAAAAGAATGCCCATCTTTTAAAAAACAGAAGCCTCTCCGTAGGTACCAAATTCAAGTATATTGTAAGAATTAAAAAAACACGCCATATTAGAATATGACTCGTATGGAAAGCATGTTGTTTTTGAGTCCGCATCACATACACAGCCCAATAAGTTTTGAAATTGAACTCTGTATCATGTCAGAGAAGATCTATTCAAACTTATATGAGTAAGGGTTATATAATGTTCGGTAGTTAGAGAAAGAGACGGATAAAAGAATGGATGGACGAAAAAAATAGGCTAAAATTTTACCTCTTTATTATTAGGTATATAGATATAGATTTTTGTACTTATATTTAATATTTCATGCATACGTCTAAAGATTCGATGTGACAGGAAATTTAGAATTTTAAAGGGGATCTAAACAAGGCCTAACTTATATTTGATCAGATTTATTCACATTTACAACTCTAAATTAAATATGTTATAACAATATATTCTATAATTAATATTATAAATATTTGATATTATACATATTTTTATTTTTTATCTTTAATCTATTACATTTGTTATACAAAATCACAACACTATTTTAGGATTATATTCTTTTCAGAGAGTGAGGGTCCAGTACCATGCGCGGAGAACCTATTTGACACGCAAGGTGGAAGGTGTCCTGGTATCCTGGTATCTCGAACTCTAGCTGGTGCCCGTGGTTTCGAGAAGGGGGTAACCACGGAGACATGTGAAGAAACCGATAATGCACTGATCTGCACTCCCATTCTCCCAAAGGGAGAAAAAACATGTGCAAAATGCATTGGAAAACAAATAGTAGGACTTTGTATCAGGGCCATGTACCGATATCCGAAAAACACAATTCCAGTTGTTGCTAGCTGAAACACCGGAGTGGAGGTATGCATCGAACTGTGGCTGTTTTCATCAGCACTATTCTAACATAGCTTTTCAATGAATCAACAATATTTTTTATTCTCATAACAAATCAACATAAACATTCAGTATAAACTAAATTTTAACGAAACGAACATGACTTATATGTATATATGTATCGCACAATAAAATGAATAAAAAATAGTGACTATGATCGAGTTTTCATCCTATATTATGCGGTTCTCACGAAACCGCTCTACCTCCGCCTCAGACTTAAAATGATAATTTTTTAACATGTGGCAGGTGGCAACACATACTTCAATCAAATGTTGATGAGTGATACGAGCTTAGTCTTCGCTTGTATGCAAACGCACTTCCGAACGAAAGCAGGCTTTGTCGAATCGTTGTTCGCTAAACAGGAATTGATGAAGGATCGCTTAAATGGATTTACGCCATCGAACCTAGCTCAATTTTCGATAGTCGAAAAAAAAAAACTCAATTTTCGATGTTAATCAAAATATATTATTGGAACATGGGCAAGACATAGCAATCAATTTGACAAATGTAATCAAAATCAAGCATTGGTTTCCATCGTGTCTTATTAGTTCGTATATGCTGCCTACGAACAAAAACAAGATATGTTCAAAAAATGGAAAAAAAAACAAGGTGGATGCTGCCCACCGGCGGCCACGGCCACCTTTGGTATGGAATCTTCGCTGCTGGCCCACAGCCCGCCGAGACAAGTGGCTCACGTCTCTCCCCCAAATTCCATCCTCCTCACCTCGATTCTCCTCCGCAAGACGGCAAGGCAGCCGATCGGTGAAAGTGGAGTCCCCTCAGTCTCAGGCGAGCGAGCAAAAGCAAGCGCGGCTCACGTCCACAGGTCCAGCAACAGTAGGCCCCGCCCGCCGCCCGCGGCAGATCCGCAGCCAGGCAGCCGCGCGCGATCGCGGGCGGGCGTGGTGGATAAAAAGCCTGCGCAGTGCGCGTGTGGTCGGGTAGCGAGCCGAGGAGCGCGCGGCGCGGGCGATGGCGGCGGCGGCCGTGGCGACCGTGGCCTCCCCATCCCCCGCCTCCAGGCGGCTACTCCCCCTCCCCTCCGCCGCGCCGTCTCTCCTCCGGCTCTCTTCGAGGCCGCCCAGGCGGCTCCGGCTCCGGCGCGCCGCCCTGCGGGTCGCCGCGGCGGGGGACGAGGCGGACGTGCTGCCTGGACCGGGGCCCGAGGGGGAGGCGGTGGTGCCGGCGAGGCTGGAGGAGCAGCGGGATGAGCCGCTCGGGGGAAGCCAGCTCGACATCGGAGGGCTCGCCTTCCAGGGCGACGTCGGCGGAGGCTTCACCGGTGGCGGATCGGGTTCCGGGGCTTCCGGCGGTGGCGATGGCAATAAGATGCTGGACCGGGGCATCAACACGGCCATCGTGCTCGGCGCCAGCACCTACGCGCTCACCAAGCTGCTCACCGTCGACCAGGACTACTGGCATGTCAGTCTCCTCACTTTCTTCATTCCCTTCTAGCTTATCCTTTCCTGATTGGATTAAGAGCCGTGTAATTTACCGGGGAGTATTGATTTGGTTTGCTGGTACAGGGGTGGACGATCTTCGAGATCCTGCGCTATATGCCGGAGCACAACTGGTCCGCATACGAGGAGGCCCTCAAAGCCAACCCGGTTCTAGCCAAGATGATGATCAGTGGTGTCGTCTACTCCCTTGGTGACTGGATTGCACAGGTGCCCTCACACTTTAATTTCCACAGCCACTCTACCACTTTAATTTGCAGCATCAGTGTGATTACTGACACTGATGTTGTTTTTGCTGCTGCTTATGCTTGCAGTGCTACGAAGGCAAGCCGATATTTGATTTCGACCGTGCCCGGATGTTCCGGTCTGGCCTTGTTGGGTTCACGCTTCATGGCTCACTTTCACATTACTACTACCATATCTGTGAGGTAGCCATCGTTACATGACCTGCTTGTGCTTGTATATTCTAGTAAAAATTGTCCATGTGGAGCGTATTTCAACCACACGAAAAGTTAAGAAAATTCTTAAGTTGATGAATTGACAAAACAAATAAAACCGCCATTAGATAGACCTCAACTAATCGGCAGACCTATATAAATCATTGATTTTTTTTAACAAATTTAGAGAGCTAACATGCCGTATAAGGCGGACCTGATGGATTACATAATAATTTTGTTACGTTGACAGGCACTGTTCCCATTCAAGGATTGGTGGGTTGTCCCTGCAAAGGTTGCATTCGATCAGACCATCTGGTCTGCAATCTGGAACAGTATCTACTTTGTGGTCTTGGGTTTCCTTCTGTTGGAATCACCTACCACTATCTACAGCGAGCTCAAGTCCACATTCTGGCCCATGCTTACCGTAAGGATTCGTCTTCCCTGAATAAATTTAATCAGTTTGCAGGGTGAGAATTGGGCAAGCATTTAAACATACAGTATTGTTTCAAAAAAGAGTTGCTTTTTTATTTTCACTCTTGTAATGAACAACCCATGGTCATACTGTTATGCATATCGGTAACATGAGTCTTAGTTACATGGATTATTCATTTGAGATATTCCATGTCCTTGGGATTAATTGTTGGACCTTTAGAAGTCTGATCCATTCATCCATTGTTAGCGGTATGCAAAGAATGATGCCTTTTACATAATCACATGTGGCAGAATAACTCATAGCTAAAACTGAACTTAATTAGATGATGGTTAATAATAGCAGAACTGTGTCTGCAAAATCGTCCTTATTGCTTTTCCGATGTTGTAACACTCCAGTTAGTAACCCTTCCCCATTCTATGCTTGTGCTTGTACTACTCTCCCTCACTTCATTATTATGGAGGTTTTCAACTGAATACACAGCAGAGAATAACCATAACATGCCAATCTCTTGATGATGATGTTGCAAATATTTGCAACTCCAATTCATCTGTCTTATTTCCTGTTCTGACAACATGGAAACATTGTTTGGATTGTTGCAGGCTGGATGGAAATTGTGGCCTTTTGCGCACTTAATTACATACGGTGTGGTTCCTGTTGAGCAAAGACTTCTATGGGTCGACTGTGTGGAGCTTGTCTGGGTCACAATACTGTCGACGTGAGTATCATCATCTTTTTCTAATATCACCTAACTATTGTGGCTAAACTTATCGTTCGAACCTTAACGTGTAATCTGTTGGCCTCTTGCCAGTTACTCAAACGAAAAGTCAGAGGCAAGGAATTCTGATAGAACCTCCACACCAGCTGCTTCAAAGGTAAAATATATCAAGCATTAAGTCCGAACCATTTTAAAGTTGTCATTCTTGTATTATCGTGTTAACACTGATAACTTCCTGCCTTCCTTTCCTTTCAGGACAACTCCAGATAGCAACCCCATAGACCTTGGAAAGCTGATTCACTCTTCCATCACTTCAGGGGTTATGTAAATTGTACAATTAGCTGGTGTATCCTTTTTTTTTTGTAGATATATATTCATGAAATATGAATTGTGCAACATTTGCCTTAGATTATCAGGAAGAAATTAGTTTGCTCTACAACTACAATAGCTGATGGAATTGGTCGGTGTAGCAAACTCCTACATCCCAATTTATAGGTTTTTTTCTTGTCTTTTCTAGATGCATAACTTTTAGGTGCATAGCAAAACCTATGCACCTAGAAAAAGCCAACGCGACCTATAATATGGGATGAGGACGGTACCAATCATTGGCGCGAGGTCTAATTGTACACCTGAACACCAGTATGAGATTATTTTACAGATAAAGTTTCATTGGTCTCACAATTGCTCCGAAGTTGCTTCTTGGCTGGTCTATACATAGCTAGGATGTAAATGACCTTATCCTTCGCCCAAGTTACAAGTCATTTCAACATTCTTAGAGTCAAAACATCTCAATTTTGACCAAATTTATATAAATAAATAATAATATTTATAATACCAAATAAGTTTCATTAGATTTTTCATTGTAGTTTTTTTTTAATAATTTTGGTCAATCTTAAAATGCTTTGACTTTTTAAGAAAGTCAGAATGACTTATAATTTATGAATGATGGAGTATATAAACAAAAGAGAGGCAATGATATGGTACTCTCTATACTTACTAAACATTTCTGTACAGCTTTAGTGTGACCGTGTAGACGTAGAGGCAGCAATAGTACGGAAGCCCGTAGCGTGCGTAGGCAACTGCACACCTGTACCTTTCAAAAGTCTACCGTAGAGCTATGAAGGTGCTGCTGATACCATTGGCAGAATACTGCGTTCTATCCGCAACCTTCAAATCATGGAGCACGGAACTGGCTGCCAACTTTTTGGCGTCGAGCTTAGAGAAGCCTGTCCGAGTGGCCTTGTATGTAGTCCCTTCGGTCCGCACTTCTGCGACCACCGAGGATACCCCGTCCTCACGAGTTATCGTGTACTTTATAATGTAAGCTTTGTCATCACAAAATTCCTGGAGCTCTTTCACAGGATCATTCTGAAGAGTATCGGGGGTGACAAGAGGTTCCAGGATCGGTTTCATGCTTCTCCAAACAATCTCTTTGTCATGCTTGGCGTCAATGTAAATTGCACCAGCGATAGATTCAACTATATCACCAAGAACCTGCATGTATGCAAATAAGCAAATGATCCATTTAGCAACAGGAATGAAAAAGGGTCCTGTAGTAAAATTTATATGCTCTTCCAAAATGGAAAACGATGAGCAAGCCATTTGTCAAGATTAATCAATATTTGTGGAGACTATGCAACCAGTGTCCTGTGTTAGAGCAATTTTTATTTATTGGTGTTTGGATCAAAAGGACACTGGTTGCATAGTCTCCACAAATATATTTTGAAAAGAAACAAATATATTTTGAAAAGAAACTAAAGGGATTACTGCCAGTCAGGCTTTCCCCAAACCAGGCAACAGAACACTGAAAATGCAATATAGTGCTAAGTCAAACAATATTAGTCTATTAGCCAACTAGAAGGAACAAACACTCAAGAAGATGCACCTTGGGTAGACTGATGCCTGCTGCCCATCCATGTGATGGACCTGAAAATGACTGCTCAAACTTGTCGAGGTAGTCAGCCATCCGTTTGTGCAGTGCTGATGATGAGTGAAGAACATGCTTATGTAATCCTGCTTTTACCGCTGCATGAGCATAGCAGCTATTGTTCACAGAAGCAGATCTCAGATCTGTCAACAGTTCTGGAGTGCATTCAGGGTACTGATGGTAGAAATAATCAGTAAAAATATGATCTAATACAGCATCTCCAAGAAACTCGAGCCGCTGCACAAATGCATGAAGCTGTAAGTAACTCAATAAAATCGTTACATGCTGTATCGAATTTATTATATATATATATATATATATATATATATATATATATATATATATAAGAGAGAGAGAGAGAGAGAGAGAGAGATAATATTCTTTTCTGTGGCAGTATAGGAAACAATAAATCATTATATTGAGAAACTCTTTCTTCTTAGGGACTCAATATAAAAAATTGCACTGTGCAAACAAAAATGACATGTGTTTTCTTAAGACAAGATATTATTATTCGGTACATCCTAGAAAGTATTTCTATGTTCCAAAAAACATGTTTTTTTCAAAGATACAGGAGAGACGCACATCATTATATTACATTATATTAAGAAGAAAAATGGTGGTAAGAACTATTAGGATATGTATAATTCTGCACTAATCATAGATTGATTGTAATCCCATAGATAGCCTAGCTGCCATATATAGCCTAGTATTGTTTCCTTGTACAGGGAATAGCTTTCCATATGTGTAATTTCCTTGTATGCCTATTGGCTATATATGAAAGGTTCCCCCACCCACATTGGGTGTGTGGTGATTCCCCCCTTTCCAGTCTATTCTACATGGTATCAGCTTAACCGATCCTCCTTCCCCTTCCCACCGCACCTTCTGCTGCCCCTCCCTCCTCCCACCAAGGTCGCCATGTCGACTGAACCTGCCACCAGCTCCTCCTCCTCCAGCACCACGAACAACCTGGGCTCCCTCCCTACCCCTGCTGTCTTCATTGCTCCCTATGCAACGGTCAATGTCAAGAACCACATCTCGGTGACCCTGGAACTAACGAGGCCCAACTTCAACCAGTGGGAACCGTTCTTCACCTCTCTCTGCGGGAAATTCGGCCTTCTTTCCCACATCACGGAGGCAGCTGGCTCCCCCGACCCTGCCTGGAACATCGCCGATGCCTGCGTCCGCAGTTGGCTCCTTGGCTCTATTGGGCCGGATGTCCTCGGTCTAGCGACGGCGCCAGATCAGACCGCGCGTGCCCTCTGGCTCGCCATCAGGCGCCTCTTCGAGGCCAACAAGGCCCCGCGCGCCATCTTCCTGGGTCACGAGTTCTACTCCATGACCCAAGGCGACTCCCCGTCAACGACTACGCCCAAAAGATGAAGGCCACCGCCGACGCGCTCCGTGATGTCGGCCGCGTCATCACCGACTCGGAGCTCGTCCTCAACTTCCTGCGCGGCCTCAACCCCCGCTTCGCCAGCACCGCCGACAACATCGCCGACTCGCACCCGCTGCCGGACTTCGCCACCACCCACGAGAAGCTCGTCCTCAAGGAGCTCCGCCTCGCCAACGAGGGCACCGTGGCAGCCCAGACGGCGTTCCACGCCGCGTGCGGCACTGGCTGCCGCACTGTCTCCAGCACCACCGGCGGCAACTTCACCGGCCACCAGAGCGGCTATGGTGGCGGCTCCAGCAGCGGCGGGAAGGGTGGCGGCAATGGTCGCTGGAAGAAGAAGGGCAAGGGCGGCGCCCCGAAGTCTGCTGCACCGGCGGCTCCGTGGCTCTGCTACCCGCCCTGGACTGCTGGGCCGCACCAGCAGCCATGGCGTCCACCAGCGTGGAGCGGCCCTGGCGTGCTCGGGGCTCCTCCCCCGGCCCAGGCTCACACCGCCTTTGCCCCCGCTCAGTTCTCCGGCGCCACGAACTCTGCTCTGCCTCCTCACCAGCAGCAAGGCTGCTGGGATCAGGCAGGCCTCGTCGTTGCCCTGAACCAGATGTCGCTTCAGGGGTCCTCCCCCTGGGTCTTTGACACCGGTGCCATTGCCCACATGTCGTCCTCGGATGGTATACTTCTGTCCCGTCTCCCTCCTTCTTCTGGCATCACGGTTGGCGATGGCACCACCATACCTGCCGTGGACCATCCAGATTACACTCCCTACACTCTACCTTTCATCTTCATGATGTTCTGGTTGCCCCTGCTCTCGTACGCAACCTCCTTTCCGTTCGTCAATTCACCCGTGACAATGCTTGTTCCGTTGAATTTGACTCTTGTGGCTTTTCTATCAAGGACCAGCAGACCGGGCGCGTGACTCTTCGCTGCAATAGTGGTGGCGACCTCTACACCTTCCCCACCACACCGTCCACTTCCTGCAGCCTCGCCACCACGTCGTCCCTGTGGCACCACCGCCTCGGCCACCCCGGTCCATCCAGCCTCGCCACCCTACGGAACATATCGGCCATCTCCTACAATAAGAATTCGCCTTGCCTCTGCCATGCATGTCAACTTGGCAAGCACGTGCGACTCCCATTTAGCCATTCCACTTCTGTAAGAAGTGCTCCATTTGATTTACTACATTGTGATGTGTGGACATCTCCCGTGCCTAGCAACTCGGGTTTTAAATATTATCTCTTCATACTCGATGATTTTTCCCATTACTGCTGGACATTCCCACTGCGCCACAAATCTGAGGTGCACCGGCATCTTGTCGAATTCTTTGCCTACGCTACAACCCAATTCTGCACCACACCCAAATCACTCCAAGCAGATAATGGCACCGAGTTCGTTAACCACGCCACCGCCACACTCCTCAGCAGCCAGGGCACTACCCTACGCCTCTCCTACCCCTATACGTCCCCGCAAAATGGCAAGGCCGAACGCATACTCCGCACTATCAACAACACCATCCGCACCGTGCTCCTCCATGCCTTCATGCCTCCTCCCTACTGGGCTGAGGCTCTCACCACAGCCGCCACCCTCCTCAATCGGCGTCTCTCCTCCTCCATCCACCACCAAATACCCCATCAAATTCTCTATGGCACCCTCCCAAATTACTCCTCCCTCCGTGTCTTCGGGTGCCTATGCTATCCAAACCTCACCGCCACCTCCCCGCACAAACTCGCTCCTCGCTCTGCCCCTTGTATTTTCCTCGGATACCCATCCTCTCACAAGGGCTACCGCTGCCTCGACATGAACACTCGCCGGATAATCATCTCCCGCCATGTCATATTCGACGAGTCAGTGTTTCCATTCGCGGCAGCACCATCGACGGCCTCCGTGCCGCCCTCACTTGACTTTCTGATGTAGGGACTTTCTTCCTCGACGACAACAGTGAGCACACCTCCGCCGCTCCCTGAAACCAGTGAGGATCCAGCCCCTGCGCTCCTGGACCCCGCTGTTATCCAGTTGGGCCCCCTGGTTGCCCCTACGGGCGGGCACCCACCGCCTGTTCCGCCTGCGGGCGGGCAACAGCCGCCAGCCGCTCCACAGCCGGGGCGCCAGCGCTTCGGCATCGTCTTCACTCGCCGCAGCCGAGTTCCTACAGCGCCGAACGTGGCTCCTGTCGTTGCTGCACCAGCCACTGAGGTCGTGGCCCCTGCGGCTGCCTCCGTGGCTCCCCTGGCGGCGGCTCCTGCGGCTGCTGCACCGGCCACCGAGGTTGTCGCCCCTACAGATGTCTCCCCGGCTCCAGCACCATCTGCTCCGCCACCTGCAGCGACCCAGCAGCCTGCTGCACCACCGACTCGGCCTGTGACACGGTCACAGACCGGCTCCCTGCGCACCGTCCAGCGCTACAACTTCACCACCTCCGTCGCCTCGCCGGTCCCGGCAAACTATCGCAGCGCCGTTGCCGACCTCAATTGGCGCGCTGCGATGGCCGATGAGTACAAGGCGCTGATCGACAACGGCACTTGGCACCTTGTCCCTCGGCCCCCTCCTGGTGCTAACATTGTCACTGGGAAGTGGCTGTTCAAGCACAAATTCCACTCCGACGGTTCCCTCGCCCGGCACAAGGCGCGCTGGGTCGTCCGCGGTTTCTCCCAGGAGGCCGGGGTCGACTACGACGAGACCTTCAGCCCGGTCGTCAAGCCGGCCACGATCCGCACCGTGCTTAGCCTTGCTGCGTCCCGGGATTGGCCTATTCGCCAACTCGACGTGTAGAATGCCTTTCTCCACGGCAATCTCGAGGAGACGGTCTACTGCGAGCAGCCCAAAGGCTTCGTTGACCCTGCTACTCCTAATTCCATTTGTTTGCTGCAGAAGTCCCTGTATGGACTTAAACAGGCGTCGCGAGCTTGGAACCAACGCTTCTCCGCCTTCATCAGCAGCATCGGCTTCACCACATCCAGGTCGGATGCTTCCCTGTTCATCTACAAGGCTGGAGATGACATGGCTTATCTTCTCCTCTACGTTGATGACATCATTGTCACCGCGTCGTCACCGGCTCTACTTTGGCACGCCGCCTACCGACTCTCTCTGGAGTTCGCCATGACGGACCTTGGTGACCTCCAGCACTTCCTCAGCATCTCGGTGACGTGGGACAGCAGTGGCCTGATCCTGTCCCAACGGCAGTACGCCGTCGAGCTTCTTCAGCTCGCTGGCATGTTTGAATGCCACCCGACAACTACCCCGGTGGATGCTCGGACCAAGCTGTCCTCCACTGAGGGCGCTCTCGTCGCCAACCCCTCGGAGTACAAGAGCCTGGCAGGAGCTCTCCAGTACCTCACTCTGACGAGGCCAGACCTGGCCTATGCTGTGCAGCAGGTCTGCCTCTTCATGCACGACCCTCGTGAGCCGCATCTTGCGCTGATCAAGCGCATCTTGCGCTATGTCAAGGGCTCGCTATCTGCAGGTCTTCACTTGAGCTCCGGCCCTGTAGATCAGCTCACAGCCTACTCTGATGCCGACTGGGCTGGCTGCCCGGATACACGTCGCTCTACCTCCGGCTTCTGCATCAACCTCGGCGACAACCTGGTCTCATGGTCTTCTAAGCGTCAGACGACTGTGTCGCGCTCCAGTGCCGAAGCTGAGTACCGTGCGGTGGCCCATGCGGTTGCTGAGTGCTGCTGGCTGCGTCAGCTACTCCAGGAGCTCCACATCTCCATTCCGCTCGCGACGGTTGTCTACTGTGACAATGTGAGCGCCGTCTACATGGCTGCCAACCCTGTCCACCACCGCCGCACGAAGCATATCGAGATTGACATCCACTTCGTCCGCGAGAAGGTCGCTCTGGGACAGTTCAAGGTTCTCCATGTTCCTTCTGAACACCAGTTTGCTGACATTATGACCAAGGGTCTGCCCGTCCAGCTCTTCACTGATTTTCGGACCAGTCTGTGCGTCCGTGATGCTTCCGCTACGACTGCGGGCGGGTATTAGGATATGTATAATTCTGCACTAATCATAGATTGATTGTAATCCCATAGATAGGCTAGCTGCCATATATAGCCCAGGATTCTTTCTATGTATAGCCTAAGATTGTTTCCTTGTACAGGGAATAGCTTTCCATATGTGTAATTTCCTTGTATGCCTATTGGCTATATATGAAAGGCTCCCCACCCACATTGGGTGTGCGGTGATTCCCCCCTTTCCTGTCTATTCTACAAGAACTCATACAAGACCTGCACACACTCACACAACTGTCCTAAACCAAACTATTTTAAATTTAACGAAGTTCATAGAGAAGATTGTCAACATTATGACACCAAATAGGTATACTATGAAAATATATCTCATGTGAATTTAATGATTTACTTAACAATGTCCTTGTTCCGCCTACCCTTTAAAAATCCTAGTTCTGCTCTCAGCTTATCGCAGGAAACAATTGCTCAATTGAGTTTAACCCCCTTTGGTTGTTATGTGAAGGATCTTTGGTTACGCAATGTGATCGTCAGGTGCAATAGCTCTGAATCACTATACCCTTTGAGTCTCCCACCAGTTGCTACCTCCTTCGTCCCTACCTCCCACATGATTGGTACTTCGACTCTAATGGTTCCTGGGGCGATACAAAGCTAGGGTCATATGGGATGTGGCCCCAGAGTCGAAGTACCCCATGTTGGGGAGGTGACGCCAGTGACATAATATGGAAGGAGTTTGCAAGGGACTGTTGATCCCAGGATGACATGGGCGACGCCTACTGGGCGACTAGCTGTATGCAGCCCGTATGTGCTAGCCAGCAATGTCTGAAATGACACAAGCGACGTCCACTGACCGACCGGTCGTATGCGCCAGCCTAGTGACATCCACTTGTGCTAGGCAGCAATGCCTGAGGAGTGAGGAGCCAGACCTGCTGGAGAGGCCATCGAGGAGCAGGAAAAGGGGCAGCCGGGCCCAAGGATTATTGAAGTTGGGCAAGAAGAACTGGGACCCGAGCCTGCGACAGGGCCGCCTGCACCGGGGTTTGAGGAGCACCTACGCAAGAGGTGGGCGACCCGGACTGCCAAGACTGCACCCCACGTTTGCCACACTTGCCGCTGTTGGGGGTTTTGTGGGTTTTGTTGCCCGCGCCCTAGAGTTGGAGCCACCGCTAGACGACGCAACACCACCTTCGAGGGAGCGATTGACAGACGATTGTTGATCGGTGGAGGAGACGAAACCCGTGTGTACCAATTGGCGTTGTTTCGCCATGTTGAGCTCCTCGAGGAGATCAATGTGGGCCTCCAGAAAGGTAGGGAAGGGGCGGAGCCGCTGGAGGTAAGGTCGATGGCAATGAAGAGCTCGTTGAGGCCCCAGATAATGATGATGAATAAGGTGCAATTGACGACGAATTCGCCAAAATCGACAAGATTATCAGCCATGCTCTTGAAGCAGTGGGCAATATTCCATGCTCAACAGGTCACCATAGATGAAATTGCAGATCTCAGCGACAAGGGACAGGGCATGCCACTCCCGGTTGCCAAGAAACTGAGTCTCAATGACCAGCAAGGTGAGGCCATTCCAGGACAGCATCGACCAGCTTGGCAGAGAGTGTGCTGAGAACCCAGGAATTTACCATACAGTTCATGCGCGTCCAATCATGGATGCCTGGAGACATGGTCCCCGAGGGAACACATCTGAGAGCAAGAAGAAAGAGCTTGCACCACTCGGTTGGCCACCTTACGGAGAAGGACACCACGATAAGGAGCCCCATGGACAGACTCCTTGTCGGCGTCCCCATCATCCTGAGTGCAGCACAATCACGGGCAGTGAGGCCAGAGTAGAACGCTCGTGATCGCGATCAGTAACATCCTAGCATTCCTCAGCAGTAGCATCCTCACGCTCTGCGACCTCGTCGCATGATAGGGCATCATCACGAGCTTTGGCACCGTGCATCTTGTGTGGCCTTTGCGGCCTCTTTAGCTTTGGTGGTGGCCACAGTCGTGGCGGTGTTCTTGTTGCGCTTGATGTTAACAGCAACGAGGATGAGGATGAATCAGGAGGGAGGTGGGGAGTCACTAGGCATGGTGAGGTAGGTTAGGAGAGGAGCGAAAGCGAAGGGTCGAGGATCGACTAGCCTGATACCATGTAAACAAGTATTGGCACAGTGAATAGTAGATTGATTACTGAGGGTCATGGGTTACACTTATATAGTCAAGAAAGACCTAGGATTTGGGCATTTGGCTTATCAAAACAGAACCAATCAACAGTAATCCTTGCCTAAAACATCTCAATCATATATATTTGAATCCTGTGTACACTTAGGGCCCAAACAAGGTTGGGACATGCAGTCCAAGAGGGTATGCCGCACACTGGTGTCTAACATTTGGTCATTCTCGATGATTGCTTGCACTATGTGTGAACCTAAACGGCTCAAGTCTGACACTCTTTCCACTTTTAATCTTTTTTTCTACATTTCAACTCTAAACCCCAACAATTTGATTTTCATCTCATTAAAGTATGTTATAACGAAATAAGAGACTGCAACATAATTATTTATTCTAAAGATACTTCTGTTATAATACCAGAATTATACCTCTGCACTGAGACATGGAACTTTTGGAAAATAAATAAAAATTAATGAAGTCGATGGAGAGAAGTGTTTGGCGGGTGTTTGGCGGCTTCCAGACCAACCTGATAACATGCAGTAGTGCCAGCAATCTGGTATGAACCATGTGTCAGTGCTTCCATCAACAACGAAGGATCATTGAAACTATAGTCAAGCAGTAGCTCCAAACTTTTAACGTTAATGAACTCTTCTGGTTTGATTCTGATTATCCTTTCAACTGGAATTTTGTGAAACTCTATATCCATTCCTAAGGATTTTAAGAAAATATATGCTGCCTGCTCACCAGCAGCACTAAGATACGCCCCAATTAAGGCCTCAACTGAATCTGCAATTCTCTTACTTTTCAACTTCCTCAAACTTGTACCACATATGTCATAGTCAACCCCTGGAACGATCCACGTTTTAGGGTTGAAAGCTTCGCTTCGAATGTATCCCTGAAAACAAAGCAAAAGGCACAACAAATGCAGAATTGGTAAGGATAAACACACTGTACAGCAAAAAAAAAAGGCAAATAATTGATAGCAACAAGTTTCAACAGAGAACATTGACACATTGCGTTAGTGCCCGACTAGTAAAGAATTATATAAGCATCTTTTTAATATTTGAGCAAGATTTACTTATCACCAGGCTACTGGTAAGCATGCCAAGAAATACTGTTGTGAATACAGGCATGCACAAAGCCTGAAAATTATCGAAAAGACACCACACATATCAAGTAATGACTCCAAATTGTGTATGTAAACCGCACTTGTGTGCAAAAATGAGTCAAACTTGGGGACTGTATCAATGTATTAAATGGCATGAAAATGAACATGCAGTCTGTGGAGGTTTGGGATCTGGTGAAGCTGGACAGCTGGCGCACTTAACAAGTATTTGGGAACCTCCATGAGCATGACCCAATGCTGCACGGGAGCAGCAGTGCCACAGGCAAGGGCACCAAAGATCAGCCCGTGCTTGAATATGCCAGCAACGACACCAAATACACAAGCTAAGTCTGTCTGCCAGGAAGAATAACCAGGTCCTTGATCCATGGCCCCAAAGCCACACCTTTGTTTGGTCTGGGCACCAGAGAAGAGGAGCAATAATCCACAATCGACGACCGCAGCCCAAGCTTTGCCCAGGAAAATTCTAGTAAACAACAGCAGTGTGGGCCTCAATGTCAGGGACGAGGACGAAGCAATGGTCAGTGCTGGCATTGATTGGAACTGGATTGGAGCAGTGTGTGGACAAAGTGGAAGCTTTCAATGGCAATTTGGCTAGCAGTGGCCTAAGGCCAGACTGCTGGAGCTCACTGGACATGAAAGTTGTCTGTTGTCTGATTGTAGCAAGCATGTAGACAGTGGCAGACCTAGAATTTTTAAGAGCCTGGGCAGATTAGTGGGCTAAGTAAGATAATAGACTTAATCTCCACCGTACCTAGGTCATGCAGTAATCAGATTCAGTAGAGTTAACCGCCAAGCAGCCTGAACGGAGGCCCAGGGTCCCCGGACCCTGGGTCCGCCAGTGCATGTAGACTAGGTGGAGCTGATGAACTGTGGTTCAGTGCTATTCAGAAGGTTAGAGCTTGGTTTTGACAAGTTGCTCAGGTATAATATACAATACAATCAGGCTCCAATTCTGATACTTTACTGCAAATCTATGATTCTAGGGACGACTCGCAAAAACAAACAGAACTTTAGATTTTTTTTAAAAAAAAAGTCAAGACAGGATAGGTAAGAGTACCACAAGATCGTTACTGCAGGCAAGCTGGCATAAAGCTGCATTCGAGATCAAGTTTTTCTTCATCTTGGTTAGCATGCCTTCATGCTGATGTCTGTATTTGCCAAAAAAGTGTTGAGTTGTAATATACTTGAGAAAAGAGTCCCCAAGTGTTTCTAATGATTCCTGTGAAAACTCCTCTTGGCAATTCTTTGCTGTAAGTGCTTCCAGAATCTGCAAGCCAATGAACAAGGGTTTAAAATAAGAATACTCTTTTACAGACAATGCAAAGATGGACAATGTTCATGCTGGTAAACGTCACTCCAATCATTATTGAATATATGAAGAAAATATATGAAGCAGCATGCACATCATGCATCTTGATCAGTTTAAGATACTCCAATCACAGATAAGTTCATTTGAAAGTTGAGTCAAAACTGGTTGAAATTCAACTATCAATAGCTAAATAATCATATAGATTGAATAGATAAGGTCCATGTTCTTAGATTTTTCTTGAAAATACTTTTATAATGTAACATTATATTCAAAGTATCAAAAATAAAGGGGGTGAAACATAAAGACAAGTAGTTTTGGAAAAAGAAACATGGTGACAAGAACCAATGCTACATGATGCAATATACAACTGAAGAATAAGTGACCAGAACCTTTATTTTAACAATGTAATAGACTATTATTAAACCAGTATATATGAGAAATCATTAAATCAAGAGTTATGTTCTCACATCTAGAGCGCAACAAACTGACTAAATTATACTGTGCATAAATTAGAAATTTGCAATAGATCGAACCTTTAGTGCTGGAATGTCGAACTGCTGCATGCTTGGACCCAATTGCATTTTTAAATTCATAGAAAGAAGCATACATTGAATACGATACATTATAGAAGGAATAAACTTGAAGCTGCGCAATGTAATTGCTGACATTGGCGACATGACAACTATGCACAGTTCGGGCGGCAATTCAACTGTTTTCTTACTGCTTCTTCTTTCTGAAACAGGATAATGGAATCAGTCATCTAACAAACACGTAAATTAAATCAGAGTATCAAAAAAGCTACGATAAAAAAAACAAATAACATTTGAAAGTTTCAAATTTTTAGTAGAGAATATTTACAGAACTCGACCTACTGGTCTACACTACAAAATGCCAGACTGCCAACTTCTCAAGACAGCCGACCACAAACCGCCCCTCGCAAAACCATAGGGAAACAGGCCTAAGGCCCTCCCACAACCACAAGGATACATCTTCTGACTCCTTTACTCTAAGAAGCTTCCTTCGCTATGCTAAGAAGAAAAAAAACATAAGATTGTCATATCTCCATTATTCTATATCTTGATAGCAGCATGAGTACTACTTTCTCCAGAAGATTATTGTACTAATGAACATAAATGCAGTTTTTTGAAATTTTGCACACAAATGGTAACTATGAGCAGACCATCCATGAATTAAAACAGAAAGTACTGTGCTAATGAAGACAAATATCATGGACCCATGTTCCACAATTCAATTATGCGATTTTGCAAATGTGAGGCTCACATGCTGACATGCAAGAGAAAACAGTTCAGGGAAGGCACGGGCGTCTTCCCATCCCATCTCCCAGGATTTGAGCGCAAACTAATTGATTCAGCACATGGTATAAATACCCAACATGATGGATATGGTAACAGGCACAACTAACTACTCTTCTCAAGAGAAAGGAACCTTTTTCTTTTATGTAGTTACACTTGTGGAGGAAGTTCCGCACTTCCACAAGTTTACAGGCCTTCAAGAGAGGTTGATCTTCACATGTTAAATCAAGGCCATGCCTAGAGAATGTAAAACAAGAAATAAGATACATAAAGATAATTTCTACAGCTTATGAGAGCATGACATAAAGAATAACAAAGGAAAGACAGACATACCTTTCCTTAAAATGGGTTTTGTAGCTAAGAGAACTCTCAGGCATAAGCGAATTACCATTCAAGTCAAGAAGAAAGCCCGAAACAGCATAAAACATGCCATTATGTGGGGTACAGACAATAGAATTTTTAAGCATGCACGGGCAGAAAGGGCCATCTTTTGTCTGCACTATACCAGTATCTTCACAAGGATGGCAGTGTCTCATATCCATGTTACTACCTTCAGACATTTCTGAGGCGGAGAATTTTATGCTGCACCAATCAATTTTTCCAGAAACCACTGGCAGAAGTAGATATACAACTCCAGGAGATACTGGCATTTCAAGTAAGTTCTTAATAGAATTGCGGACCTCCAAAAGGTCATTACTAATAAGCACAGAAATAATCGTTGTCTGAAATCTTCTCGCGACAATTACCTGAGCAGGAGTGGTATAATGAAGGTGAAGGGTCCAAAATAATTTCACTTATAAAAAAGAGATCAAGAAAAGATGGTATGGTGACTACAGAACAAGATTATACTGAGTGAAAACCTACCTGTTCCTGATTTAGATGAATGATGCCAACATATCTCATGGTAAAACTCAAATAATCTTGCACACCCCACACTTTGAATGTGTTGGAGATGAAGTCCGGTCCCAGATCGCACTTTACAGCTAATACTATCTCAGCTGGAGTAGTTTCAGAACAACCTTCCAGTGAGATCATGTAGCAATAGTAAAAGCCACGACGAGAAAAAGACAACCACGTATCCACTAATTGCTCTGGAAAGTAGTCAGGTTGCCCATCTTTGTATTTATCCACAACTACATCACGAGAGTTAATACAGTCTTAGTATACAATACAATTCAATTGCTGGCAAACGAGTGCACTTTCAGCCCTGATTTCAGAAACACTGAAAACATGTAAACAATAAGGATAGACTTGGTAAAATAAAATAGGTAAGCTGATGATGAATGTGATTTTGACATGCACAACATAATAATTTTCCATGAACAATTTTACTTCTATACCAAACCTGCAAATTTAAGTTATCTCTAACTCCGGCCATCCTCACTATGAGGCATATTTTGAAGTTGTAAGCATCAAAATGAACTTAGATAATATATTAGTCTCTCTCAAGCCATACCACCCACTGCGGTTGTGCCCTATAGATGATCCCACCCTCCAATATGACCCAAGTCCTAAGATATGTATGTTGAGTTTAGAAGTTTTGGATAATTACAACTTACAACTACAAATCAGACAAATCAATGCAAGTATGAAAATATCATTACTGATGGAGAAAGTATCAAACCTGTGTAGGCAATCATAATAAAAAATATGTTAACAATAACTGCAACAAAATGGATTCGGGGTTTATTTGTTTTATTAACAAAGAAATAGGAATACCAATGTCAGGTTCATCTTCACATGGAACACTCAATTCGGGCAAGAGAGAATCTGTGAGAGCACCAACAGCATGTAATTCCTGGCAGGCCTTAAGACAAACAACCTTCTTGATCATAGAACCTTCTCCTTCAGCATAAATTGTCTGTACAGGACTGCTCATTGGAAGATGCAGTGTACATGTACCTAATGCCTTGTTAATATTGAACCTTGGTAAAGGTTGAAAATACCTGAAATATGTTGATAAAACTGTTAGTATTTGCACCAGGAAATGTTTTGTTGTATGAAACAAACCTTATCTAAGAAAGAAAACAGACTCATCCGATGGCAGCTTTGAGCAGAAAAGATAAATCAATGGAACACTAGAGTTCAGAGTCACAATTGCTCCAGTAGATTGAACACGATAAAATTCTGTATTGCATAGAGTGTTTGGAAGAGGCTGACAACAAGTAGATTCCAATCTCTGAGATTCTTCACGCATGATTTGTCCACTTTCGAGAAACTTCTCTGTCTTAGAGAGAGCATTGGCATCTCCCCTGGTACAGAAACATAGAGAAACCTCAATAATCATGTAAAGCAATATGCAAAACCCAACAATATCACTCAAATAAGATTGACAACTAAATTTGACACAGACTACAGTGTCTTAAACTGAAAAACAGTAAACCAACAGAAAACACGTCTCGAATCCCACTAACAATTGTGAACAAATAAAGATGGTACAACCAGGAACAATGAATCAACCTAAAATGAATAAAACGCAGGTTCCTTCATGATATTTCTCATATCACCATCAGTCACACTGGCATGCAGATTAAGCCACTGGGACCAAAAAGCGCACTCAGCAATTCACAACATACAATTAAAACAGGAAATGTCGTGCCTACACTAACAAACCACTGCAACAAAACACATTCTTTATCCTACATACACATGCAATTAAAATGGTGATCGGGGAGAATCCAGCCAACAAACTTCTCTTTTTTTTTCTCAAAGCAACGCACAAGAGCTGCGTGTCATTTCAATCAGGAGAAAAAAGACAGGGAGATGCAAACGCCTGCTCCAAACACATAGGAGAGGACAGACCCTGCTCCCAAACACAACAAGCTCAGACCCATCGAAACAGAAAACAGGCATATCACACACACCATCAAAAAGACGACCACGACAAACATACCACCCAACAATATGACCAAATGTCCAGGGTGAGCAACCAAAGGAGCAATTCCACAAAGTCTACTTTTGACCAAAAAACAAAAACCTTGAAGCTCAAAGTAAAATAATAGCTCAGGAAACAACACCTACAGAACTGGAAAACATGCCTTCTAATAAGTAAAACAAACTCAGAATTTTGCATCCTAGCACGACCACGTGACTGTATAAAGCTGCGTACAGTTGCTGCCTCATCAAAACGGATTATCAAGTTACAACTTGGCACATCCAGTCCCTCCTCCAAGATTGGTGTGGAAATAATCAGGTGCACCTACAAGATATCATTTTATCATCAGTACAATTATTAATAGGACAACCATAGCAGGCAACAATTAGTGGCAAACCTTTCCACTTCGAAATGAATCAATGATTTCCACATGCTTATTCCTATTCTGATGTTGCAAACCACAATTTCTCCCTGACCCTGATGCCATGTATCTAACACTCCATCCAGACATCTGATTAATAGTTGACAGAAGAGCCTCCAACACAATGCTTGTAATGACTCTCTCAACAAAAACAATGCATCTCAAATCTTGCATATGCCTGCAAGAGGGAGCGAGAGATTAATCATGGTACACAATGAGAGAGAACAATTTTCAGCTGTCCATATATTTTCATTAGCAAGTAATGTCATGGTCACATGCAGAGCAGCAGTGCATGGAACATGATGGCATCAAGATACGAGCAAGGCAGTAACCATCCAGCTGGGCTTCGGGTTCATAACACTAGATCAATAGGGCAAGCTAGTGTACATTTACTTGGATATACAACTTTAGCTGAATTAGATTTGCATCCCAATCTACACATGTGTTCCTGTTGTAGGCAAATCACTATTTCAAAGGCAATGGGAGTAAACTATTACATGCTTGAGATTCAAACATATTCTCACCTATACCCCAGAAGAGATTTGATAAGAAAATAAACTTTGGATGTCAAAACCCATCTTGCAGATCTTCAGCGAAGTCCTCACCAATATGTCCTGTATAGATGGATGTAAATATGACCGTAAGATCAATGAATCATATTTAATACATTTCACAAATGTCTTCTTAATATATTGATAAGCAGTCCTCCTGTGTGTTCGAGAAAAAAATACATTTCACAAACCCCTTCATCCAAACACGTAGGGTGTGCATGCTTTCAGAAGATTTAAAGTTTGTATATTTTGACCAATATTTAATCAAGGAAAGTCTGGTATAAATATCATAGAAATAGATTTAATAAATGCTTTTGCACCATACTGATTTTGTAGGTAAAAACAATATTCAAAAACTATTTTTACGAATGTAAAAATAAAACAAATCATATACATTTTTGGACAGTGCCATAAATAACTCAAGAACACACTAAGGACAAGTGCATCTCCAATAATAATGTAAATTGTCAAATCGAGCAATAGCTCAGTCAATAGCCTTCAGTCGAGAGGCCACACACCCCAAGTTTAACCCAGGTGCTCACATCTTTAATAATAAAATAAAGGTTGGGCAGGTGCCATCTTCTTCCTGGGGTTGAAGTATTTTATTCAATTCAATGAATTGATAGAGTGATAAATATTTGCATACACCTCACAAATAGCACAGTAGTAGTTATAGATAAACATCCTATTAGCAAAATGATTTATAAACCATAAACGCTAAGTTAAAAATATTGAATAGCCAGTGGCAGAACAGTTGCACAGAATAATTCATATTAAGTCAAAACTTTTAGGAAAAAGTACATCTAAGAAACAAGGAAGGAAGAAGGATGCCATTACGTTGTACGCCCCTCTTTGTCATCTTCAATATAATTTCTGAGAGATAACTATATACATCTCTGACATAGTTTCTAATGAATCCTTCAACTTTTTCATCCAGTTTTTTCGCCCCAAAAGGACACACAGGTTTCCTTGTTTGATTGTAGAATCTCAGCAGCCTGATAAAAAGTTTAAAGGAATTTTTAGGTGTATCAAAATGATAAAAATGTGCACATTACATATCCTCATACCTTTGCTGCCAGCCATACTCCAAGTTCAGATATGCAATATAAGAACATTGCATTTATTTTTTTTATCCTTTTCTCTGAATATTCCAAAAGTGAACTGTGCAGTTTCTCCTTCAGGTTTCTAAATGCTAAGATAATGTAACCACTGTTAATTCATATGCATATCAACTCAGAACATGATGAAAGAAGTTATTGAAAGTTACTCGTATAAATGAAAATACTAAAAAGCTCCATTGCCCCATCATGAGCATAAATCCAGATAAAAAGCAATAAGAATGTGTCAGTAAAGCTGTTGCATTAACCATGGGAACATTGTTGCACAGTTGCACATGTATATAACAAACAAAAGAATGAATAATACAGATTTGTTCAGCATGCCTTCAAGGTTGAGTATTACTTCGAATTATATTGTACTAAATATGAACAAATATTCCTAACATTATCATATGACTTACCAAGAGCATTATGCGTGTAATATTTAACCATCTTACTGGTCTGTAGCTTTGTCTTTCCTGCTAAACTATTCGAAGTTCACAAGTCATATTTAGTTATTTTTACATGCATTATTCATGATATCATTTCTACGGCGAACCAGTTATATAAGGTGCAATCATGCATACCATTTAGAATTTTAGGAGCCAGAAAAAACTAATGTAGTTGATAGAGTGTTGTAGCGCCCTTTACAATTTCAGCATCAAACAGAAAATGATTTTAAAACAAACAAGACCAAAGATTTTTTTTTTGTGAATTGTAGTATCTTAAATCATAATATTCCAATTCTAGAGTATTGATAAATAACAAATTAAATTTATATACTTTGATAATATAATGTAGATTGCACTGCGAAAGGTCCCTGGATTACATACTGGGTAACGCAGAGTACCATAGTGAATCTGTAACCAGCAAAAGACTATGCCTAGAGCATATAATAGTACCTTTGTTTCCAAATTGTTCAAGCAACGGAAAGTATAGCTATAGAACTCAGACGTTATGATATAATCATCATACTCCACTATCTTTGTAGTCGCAAATGGAATGTATTGCGATAGTGCTGAATCACTGTCAACAGTGTACACCTATAAAGGGAAATGCATAAGTTGTTGTCACATGTTACCAAATTAGGGATATAAATAGAAATACAGCTGTGTGGGTGTTCATATATAGCCTGCCTGACCTTGGCATTCATGAGATTCTCGAGCTCAGATATTTGCTCTGAATATTTGACACGCGCCAAATCTGTGGAGAAAATTCCACAATGGAGTTAATTAATGAGAGAATGAAATGCACATGCTCATACAAAGAATATTGCAGCATCCTTACCTTTTGAAATTAGAGAAGCTGTCATCCCAAATATAGTTGGAATAGGATCTGATGGCCTAGAATTCAATTGCGGGTGATAGAATTCCTACCAGAAAAAAGGAACACTAAAATATTTAACTAGATTGTTGGGTATATATATACATGAAAAAGAAGAGAAGAAAATCCAAGCTCTTAACTGAAACGGAAATTTGCCCAAACAGAAAAAGGAACTAAGCAATCATGATTCCATCTAGAAGTGTACCCCAGTATTAGTGTACTACACATAAAGACATAGGACCTCCTGAATTGATACAAGTGGCAGACGTAGCCTTATTTATTAATAAAGGTTCAAACTTGTAACTGAATTACGATTTTGGAAACTAGATGAACCAATAAATGTGCTGCATGGCAACAGAGAGAGAGAGGAGGGTCGGTTGGGGACAAAAATAGGCAAGCGTGGTTCCAGCTTTGGGGGTGACCTTTAAAATGCAGGCGTACGGGGAATTCCCGGTGGCACGGTGGCACTCGTCGAAGATGAGGAGCGGGATGTCGCGGAGTCTGAAGAAGCTGTGGCGGAGGTTGTCGAGGAGGATCTGCGGCGTCATGACGAGCACCTCGGCGCCGTCGACGTTCCGGCGCCAGGTGTCGGCGTCCCAGAAGTCGACGCCCATGTCGCCGTAGAACTGGGCGACGCGGAGGTCCGTGTGCGCCTGGACCACGCGCGCCTGCTGCGCGACGAGCACGACGGTGGGGACGAGGAAGACGGCGAAGCAGGGCGGCGGGGCGGCGCGGATGCGGTGCGCGTAGCGGCGGAGGAGCAGCACCGCGATGAGCGTCTTCCCGGCTCCCGTCTCCAGGAACACCAGCGTGTTCCCGGCCAGCGCGCGCTCCAGCGCCTCGAGCTGGTACCTGCGGGGGCGGGCACCCACATTAGTAGGACGGGGCGACGGGGGAGGAGGAGGAGCCGGGAGCGGAGCGGCGCGCGGTGGCGCACTCACCATCTCGCCTGCGTCTGCGGGTCGCAGAGCGGCGGCGGGTCTTCCTCCATCACCACCTCCTCCTCGGCGGCGGCTTCGGCGGCGCGGGACATGGCGGCGAGGTCTAGAGAGAAGGGGGAGGGGCAAGGGACCGATGAGGTTTATGGACGCGTGCACGAGAGAATGCGGAGGGTTTGGCGGTGACGGTTGCGCCGCCTCCTGCACAAGCGCCCGCCGCCTCAAATCACGAGCGCGCGTGCGTGCGGAAACGAACTGTGCTGTGTTGTGTTGTGTTGTGTTGTGTTGTGTTGAGAGTTTGGGAGCGGAACGGAGGTGGGAACCAACTGTTGAGGGGAGACGATTCGGCACTCGGCGCTCCTAGTCCTACGGCAGGGGAAAGATGTTGTGGGTCCAATGCTCTTTTCGGGTACCTCGGTCGCTCTCATAGGGAACACGAGGGAAAACCCGGAGTGGCGTGGACGGTGGGTGGGGACTGGTGGTAGGCCTTTCGGAGATGATTTGCATGCCTCTTGTTGTGCGCTTGGCTTTCTGCCGGTTCTGCTTCTGCGTTTCAAATTTCCAGTGTTCCACGACGATGGCAGGCACGGAGCGATGCTTCCTCACTCTTTTTTTCTCTCTCTTCTGGAATAAAGTACCAACAACGCTCAAGCACACGCTCGTGCTCCTTCATAAAACATATCGTTTATGATAAGATTTTAGTTAAACATTATGAATATAAATTATAAATAACTTTTAAATTATTGAGTTTGAAAATATAAAACCATATTTATAGATTTGTCTTAAAAAATGCTTTCATACAAATATACATATATTATATTTCAATAAATATTGTTTAAAAATAAGCGATCAAAGTTGTCATATCGTTATCTAAAACGATATGTTTTATGAGTACAGAGAGAGTAGGAGTACTGTATACTCAGTCCTTTCACTCGCATAATACTGTGTATGTCTTAAATAAATAGGGACAGATATGTGGTGAACGTTAGAAAAAAAAATCCTCTAACCAATTTGATTTCATAATTTTGGAAAACGAAAACAGTTATGTCACCTCGATGATTGTGAAAACAGTTATGCACGACATCCAACAACTATGATCCAAAATATATTTGTCCTTTAGATAACACTACAGACAAAAAATTTAACAGACAAAAAATTTAACACCCATTTTTTTTTATCTTCTCCTATGTTAGAGGACATAGGTACCCTACGGGGGACATATTTTGAATTTGATTGCCCCACTAGATCTTCCGCAGGAGACAGCCTAAACCTCTAGTTTTGTCTAAACCAACACATATGCCTTCTTAAACATGTGAACATAGCTCGGTGGCACATAGCCATTAAAGCATCTCCAAGAGCCTTTTTAAATCTCACTCTCTAAATTATCGTTCGGAGGACATTTGCATAAAAAAATATTATCTATATCTTTCCACTCTCCAACAGTTCTTCTATATATCATGTGCACTCTAGAGAGTCATTCTCGTTTTCTATATTTGGCTAGCGAAAAATCCAAAATAGAAGATGTCTATATTTGGGTAATCATTTAGAGAAGATGTTGGAGAGTAGTTTTTCATCAAAGCCTTTATTCATAGCATTTAGGGATAATACGAAGAGTCTCTTAGAGATATTCTTATGAATCAAGGTACCTTTGTGTGCCTCCTAATACCAGAAGTCACACCCGCTTCCATTTCGTTGTTAATCAACTAAAACGAAATCAACACAAGAAGGCAGCATCAATAGAAATAGGGTGATGCAAAACCAAAATCCAACAAGCGATTGGCATGATAACTAGGGCAGATGTAGAAGTAGTGGTTGTAGTTTTTTTGTGGTCTTCGCCATCCCGGCTTTTGCCTTCCTTCAATGGCACATATCGCACACAGCAAGAGGAAGCACCACCTTTAGAGTCTGCCGAGATAAAGTTGAAACTTGAACCCGCATCCTTTCAATCTCATCGCTCACAACACCCACTAGAGTTCGAGCAGAAGATGGCGACTTGAGAAAGTTCCACGGTTTCATACCTGGATTCATGCACGATGACGGCTACCCAAGACCTAGGGTTCCATCATCATGAAGGAGAATTGGGGAGGTGAAAGCCCAAGTTTGGTTTTGGTTAATTGATGAAACCTATGGACTAACCCTAGTGCTAAGTATGTTATCAAGCTAGGGTAATCCACCTTGACCTATGGAGCTATATGGATGACCATGATGGATCAAGTACTCCATGGACAAGGAAAAGAGAAAAGAGAAAAACAAAAATGGGCTCAAGGCAAAGGTATATCATAGGACCATTTTTGATTTAGTGATCAAGACACTATAAAGAGTGTGATCACGTTTAGGATTGATAGCCGTACTATCAAGAAGGGAAAACTCGTATCAATTGCGGTTATCATGTGCCACTAGATTTGCATTGCATATCTTAAAATGAACCTAAGTGACACTAAGATATGAAACAATTCCAAGATAATTCTTTGCAAAGGCTAACACAGGAGGACAAGTGTTGGATCACATGGTGTTAGCACATGAAGACTTGGACAAGAAGGAGCAACTCAATTTGGCACGAGACAGAGCTCCGGACAGAGGTCCAGATGCTCGACTTGCAGGGTCTGGACAATTGCCTGGCGTCCGGTGGCATACCCTAGCCCTGGCTCTTCTCTGGACAGAACGTCCGAAGGTTTGGACAGCTCTGGATGCTCTCTGCATAGCGTCCGGACGCTGTGTGTTGTCCGGACGATGGATTCCGGGCATAGGGTCCGGACGCAAGGCGCGATGGTCCGGGGCCCCACTGTATAGAGTGTCCGGAGGCGACGTGGCAGTAGATGGTGAAGGCGCGAACGAGCAGATTTCAAATGCAGAGGGTCTGGACGCACAGCCAATGGTCCGGAGCTCCCCAGAAAGCTGAGATCAAAGGGCAAAATGGCTAGTATTGGTTGGAAGGCTATAAATATGTTTTGGCTGGCTCATGGAACACTCTCTTGCACCTCACATTCATTTGATACACTTGTGCTTGCTTGAGAAGACCCCCAACTCATCTCTCTTTGCTTTGCTTGCTAATTCTTGAGTGTTTGAGTGAACCAAGTGCCTGATCATTGCATAGCATCTTAGTGGCACTTGGTCATCGTCATCGCCGCAGGATTTCTTGTTATTCTTGGTGTTTGCCAACACCTAGACAACTTGGTGATTGTGGAGAAGCTTCGACATGTGTTGGTGATTGTTCGTGGTCGGCTTCATCGATTGTGAGAGGGCTTGTACCCACCTCGGCGGAGCGCCAAAGGATAACTCTAGTGGATTGCTCGTGTCATTGAGTTACTCTCATTTAGGTGAATTCTTGTGGCGTCCGGGTAGTGGGCTAGGCTTCTGATTGCCTATTAGCCACCGAATCACCACTTGAGTAGTCGACACAACGGGGACTAGCTTGGTGGCAACTAAGTGAACCTCGGGAGAAAAATCTTTGTGTCATCTTGTCTCCCGGCTACTCTTTGGTATTCTTGTGATTGGTTCTTCATATTGACATCCCTACATCACAAGGCATCGCCATCTAGGACCTTTCAATTGGTATCGGAGCCGTGGTCACCGCTATTATCAAGGCTTAACAACCTTCAGTGTTAGTGATGGCTCAAATACAATTCAACCATGTTGGAAGTAAACTACCAATGTTTGATAGCACATCATTTGATTATTGGAAGAGGAAGATGAAGATGCACTAGGCTCAATACATGAGAAGGTGTGAAGTGTGATCGAACATGACTTTGTCATTCTTGATGAAGCCGCTCCCACACCTAGAGAGCAAGAGAACCGGCAATGCAATACTATGGCTCTCAATGTGATCTACAATGACATTCACTCAAAAGTGTTTGAGCAAATCAAAGATCTTGAGAAGGCAAGTGAAGTATGGAAGAGACTAGAAGATACATATAAAGGGACTTCAACAGTAAATAATGCCAAGTTGTACATGCTCAAGGACAAGCTATCTCACTTCAAGATGAAGGATGATGAGTCTATCTCGGAGATGTTCCATAGGCTCCAAGTGATCATCAATGATCTTAAGAGCTTGGGTGAGAAGGTCAAGGATGAGGACTTCTCAAACCAGTTTCTTGGTTGTTTGCCCAAGAAATACAAAACCTTAAGGCAAATAATTAGGAGAGATGGTTTGACCAAGATCACTCCCAATGAAGTACTTGGAGAGATCATGACCGAAGAGCAATACAATGAAGAAAGTGATGAAGAAGAGGTCAAAGAAGAAGAGAAGAAGAAGAAGAGCTTAGCCTTCAAGGCTTCATCATCCAAGGGCAAGAGCAAAGCAAGAAAGCAAGACTCAAGTGATGATGAAGAAGCAAGTGACATTGATGATGAGATGATGGCCCTCTTTGTGCGTAAGTTTGGCAAATTCATGAAGAAGAAGGGCTATGGTGCTAGAAAGAGAAGAGGCACCTTCAAGAGCAATGAATATGTGAAGAGATGCTACAAATGCAAGAGCACCGATCATATGATTGTGGATTGTCCCAATCATAGTGATGATGATGAGAAGAAGAAGAACAAGCATGACAAGAAGGAGAAGAAGAAGCTATCATTCACCAAGAAGAATAAGGGTGAATCATATATGGTGACTTGGGATAGTAGTGACTCTTTCGATGATGACTCTAGTGATGATGAGAGGAAGAAGTCCAAAAAGAAGGCATTGACTAGCATTGCTATCAACAACAAGCCATCTATCTTTGACACTCCATCATGCTTCATGGCTAAGCCATCTAAGGTACAATCTCATGATGATAGTGATAGTGATGATGATAGTAGTGATGATGAGGAGGAGTACTCCAAGGAGGAACTAGTAGACATGATGAAGCAAACTTATGCTTGCTTTGAGACAAAGAGGAAGGAGTGCAAAGAATTGAACAAGAAGCTTAAGGCTCTTGAACAATCCTTTGATGAGCTCAATGGCTCTCATGAGAGGCTAATGGAAGCCCATGAGAAGCTTGAGAGGACTCACTACAATCTTGAAAAAGCTCACTCCTCTCTCCTTGAATAAAACAAGGATAAGGTTGTTGCATCATATGATATTGGAGTCACTTGTGATATTCTAGATGAATCATTTTTCACTCTTATCATTGTTACACCAACCGAAACACAATGTAGCATATCCACTTGCACATCCACTAGTGAGAACTCAAAGGTTGATGCTACACTAGTGAGTGAAAATGAAAAATTGAAAAATGATGTTAATGAATTTACTCATGCTTTGAGTAAGGCATATGGTGGAGATGCTCACTTACTAAAGTGCTTAGGTAGCCAAAGATTCTCCCTTAGCAAAGAGGGATTGGGCTATACCCCCAAGAAAGGCAAGGCGGCCTTTGTAACTCCAAAGCCTAGCTTTGTGAGAAGCAACGGTCGGTTTTGCAATAGTTGCAAGCAAGTGGGGCATGTTGACCAATATTTCAAGCTTAACATGAGCCAAACCAAGTTTGCTAAATCCACCTCCATGCATTTTGATTCATGTTATATGCTTACCAAAGGGAGAGATGATGTAATGGCTAAGTATGTTGGCACACCCATTGTTGGCCCAAAGAAAAAGGCAATTTGGGTGCCAAAATCCTTGGTCACTAATTTTGGAGGACCCAAACAAGTATGGGTATCTAAGAAGAACTAATTTGTTTTGTAGGTAAATTACAAAGCCAGAGGAAGGCATTGGGTGCTTGATAGTGGGTGCACTCAATACATGACCGGAGATTCTAGAATGTTCAAATCAATCAACTCCAACACCAATAATAGCATTGATAGTATTACTTTTGGTGATAATGGCAAGGGCAAGGTCAAGGGTCTTGGTAAGATTGCAATATCCAATGACTTGAGCATATCAAATGTCTTGATAGTTGAGAGCTTGAACTTTAATTTGCTATTCGTGTCTTAATTATGTGATATTGGATTCAAATGCATATTTGGGGTAGATGATGTTGAGATCATTAGTGTAGATGGTTCAAACTTGATATTCAAAGGCTTTAGATATGAGAACCTCTATCTAGTTGATTTCAATGCTAGTGAATCTCAATTGTCAACTTGCTTGCTCACTAAATCAAGTATGGGTTGGTTATGGCATAGAAGACTTGGTCATGTTGGGATGAAGCAATTGAATAGATTGATCAAACATGACTTAGTAAGAGGCTTGAAAGATGTTGTGTTTGAGAAGGAAAAACTTTGTAGCTCTTGTCAAGACGGCAAACAAGTTGGTAACACACATTCCAAGAAGAGCATGATGAGCACTAGTAGAGCATTTGAGTTGTTGCACATGGACTTATTTGGACCTACAACATACACTAGTATTGGAGGCAACAAGTATGGCTTTGTGATAGTTGATGATCTTACAAGATACACTTAGGTATTCTTTGTCAATGACAAGAGTGATACATTTGCCAAGAAGTGTGATGAAGGGTTCTTACTTGGTTACTCAACCACAAGCAAAGCCTATAGAGTATGGAATTCGGCTAGTGGTATACTTGAGGAGGTTCATGATGTTTAATTTGATGAAACCAATGGCTCTCAAGTTGAAAATGAGAATCTAGAAGATGGGAGTGGTCCTCAATTGTCAAAGGCTATGAAGAACATGGATATTGGTGATATTCGGCCAAGACAAGTGATTGATATAGAAGATGACAAAGACCAAGTGCTCAACTCACCTCATGTGCAAGCTAGTGGTTCTCAATTGCAAAATCAACAAGTTGCTAGTTCATCCCAACCAAGCTCAAGCAATCAAGTCCCTATCCTTCAACCAACCAACATTGCAAGAGATCACCCATTGATCAAATAGTTGGTGACATAACAAGTGGTGTTCAAACAAGATCAAGATTGACATCCTTTTGTGAACACTATTTGTTTGTATCATCCATAGAGCCAACCAAGATTGAAGAGGCCTTACAATATGTTGATTGGGTCAATGCAATGCATAAAGAACTCAACAATTTCATAAGAAATCAAGTTTGGGAGCTAGTTGAAAGACCCAAGAACTACAATGTGATTAGCACAAGATGGGTATTTAGAAACAAGGAAGATCAAGATGGTATAATTGTGAGAAACAAAGCAAGATTAGTAGCTCAAGGTTACACTCAATTTGAAGGTCTTGACTTTGGAGAAACTTATGCATCGGTTGCAAGATTAGAGGCAATTATATTTCTGTTGGCCTATGCATGTGCACACAACATCAAGCTATACCAAATGGATGTGAAGAGTGCTTTCTTGAATGGCTACATCAATGAGCTAGTATATGTTGAGCAACCTCCCGGTTTTGAAGATGATAAGAAGCCCAACCATGTATACAAGTTGAGAAAGGCTTTATATGGCTTGAAGCAAGCACCTAGAGCATGGTATGAAAGATTGAGGGATTTTCTCTTATCCAAAGGGTTCATTATGGGGAAGGTTGGAAGCTTGGGAAGGATCTATTTGTGCTACAAATCTATGTTGATGACATCATATTTGGTTCAACCAATCAATATTTTGTGAAGAGTTTGGCAAGATGATGGCAAATGAGTTTGAAATATCAATGATTGGTGAATTTAGTTACTTCCTTGGACTTCAAATCAAGCAATTGAAGAATGACACCTTTGTGAGTCAAGGCAAGTACATAAAGGACATGATGAAGAAGTTTGTCCTAGAAGAATCAAAAGGCATTAACACTCCAATGGGTACTAATGGACACTTGGATAGTGATGCTAGTGGCAATATGGTGGATCAAAAGTTGTATCGGTCTATGATTGGAAGCCTCTATGTGACCGCTTCAAGGTCGGATGTCATGTTTAGTGTATGCATGTGTGCAAGATTCCAAGCCTCTCCAAGAGAAAGTCACTTGAAGGATACAAAGAGAATATTGAGGTACTTGAAGCATACACAAGATGTTGGATTGTGGTATCCCAAGGGGTCAAACTTTGAGTTGATTGGATATTCGGACTTCGACTATGCGGGATGCAAAGTTGATAGAAACAGCACATCTGAAAGGTCCTAGATGGCTAGAGAGGGGTGAATAGCCTAATAAAAAATCTACAAATCACTAGAGCAAAAGGTTAGATGACAATTAAGCGAAGCTTTTTGCTCTAACTCTACTAGGAGTGCGAAGCCACCTATCCAATGCAATTCTAGTTAGCTAAGTGTCTAACAAACAATAGCAAGAACCTAAGGCACTTAGCTCAAGCTAGCAAGAACAACTAACAAGAAAAACTAACTAGCAAGCTAACTAGGCAAGATAAGAAAGATAAGTGCAAGAGATAGAGGTGATTGATATACCAATGCCTTGTGATGTATGGATGTCAATATAGAGAGCCAATCACAAAGAAAACCAATGAGTAGCCGAGAGACAAGATGAACACGATGATTTTTCTCCCGAGGTTCACTTGGTTGCCACCAAGCTAGTCCCCGTTGTTTTGACTGCTCAAGTGGTGTTTCGGTGGCTAATTGGCAATTTACAAGCCAAGCCCACTACCCGGGCGCCACAAGAAACCACCCAAATGAGAGTAACTCAATGACACGAGCAATCCACTAGAGTTACCCTTTGGCGCTCCGCCGAGGTGGGTACAAGCCCTCTCACAATCAATGAAGCCGGCCACGAACAATCACCAACACGTGCCGAAGCTTCTCCTCAATCGCCAAGCCGTCTAGGTGTTGGCAAACACCAAGAATAACAAGAAATCCCGCGGCGATGACGATGACCAAGTGCCACTAAGATGCAATGCAATGATCAAGCACTTGGTTCACTCAAACTCTCATGAATTAGCAACACAAGCAAAGAGAGATGAGTTTGGGGGCTTCTCAAGCAAGCACAATGAGTGATAATGAATGGGAGGTGCAAGAGTTGTTGCTTGAGCTAGCCAAAAGCACTTATATAGCCCTCCATCAAAAGCTAGCCGTTTTGCCCCTTCATCCTGCCTTTCTGTGCCAGTCCGAACGCTGTTTTTGCCTAGGGTCCGGACCATTGATAGCGTCCGGACCCTTCACCAGCTGAGCTGTAGAGCCTCTGTTTTCCAGTCCGGATGCACCATCCGGACGCGCGAAGCTGGGTGTCCGGACCAATGCGCCTGCTGTCCGGTCGCCCTACAGTTTGAAAAACGCCGTTCGCGCCTTCGCATGGAGCCGCCACATCGCCTCCGGACGCTGCGCACAGTGCGCGTCCGAACCATCAGCGTCTGCGTCCGGATCTACGCAGAGAGCATCCAGAGAGCCATTTTGATCCGGACGGTTGACCGGAGCCCTGCGTCCGGACACACATCAGCGTCCAGATCACCTGTATGCCGAGGCTGAGAGTGGGGGTATGCCTCCGGTCGCTTGCCAATTGTTCGGCCAGAGCAAACCGAGTGTCCGGACCTTGCGTCTGGACCTCCTTTCTTGGTCCAACTGATTTGCTACTTCTTCTCCAAGCTTCCATATACTAACACCTTGAGATCCATGCACTTGTGCTCTGTGTTAGCCTTCATATTGAACTATCTTGGATTTAATTCTATTTTCGTGTCACTTAGGTTCATTTTAATTAAGCATGCAATGCAAACCTAGTGGCACATGATAACCGCAATCGAAACGAGTTTTCCCTTCTTGATAGTATGGCTATCTACCCTAAAAGTGATCACACTCTCTATAGTGTCTTGATCACTAAACCAAAAATGGCCCTATGATATACCTTTGCCTTGAGCCCATTTTTGTTTTTCTCTTTCTTCTTTTCCTTAGTTCATGAAGCCCTTGATCAATGCATCATTGTCATCCTTTAGCTTCATGTGTCAAGGTGGATCACCGTATCTTAATCAAGCACTTAGACAATAGGGTTAGTCCATAGGTTTCATCAATTAACTAAAACCAAACTTGGGCTTTCAACATCGTACACATGTCAAATGCTAGGCATGTCACTTGTATCTTGGTCATCAAAGAAACAAAATAGTGTTGCACTCTCTACCGTCAAAGTCGAATACATAAGTGCGGGTAGTTGTTGTGCTCAATTGCTTTGGATGAAAACAACTTTGAATGACTTTGGAATCAAATTCAAGCAAGTGCCATTGCTATGTGACAATGAAAGTGCGGTGAAGCTAACCAACAATCCGGTCCAACATTCAAGAACCAAACACATTGACATAAGGCACCACTTCATAAGGGACCATCAACAAAAGGGTGATATCAAGATCACAAGTGTTGGCACCGATGATCAACTTGCCGACATATTACCAAGCCACTCGATGAGAAGAGATTTTGCAAGCTAAGGAATGAATTGAACATTCTTGATTTCTCAAACATGTGTTGATGCACCCCCATATATGACATGCCTCTCCTTCGAGCAATGCAAGGTAAAAGTTGATGGACATGTCATTCATCCAATATTACGGCTTGTGTAGTGCATCTAGTCTGAATTCATTAGGCTCATTCATGAAAATCAAATGCTCTGATGTTTATATGGTACCACTATTACTTTTATGCTTGATATGATCTAGTGGTAGCATATGACATGTTTGTAGGCTTGCGATCCTAGTGTTTATCTAGACTATGAACTTGAAATGTTTAGCTCAACATGGGCAAGATAACCATTCTAGGATGTGTGAACAAACTTGTCCATGGTTTAAACCAAGTTAAATACTTTGGGGCAAGTAATCTAGATTGAACCACAACTAAGTTTCTCTCCAATAATCCTAATTTGAGCACATCTTTTATGATAATAGATGATAAAGGGGGAGAAGTATGTAGTAAGTATGTAGTAAGATCACAAAGAACTTTTTTTGAAAAATTTAAGCACACAAGTAGTGGGAGGAAGTTCTTGCCTATGAATCAAGTTGTTGCATATTCTTTGTGTATTCATAAGTGCTTGCTTGCATTGTACTTATTTTGAAAATATTCATGCTTGTGTGGTGAATGATAGAAACCTATATGATATGGTGCTTGAAGAACTAGCATGCTTAGGTTTTTAAGTTTTCAAGTGGTATCTAGTTCTCTCAAAGTGTTTTCAAGTGGTTTCTAGGCATTCATGGTGCTAAGGATGGTATAATATTGCACTTTGATTGGTATCACGCTTCAAAGGTCCATCCCTTTATACCTTAGCATCATCTGGTAGCATTCACTCTCCCACAATTATTATCCATGCATATTGTTGGTATTTCTTAACGCACACAGATAAATCCGCAAGCGCACGGATACCGTTGTAGCTTTCACCCGTGAGTATTCCAAGGGTATCGATTTCCACGGGGAACGTGAAGTGTACTAGATAAGAACTAAGAGCATCCAATGATAGATAAGATAACTGGGTAGAGAGATTTTAGAGTTTTCTAAGGGAGTTATCTAATCAAAGGTCCACTATACTCCGCTTACTTCAGAGCAACAGTACCTTCCTGACTCTCGACAAAGACTGGGAAAAAGGTAGTCGGGAGAGGCTGCCAAAAGCTCTACGAAAACACCAACCCGAACGTGGTGGACTACAAAGGACTTACAGAGCTGTCACCCCTGGGGCTACCACAACTATCCGTAGGATTGGGTGCAAACTCAGGTAAACTCTAGTCTAGACACCACGTCTACACTATCGCTTACTACTCTAATTCAACGTTAAAACTAGAGCACTCAATACAAGCGGAGATACCGTAAATAGAATAAAGTAAGAACTGAAATAAAATACTTAGAAATAATAAATGAAGAACCTGGAGATCGCTCCGAACCAGATGCTGTACAAGTACAATGTTGAGGAAGATCCGACAGATCCGGCTCCTCCTAGCTCTCTCCTCCTCTCTCTCACCTCTAATTACAACTAGATGAACTAAAACTAGAAGAACTAGATCTAGACAACTACAGGGACCTCCCTCCTTCTCTCTCTAATTGAAACCCTAGCTTTTGCTCTGGAGAAGAATAATGAGATGAGATGATCCTCAGGGGGGTCAGGGGCCTTCCTTATATAGCCTCCTCAAATGAACGTGGGCCGTTGGATCAAACCGACCTATATGAAGGGTTTAGATTCATCCTCAAAGGCGGTGGAGCACGATCCGCGAAGCAGAGCCTGATTGGCTCCGGGGGTAGGGCGGGCGCCCTGGTCTCGGGCCCGACTCGGCTCCCGTTCGTTTTGGTGTTTCATGGAACCATCTAGAGTACAGAAAATTGTGTGGTTGATAAATATCTCTATGTAAACATGACATGTGGGCCTTTCCTTGGTATTTCCTGATAACCCCCTGCAGAAACAGACATTCACCAAAACTCGTGGAATTTTGTTAGTATAAACCCTAATTCTAGCTATGGGTTTCATTTAGATCCTTTTCCTTTAGTTAACGGTTAAAATTGGTACTTAAGGACCGTCAACACATATGTGATCAAAATAAACCAAACTCATATATCACATATGTAGGGGGAGCTAATACTACCAAAGTTGAAAATTTTATTCAATATATTCATTTGTGAAAGGTTGTCATCAATTACCAAAAAGGGGGAGATTGAAAGCCCAAGTTTGGTTTTGGTTAATTGATGAAACCTATGGACTAACCCTAGTGCTAAGTATGTTATCAAGCTAGGGTGATCCACCTTCACCTATGGAGCTATATGGATGAACATGATGGATCGAGTGCTCCATGGACAAGGAAAAGAGGAATGAGAAAAACAAAAATGGGCTCAAGGCAAAGGTATATCATAGGACCATTTTTGATTTAGTGATCAAGACACTATAAAGAGTGTGATCACGTTTAGGATTGATAGCCGTACTATCAAGAAGGGAAAACTCGTATCAATTGCGGTTATCATGTGCCACTAGATTTGCATTGCATATCTTAAAATGAACCTAAGTGACACTAAGATATGAAACAATTCCAAGATAATTCTTTGCAAAGGCTAACATAGGAGGGCAAGTGTTGGATCACATGGTGTTAGCACATGAAGACTTGGACAAGAAGGAGCAACTCAATTTGGCACAAGAGAGAGCTCCGGATAGAGGTCCAGATGCTCGACTTGCAGGGTCTGGACAATTGCCTGACGTCCGGTGGCATACCCTAGCCCTGGCTCTTCTCTGAACAGGACGTCCGGACGCTGATCGACGACCGGACGCTAGCTCCAGACAAGCGTCTGGAGGTTTTGGACAGCTCTGGATGCTCTCTGCATAGCGTCCGGACGTTGTGTGTTGTCCGGACGATGGATTCCGGACGACCATCCAGACCTCAAAGGCTCTCTGGTTCGGCTCTACATAGGGTCCGGACGCAAGGCGCGATGGTCCGGAGCCCCACTGTACAAAGTGACCAGAGGCGACGTGGCAGCAAATGGTGAAGGCGCGAACGAGCATATTTCAAACGCAGAGGGTCCGGACGCACAACCAATGATCCGGACCCCCTGTCTGCGAGCGTCCGGAGCTCTCCAGAAAGCTGAGATCAGGGGGCAAAACAGCTAGTCTTGGTTGGAAGGTTATAAATATGTTTTGGCTGGCTCATGAAGCACTCTCTTGCACCTCCCATTCATTTGATACATTTGTGCTTGCTTGAGAAGGCCCCCAACTCATCTCTCTTTGCTTTGCTTGCTAATTCTTGAGAGTTTGAGTGAACCAAATGCTTGATCATTGCATAGCATCTTAGTGGCACTTGGTCATCGTCATCGCCGCGGGATTTTTGTTATTCTTGATGTTTGCCAACACCTAGACGGCTTGGCGATTGTGGAGAAGCTTCGGCACGTGTTGGTGATTGTTCGTGGTCGGCTTCATCGATTGTGAGAGGGCTTGTACCCACCTCGGCGGAGCGCCAAAGGGTAACTCTAGTGGATTGCTCGTGTCATTGAGTTACTCTCATTTGGGTGGATTCTTGTGGCGCCCGGGTAGTGGGCTAGGCTTGTGATTGCCTATTAGCCACCGAATCACCACTTGAGTAGTCGACACAACGGGGACTAGCTTGGTGGCAACCAGGTGAACCTCGGGAGAAAAATCTTTGTGTTATCTTATCTCCCGGCTACTCTTTGGTATTCTTGTGATTGGTTCTTCATATTGACATCGCTATATCATAAGGCATCGCCATCTGGGACCTTTCAGGAGGAAACAGACAAACCAACAAAATGGAGGAGGAAAAGGCAGGGTTTTTTTTTTTTTTGCGAATGGAGGAAAAGGCAGGTGAGAACGGAGTGTGTGTCAAAACCCCATCGATTAGTGGTCCACACTGATGCAGTTGTCCGGATCCCGTGGGACGCCTTGTGGCATGCCACGTTAGCTAATGGCCCTGGTATAGATTACTGGTGAGACCCAAACAAACTTTAGAGACCTAGAAATGCAAATGGGAATTTTGGGGGCCTATTTGACACTTGAAGACAACTTCAGGGACACAGGGTGAATTTTTAGTCTTAGTGTAGTATGATTTTGAACCTTAAACCACAAAACTAGGTAACACACGTATTTGAGTTGTCGAAACTGGACCAAATTAATCATTTGGTTGACTTCAAAAGGACTTTTCTATTTTCTAACAATAACAAAGAATACTAGTTGGGTCTCTAGAAACTAAAGTCCCTCCGTCTCCAAATAAATGAATTCCTAGAATCAGTACAAGACAAAAAAAAATTAATAATTTTGACTAACTTTTTTTAAAAAAAACTTACATCATCTATGACATAAAATAAGCACATTATGAAATATATTCTAAGCTATGTCTAATGATACTAATTTGATATTATAAATGTTGACGATGTTTTTTAGAAATTCGATTAAAGTTTTATAAGTCTGATTTAAGACAAACTAATAAAAATCTAGTTATTTAGGGGCACAAGGAACATTCATAATTTAAAAAGGTACTAACATTCATTGTGCGAAATAAGTATCATTAGATTAGTTATAGAATATATTTTTATAATAAAATTATTTGAAAACATAAATATTAATATTATTTAATATAAAGTTGGTCAAACATGAGCTATTTTAACCGACATGATTCTCACAATTGCATCCTTTCTCGGATGGAGGTAGTAGAAGAAAAGAAGCAAACGTTAACTGAAACCGTACATAGTTTTGGTGGTTTTTTTGCTGATAAGCTGGATTGATAAATTATGCCTTGTTTAGTTCTCAGCTAAAAACTTTATGTGCTATCATATTGAATGTACACATGTGTGAAACATTAAATGTAGATAAAAAATAATTAATTGTACAGTTTGCAAGAATATTTCACAATGGGGGCTTCCCCTCATCCCTTGCTGTATTTTATGCTAAAAAAATTTGCATGTATTTTGTGAGACAAATCTTTTATATCTAATTAGTCCATAATTAAGTACTAATTACTATAATAACACATGTGTTAATAAAAGATTAATTAGACTTAATAAATTCATCTTGCAGTTTATAGTCGGATTCTGTAATTCATTTTTTAATTAGTATGCGAATACCTATGTGATACCTAATATAACATGCGATATGACACCCAAACTTTACTTCCTAAAAAAACAAGGCCTATGACTATTCGTCTGTGACTATAAAGCATATCCACACTCCATCCGTATACCTAAAAGCAAATATGCTTGATTGCTTGTCGAAGAAGCTTGGCCCAATGACTATTGGTCTCTGACAAATTAAAGCATATCCACACTCCATCCGTATACCTAAAAGCAAATATGCTTGTCGAACAAGCTTGGATCTGAACTCTGAAGCAGGGTCCACTAGGAGCATGGGACGGCCTAACGGGTGAGACCCGAGTTCACAAACTTGTCGAACAAGCTTGGTTGTATGACTTGCTTGACGATGGGGCCATCTAACCAAAATAATCTATATCTATACTTAATAATAATAAAAAAGGTAAAATTTCAGTCTATTTTTTTCGTCCATCTATTCTTTTTAGATCAATCTCTCTAACTACTGAATAATAGAGAGTCGTCCCGACCTATCTATACCTAATAATAAAGAGGCAAAATTTTAGCCCATTTTTTTCGTCCATCCATTCTTTTTAGATCAATCTCTCTAACTACTGGACAATAGAGAGCCGTCCCGACTTATATATATAATCGGTGCTCATATACGAGTTAGAATAGGTCTTATCTAACACGATAGAGAGTTCGATTACAAATAAGATTTCTTAATCGAACCTTAAAAGATAGGAGTTCTAATTGTAATCCAAATAGAGCTCTATATCCTATATCCTATTATAAAACACGTGAAACTTCTAAGTAACATAAAAAGGAATTCTAATTCATATAGAAATAGGATAGTAAGAATAGAAATTAAGCAATCTCACGTCATTGGTACTAAAAGAAAACAAAAGAACTCCAAATCAAAATCAAAAGAACACAACGTTGACATCCATGACTAAGCATATATAATCAAACAAGTAAAATATTTTTCATGTGAACTTTATTATAGTTGTGCACAAGCCCACGACAACAACAAAGTCGAATGAGAAAAAACAATTTCCGTTGCAATGCACGGGCATATTTGCTAGTAAATACTAATATCCTAATCCCTCCGTCCCTAAAAGAATAGATTTATAGGTTTATCCTAAGTTAAACTTTTTAAACTTTGACCAAATTTCTAGAATAAAATATTAAAAGTTATGATATTATAAACTAGTATCATTAGATTTATCTAAGAACATATTTTTACATGGTGCTTATTTTAAGTCATAGATGTTGTTACATTTTTCTATAAAGTTAGGGTATGTTTGGGACTACTCCGCTCCATATTTTTCAGCTCCGCTCCACATTTTTTAGCCAAACGGATTTAACTCTACGCACATAACTCCAGAAAAAAGGTGGAGTTGTGAGAACACCTAAACAGGTACTCCACAAACTTCAATTTTTTATGGAGCTGCTCCATAGTGGAGTATGCAGAGCAGAGTTTGTGGAGCAGTCCCAAACAGGCTCTTAGTGAAAGTTTTTTTTTTTACTGGCACATATCCTAGGAATTGATTCTTTCAGGACGGAGGGAGTATTTGGCAGTGCTCCAGACAACCGTTTGAAGCCCTGTCAAACAGGGTCTAAAACCTATCCATAACATGAACACTTACATAAACTTTGGTTTGTGGTTTTATATCACATAAGCTTCGTACCTTCATTATAAAATATTTTTTTTCTAAAGCAGAGTTTGTAGAGTTATCACTATTTTTGGCTAGTAAAATTGAGAGTGGAGCTAAAAAAACAGCAACAGAGCCCCAAAGGTCTAGTAGTACATTTTGCACAAGGGTACATACATAAATCAGATTAAGTCAGTGCATGTTTGGATCTTTAGTACTAAAAATTAGCACTATGTTTAGATACTAATTAGAAGAATCATGAACTAATTTCAAAATTAATTGTATAAACGGTAACTAATTAGGGAGACAAATTAATCCTAATTAGACAATTGATATTAATAGACTAATCTCGTAAATTAGCCACCGTTTATGCAATTAGTTTTAAAGTTAATTTACACTTAGTTCTTCTAATTAACATCTAAACTTAATTCAATTTTTAGTGGCGGGGATCCAAACAGGCAATCAAAAGATTCAAACACCACGTCACACGATGATTGGATTGGACATATCTGCCCTACTAATTCATCATCTTTTTCTTTTCTACGTTCACACTAGAAAATGCACCCCACTGAGAAGTCTCTCATCCGTCCACTCATAAAAATATACCCAGAAAAATAACATCTTTAAAACGAACTGTTTATATTGCTTCTAATATTTTCTCTCTTCTTGCTCACTCAAATTCGAGGACTAAGATTATATGTGTCAAACTACTCAGCCCCTCCCACCTCCCACTTCGGCGCTCGGCCCTCCACGGCGATGGTTCGATTCCTCTCTCTCGCTCTTTTTCCTTTTTTTATTTCTCCAGCAAGACACCCGCCCGCGCGTCCACGAGACCAGCAACCGGCGAACCGCCAGCCACCGCGATGCCGATCTCCTCCACCCTGGTAAGTTCGTCCGCTTCTTTCGTCAGTTCGACTGCTCATGATTTTTCTCTAAAATCCTTTATCTTGACGCTATGCTCCAGCGCAGTGCCTACTCTGCTGAACTGCTGAATGTTGCTATCATTATGCAGTTCTTGTGTAGACATCATATTAGTATGATTGTCATTGGTCCAATGTCACAGTGATACATCCTTCATTAGTACTTGTGTCATTGTTAAAGTGTCAACTAATAATATATATATCTGCAGATTAGTATTGAAGTTTGCGAGCTGGTTATAAGAAGGAAGACATGGCATCTCAAGAAGCAGAGCACACTGTGTTAGATGAAATAACAAACACCAACGACACAGGTATTCAACTGAAGCCCTGGCGTTCCCTAGAATAAATTTGTTGTTTTTATGAACATTCCCTAGATAATAAGCCGTAGCGTTAACATGGACATTAATTTGTCTTCATTTTTCGTTTTGGCCAAATACCAGGAAATCAAGTTAGAATATCAGCCACCGAAGATGATGTTTGCTATTGAGATTGATTCTGTTTACACATTTTATTCCTGGGGCATTTGAGTTAACTTGAGTAACGAACAGTTATAACCATCAGACTTTTGGAAGGGGATGGTTGCTTCACCTTTTACACTGAATAGTCTTATGAATTGTTTCATGGATAAGCATATGGAATACAAAATTGAAAGGGTCAGTATATATGTGGGAAGGAGGTGTTAATTTGGATCAATTTCTTGTTACACAGTTTCAGTGAAGTTCTGTGAGAACTGAATGCGCTGCTTATGCCTAACACATCCTTCTAAAACTTATTCCTTGATAATATGAAGGGTTAGCATAGGGAAAGAGAGAATTTCATGCATAATTACATGAATTTAGGGGGTCTGACTTTTTTTTGTTCATATTACAGCTTGGTGTATTTGAGAATTGAGATGGCCGAAGTTGGTGTGCATGCTGTTCTGAATCCAAGCCAGATGTTCTTAACTGAGCATGACTCTGATTCTGAAATTCTGGCTAGGCTTGCTGTAGCTGCTATGTAAAGGGGTATGCCATTGTTTAACTGGGAAATCAGGTAAATTTTCGAAGCTTGTGGACATAGTGGTGAGTCATGAAAGGTGAGCACCCCATCCACGATCCATTCTTGAGTGTTTCCCCTCGTAATTAATTAATTGGTACTTGCTTGCTGATAATGCATTTTTCAGTTTTAAAGAACTTCTGATAGATAGCCACTCGTCCTCTCTTTACTAGGGTTTAGTCATGAACATGCTCTTTTATTTGCTCTATGTGCAATTTAGCTTTGGATTGGTAGTGTCCACTGGAGTTGAATTGCTTGCTGCAATTATTGAATATGACAGTATGAAATACATTCCTACAATTTTTCTTTTCTTTATTAGCCAATCTAACTCATGTGCTCATCATTTAGATATTTTGACTCAGACTGATTTAAATGGGTTCTCCTTGTGGCTTAGAATTTTATTTTATTTTTCTCAGTTTTTAAGTAGCATCCTTATGGTAAAGATCCAGGAGACTGTCAAGACTTTTTATAGATGACTTAACATTCGCAAGCTTTGGTTAGGCCTTTGATTTTTATCTCTAAGTTGTTAGATGATACAATCTCCAAGTTCAAGTGAACTAATCTAGCAGCAGCTGTAATACTCCAAGAAAATTGACATACATGTGACTGAAAATACATGCTCGTTTTTATTAAGTATGCCCTTAGCCCACCGAAGTTTTCAAGCCGTCTAAATGTGTGTCTTAATTCACTAGAGCAGTAGATATATAATTCAGGATACTTTGGTTATGAAGCCTTAATTGGTGAGGGCTCCTTTGGCAGAGTATACTTTGGTGTTGTAAGAAATGGTAGGAGCGCTGCGGTCAAAAGTTTGGATTTTTTTTTTGAATGGGTGGCTTTCAATTATTCATGGGCTGATTTTTCATCAGCAACAAAAACAAAAATACGTTCTGAAATAAGTAAACAAGCAAGATCTGCAGTTATATATTATTAATTGATTGTTTTTTTAGTAACATGTGTTCTGGTGATGGACGCCCTCACTGTATCACCAATCGTCAGTGGATTCTTATGATTAATTGGGGTGGTCCATGTGCTCTTGGTTTGGATTGGATGTTGTCTGTCAGGCTAGCCTTGCTATTGGAGAATTGGTAATTATTTTAGAAAAATATTTAGTAATTATCGGGCTATTGTTCTTAAGGATTGATAATTTGATGCGTAACTCAAAGTTCTGAAATTTTGATATACGATTACCAGCTCACAGGGGCTTCAAATGGAGACGCCACGAGAGGGACTTACTGTGCTGAGCGATGTAACAAACATACATACTCCAGGTAAATGCATACACACATATTCCCACTTTGAAGCTGTTGTTTTTACTTTTAGATTCTCATTTGACCAGTTCGTCTGATTCAAAAAAATTATACAAATAATAAAATAATACATAAATATATCAACAGCTTGCAGTGAAGAACAACGAAAGAGATGAAAAAAAATAGGAAGCAACATGAGTACCGCGCCAGGATAAGGGCTTAAGAAACCATCTAAGAAAGGGAGGAAAGGAATAAAAGGCTCTTAAATGTATAAATGATTCATCTATTATGTATAGGCTCAAATGATTTTGTGTAAACTCTACAAAAATAAATTAATTGTTTTTAAAATAATTTTCCTAGATCAAATCGTTACGTTAGCACGGGGCATTATGCTATGTCAGAAGTGGATTATCATCCTTCCCTTGCCAACTGCCAATGGCCTCAGCGCACGCGCGTCACTCTTCTTTTCAGTTGCACGCGCTCGCCGTGCTCGCCCACGCTGATGTCATGTCCGGGCAGCGCGCACTGCAGAGCCACATGCACCCGCTCGTGTCCACCCGCCGTTGGCCGCAGTAAGGAGACCAGGACGGAGGAGAGAGAACAAGATGCGAAAAATGACGGGTGGCCGGTGGGAGGAAACGTATGCACCGCAGCACCTGCCCACACGAATACACTGTGCATCGTAGGTTAGAGTGTTTTTTGGCAGCTATCGAAACCAACGGGATGTTTCAACTGCCCTGAGCATGGATGGAGCATCTAATTGGTGGAGACATATGATCTAGCAGAAACATTGGCTCAACAGTCATCAACACCAATAAAAAAAGTTTTCTCACAACGGCGAAAACAGCTATCAAGTGCGCAAAATATCTAATACCCTCTGCTCCAAGTCCAAGCTTCATCTTCTTGCTGCGGCCTTTAGTTTCTTGAGCAGATCCTTTGCAGCGAGAACTTTTGCCACGTCCTGGTTGCGGCCTTTTCCAGTCCCAGAGTACACTGTCCCCGCAGCCTTCACCTTTGCAACCACCCTTGTCACTCCAGCTACATCATCACGAGTTGGAGAGTACAATGGCTTAGGGTAGTTTTTGCGCTCGCATAATTCTTTCAGTTCCGACAGGGGGTCAGGCTCCATGGTCTTCGGTGTGGCAAGAGGTTCCAGTAGCCGTCTCATGGATCTCCAGACAACCTCCTTGTCATTCCTGCTGTCAACGTAAATTGCACCAGCTATTGCTTCAAACAAATCTGCGAGATCCTGTGTTTTTTTTTTCAGAACAAGCAACAGACCCATGTTACCCACGAAAATGGAAAGAAGTTTCAGCCATACAGCTGTAGCTAATAACTAATTTACCCAAAGACACATAAAACATAAACCATATAAAATACGGTAAGCATATATGTTCAATGCAAACAAAAAAAGGGGGCACATGTGTTTTCATGGTCATTGTCATGTGCATGGCGGTCATGGGCCTAGAAATGCATGAAGCATGTGGTTTAAAGAAACCTAGAAAAAACTGAACATTCAAAAAGACACACCTCAGGTAGACCAATGCCAGGTTCCCAACCATGCGATGGACCTGAAAATGACAGCCCTGAATTCTCAAGATCATTAATCATCTGTTTTGATGAGGAATGAAGAATATGCTTGTGTAACCCTGCTTTAACAGCTGCATGTGCATAGCAACAGTTGTTCACAGAAGCTTTTCGTAGATTTGTCAATAGTGCTGGTGTACAATTGGGGTAGTATTTTCTGTAAAAGTAATACGTTAAGATGTAGTCCAATACAGCATCTCCGAGAAATTCAAGCCTCTGCACATGGGCACAAACTTGTTAAATTTACCCATAAAAAGCCATCTGGGGTAAAATATCATGTGTTAAAAGAACTTAATAAAACAGATAAATACATTTCCTTGTACTTCTCTGATTCTCTCCTATTGCTAAATTTCTAGGCTTCATTCCTGTTGGTATTATTTAGCCAGCTTTAATAGTTCTGAATGGACAATTTTGTCTATGTTCTTGCATGCCAAGGGTGCACAAAAGAACTGCAAAACATTGTTCTTTTTTTTCCTCAAACACACACTAGAAGTTAGAACGATTTAATAACATGCCAATTCCATGGCTGGGGTTAGTATTTCTGTTTCACGCCCTTTGGATTAACTGAAAAACTACTGAACCACCCATCTCAATGCTGCAGACGACTTAACTGCAAAAACATTATTTAATTTTGAAAAAGAACTGTCTGCAATTAAATACGAAAAAAAAAGAAATCACTACTAAAGATCTGAAGTGCATTAAGTCATCGAGATTAACCTCATTGCAAGCTGCAATACCAGCAATATTGTAGGAACTATGTGTCAATGCTTCTACTAACAGTGAACTATCATTGAACACATAATTGAGCATTGTCTGCAAGCTTTTCACGTCAATTAGTTCTTCAGATTTTGTTCTAATAGTCCTTTCAACTTGCATTTTACTACGCAGTTCCACATCCATTCCTAGTGTTTTGATGAACTGAACTGCTGCTGGTTCACCACAAGCACTGAGGTAGACCCCAGTCAAGGCTTCAACTGTATCAGCAATTTTCTTGCTTTTTATGGATATTTCCTTTAGACTGTACATATTATTGGTTGTTCGGACGAAAACTTTGTTGTTACCGCTTGTGTCATAACCGAGCCCTGGAATGGTCCATTTTTCTGGGTTAAACAATTCACCTCGAATGTATCCCTGCCAACCAAGAAAAAAATATATTAATGTTATATAGACCTGAAAGCAAACATATAAATTAATTTAAGTGATGAGGGAGATGATAAAGTAACTAAAAATATTCTATCTCTGTACTTACATAGACTAGAGTAATTCTGGATAATGGTGGCAAATTTTGGTCCATTTGGCTTAGTGTTTCATTGCATAATATGGTTAAAAATTGTGGATAACAGTATTATCAAAAGGCACCTTTAAAACTTGTAACAAAGTAATGGACCGAAAACAAAATCTACATCTCCAGTAGGACTTCCATGAAAATATTGCTCGCCAACATGATCTTAGCTGGCATGCCTGTTTGCAACACAGAAATTTTGCAGAAAGCATAACAGTTCCTGCAACATTTCCATGAAAAGACTGCTCTAAACAAGGTCATTTGAACCACGGTGCGAACATTCATCACTAGAAATATTACTTCACGTGAACACAATTCTTTTCTTTTTGAATTAAAGGAAAAGGTCCAAATTACTCCCCTCAAGTTTGGGCTATGTCCAAATAAACCTAAACTAACATTTGGTTCGATTTACTCCCCCAACAATTTCAGTTGGTCCAATTTACCCCATACAACGAATCTTATTTTTGTTTCTGTGTACAAGTTGAGTTTTAATTTCAAATTTTGTGAGGCAACATATGACATAATAATTTATGTTATTTATACATAAAAAAATTCATCAACATTTTGATTGGTCAATAATAAATTAGCACTAGAGATATAAAATTGTATGAAATATATATATTTTGTAACATAAAAATATGATGTGCACTATCATATCACAAAATTTGAATTAAAACTTAACTTGCACATGGAGACACAAAAAAGGATAAATCTTGTTAAGGGTAACTGGACCAACTGAAGTAGTTGGGGCAGTGAATCGAACAAAACTAGTTTAGGGGTTATCTGGACATAGGCCAAACTTGGGGGGTAGTAATTTGGACTTTTCTGTTGATTAAATAAAGCAACAAGCCAGGTTCCAAGCTCAGGACTCCTTGGCAATGATAAGTGTTGAGTTTTAATCACAAACTATTTCATTCAGAAAGTTTAACCAACTGTTACACTTCAGTACTAAGTTGAAAAAAAGCATGCAAAGCAGATTAGAAGATCTTCAGTACCACAAGTTCGCTTTTGAGAGCTAGGTGGCATAGAGCTGTGTTGGTGACCTTTTCTTCCCTCATAGAGGTTAGTATGTCCTCTCGATGTTTGTATTTGCTAAAAAGATTTTGTCCTGTAACATACTTAAGGAAAGAATCCCCAAGTGTTTCTAATAATTCCAGTGAAAAATTCTCCTGGCATTCCTTTGTCGTAAGTGCTTCCAGAATCTGCACATGATACAGCTTGCTAACTTTAAATTCATAGGAAACGAAATATTTTAAGCATTAACCAAGGAACAAACCATAATGTCAGTAGCATGGTGCTATCAGAATAGAAATTAAGCATATTACAAGCAAGCCGTCTGTTTTTTGAAATTCTTTTGTAGCTTCTAAGCTTATCCAGTTAAACTTAGTATCTAGTTGCCTACTACTGCTATTAGTGGAGTAAATAACTGGTGAGAAGAGAGAACCTTCATAGCTGTTATGTTGAACTGTTGCATTCTTGGGCCCAACTGGATTTTCAACTTTGCAGAAAGAAGCAGACACTGGATATGGTACATTATGGAAGGAACAAACGAGAAGCTGAACAAAGTATTTGTTGACACCGGTGCCATGACTACTCTGCAGAGTTCAGGTGGCAACTTAACACTCCCAGGTTCTGAAGAAAGGAAAAGGATAAGTTAACATCATACTCCCTCCGTCCCTGAAAGAATAGATTTCTAGGTTTGTCCTAAGTCATATTTTTTGAACTTTGATCAAATTTCTAGAATAAAACATTAAAAGTTATAATATCAAACTAGTATCATTAGATTTATCTAAGAACATATTTTTACATGGTACTCATTTTAAGTCATAGATGTTGTTACATTTCTCTATAAAGTTAGTCAAAGTTAAAAAAATTTGACTGGCACGGATTCTAGGAATTGATTCTTTCAGGGACGGAGGGAGTACATAGCCTATGTAGGGTCACAGGTTACAATTCTAACTTCTAACCTCATTCTCTCTGTCTTCTGAAAGTGGAAAATTACATGTGCATACCTTTTCTTTTGCATGGAATTTACTTACTAATTTAGTCCCTCCATTTCAATATAAGGTGCGGTTTGACTAGGCATGGTCTCCAAAGTTATACATTGACCTATATTTTATCTTATAAGATAGTGCTTTCAAATACTAATCCAATGATATTACTTTTTTGTAACAAATTTCACATCTTGTAAGGCTAATTGTTGGTTGTAAATACAATGATTGAATCTTAAAATTCATGTTCTTCGAAAAAAATCTTAAAAATAGTGCCCACCTTATAAAAATAAATGGGAAAGTACTTAGCATTGGTTTAGGAGGGATGTATTTGAGTTTAAAAAACAGAAAAACATTTTGCCACATGTGTACAGAATTCAGCATCTTGTTCTTCTTAAGAATTAATTATTCTGAATCCCTTATTCACCAACATATGCAGGAAGCTGTTTCCAGAATCATTTGTATGGAACTTCAACTTAATCTTGAGAGAAGTATGAAAATAATTATGTAAATATACTTTGATCATTAAAAAAATACTTTGGCCAGCTGAGTTGTTTAGTGTAGAATAGACTTGTGTGTCTGTGTTTGGCTCATGAGGCCCATTAGACCACTTACCCTTATGTGCATATATACCTCATGTTGCTGGAATAAAATCCAGCGACTGAGATACAAAATGTTCAGAGACAAAGGTTTGGATTTCAAGACTTGTCAGGCACAATTTTGAGGAAAAGACAATTCCAACTTGCCTTGATCTCACATCTAGGCGTGCAGGAGACTATACATGAGTAGTCTTGAAGTATATTGCTCATATATTTTCTAAATTGTTTATGCTTCTGGGAGAACCAGTCCATGCATGAAACAATATGCATGAAATAAAAATATGAAGTATTAAGTTAGCAAATAAAAGTAATTAAATTACAGCATATACATTCTATTTATCTTTGAGGTTTGGTGGTGCCTATGTATGAAGATTCTAGAAAAAAACTGCCCATATTTTTGGATAAAGTGGTTTATGCTTGAAACCATGTGTAGGTAAAAAACATAAATATTAAATTAACAAAGACAAGATAATGTTTTTAGTTATTGAAATTTGAAATTGCAGTCTATTTGTTTTATTCATTCATGTCCTTTAAATCAAAATAGTGTATGGTATGATGCCCTTTCAGTAAATATTAATCATTGATACAAAAAATTTAGATTAACTGTGTATATTTAATTATTGACAAGGAAGAATGTAACATTTAAGAATTGAGACACATAATTATCAGGTTGATTAGTTGTAAGAAATGTTTGGAAGAGTGACGCAAAATCTCGATGGATATAGATCCTGGAAGGTTTGTAAGAACACATACAAATATCATCCACTTTTTGTGTAAGCAATCAGCAATGATAACTTTTCCTATAAAAACTACATAAATTTTGCTGTTCTTGATTTGATTGTACTAGTTGAATTTATATATGCTGTTAGAACAAGATATCAAGAGGCAAAAATATTAGTACTGTTAACAGAAAACAACCTTTCCTTTTTTCGTAGCATTTGTAGAGGAAGTTTTGCACTGTGAATAATCCATTGGCAACCAACATTAGTTTGCTTTCAGAGGTAAAATGTGGGCCATATCCAGAGCATACAAAAAGAATACCAATTTTTGGATGTAAATTCTACTGATTACAGGAGCACATAACAAATATAAGGACAATATAAATCTAATCTTAATACCTTTTGCAGCTAACAGCACTGCTATTGTTCACATCCAAAGCTTGGTTTACATTTAGGTCAAGGTCTGTAATATTATGAAAGTTTCCATCATGAGGGGCATAGACAACAGAATTCTGAAGTATGCACTTGCAGCAAGGACCATCCATTGTCTGCAGTACATCAGCATCTTTACAAGAATGGCAATGTCTCAGACTTCTATCAGTCACATCATCATATACTGATGAAGTTGAGAACTTGATACCACACCAATCAATTTTGCCATACACTGTGGGCAGAAGTAGATAGACTACCCCAACATCTACTTGCAGTTCATGGAAGTATTTTATAGCATTGCTGACCACCGAATGGTCACTGTTAACGAGCAAAGAAAGAACCGTGGTCTGGAATCTTCTAGCAAAAATTACCTGAAGCAGTAAAAATGTTGTACACAGCATTAATGCAGAAGACCTTTTCAGAACATATATTGATAAAAGAAACTAAAAACAGGAATCTGAGATTAAGAAAAAAGATAACATCATTCCATATTTACCTGTTCTTGATTCAGATGAATCTTGTGCAAGTACTTAATGGTAATTCCAATACCACCCGAGTTAAAAGAGTACCGAAAGAAGTCAGGTCCCATGTCACATTTGACAGCTAAAATTATGTCGGTTGGATCAGCAGCTGTGTTGCAAGACCCTTGCAGCGAGATGTTGTAGCAATAATACAGGCCACGAAGAGAAAAAGAAACCCAATTGTCCACTAGTTCCTCCGGAAAGTAAACCGGCTGCTGATGTTGATATTTCTCCTCGCCTGAATGAGGAATGGAAAGTTTGTCGTTAATTCGTTATCACAAATCTAACATTAAGCAGATGCTAGACACTAAGCAAAATAATATAATGACACCAGTTTGAACGGGTGAGGTTCCATTTAGTTGAAAGCTTGAACTGTAACATCAGTCCTTCATAATGGCAATTCCTACAGCAAACTTATGCCGAAACCGAAGGTGTCATGAAATTGTTATTACATTGGAATACAACAGCAGCAGCAATCAGTAATAATCACAACAGTTTTTTTTTTGGAGAAGGAACTACAGACATGCTTATAAAAAAAAAGTACAGTAAGTAACTACAGATCCTAGTAAGGACATCTTTCTCGTTAGGGAAGAGTAAACACTAGCGAACTACTAAGGTACTACTAGTACAAAGTACAACCCGAAGCAGAGTGAGGTGGCATCAGTTTCCGACTTTCGGTTGTTCATCGTACCGTTGCCTCGCTTGGCTTTGGACGGAGATTCTCCTCCTCGTGTATCGGCGGCGGCGGAGGGAGCGGCGGGGCCATCCATGGTGGTGGCGGCGGCTGGTCACTGGTGAGGTTTCGGCAAGCGATTGGGAGGGAGTGAGGAAGAGGAAAGCGATGGAGGAGCGGCCCTTGGGCTGGTGCTGTCCCTTGACTCCCGCCGAGGCGCCGACCCGCGCACGGCGCACACCGAGACTTGACCGAGGAGCGAGGAGACTTCGGGCGGAAGCAAAACTTCGGGCCGTCCTTGTCAAATGTCAAGTCTCGTCTCGTCAGGCCGCGCTTTCGGTGCGGAGTGCCGTGCGCGCTTGCTTTTTCAACGACAACCCCCGATCTGGCCGTTTGGTGACGCCACCAAAACGATCAGCCTGTTCGGCAAACACTGTACCGCTATGATTTATTTACTGTCGCGAATGCAGGAAAACAGCCGCAGATAAGCACGGCCGACATTCTTGCCCTCTCCACGAAAAGAACGCAAATAATTTTAAGTTTAACTAAATTTGTAAAAATACTAACATTTATATTTTCAATTAAAATAATACTTAATCCGTTCTAAATTATAGTTCGTTCGACTTTTTCAACTCTAAGTTTAACCACTCGTCTTATTTAAATTTTTGTATAAAATATTATTTCTTTTGGTGTGGCTTACTTATTCTAAATATAGGGACTTGGTAAAAAAAATCCACTCTAATGCACCTCCTATTTAGCCTCCCATTTTAGGAGGACTCTCAAAGTTTAGTTTCGGGTCCCCAGGAAAGAGGCCCTCCTATTCCTCTTCCCCCAAATTAGGGACTATGGTTGGAGTTGGACTTTAAATTTGACCCTCAATTTTGCAGGCCACCTCCCAAATGAAAATGTAGGGGTTTGATTTAGGGCCTGTGGCTGGAGATGCTCTAAGGGTGACGTGAGTGTGGGAGTAAAAAAGGCAATTTAGAAGAATTAACATTGATTTTTTATTTAATACAAATCATATATTTTTATTAAATTAAATATAATAAATAATAATTATAGTATATAGGTATAGAATAGATTCTCTTTTTAAGCAAAAATAGATAGATATGGAATAGATAAAAAAAAAGGTTTTTGAACAATTCACCTATGGGCCTGGTGGAACCCAAGTACCCAACTCTGAAACATATCTCACCTGGCCCATCCCCACTCCCCCGCAGGCCGCAACCTAACAAGAAGGCGTCAGGTGCGCTTCTGTTGCAGCAACTCCGCGTCCACCGTCCACCGCCACCGATCGGTGGGGCTTTTAATTTTTCGTCACTGATGTCATCCTTATGGATATAAGGATGGACTTTTAATTATTTACAATCATGATTTACATGTCATTGATTTAAATGGTTCCATATGTGAGTGAGTGTTCATCCATAACGATGGCAAAATAAAAATTAGATTTGTCCCGATCGGTAGCAACGCGCGCCACCGCGTCGTCGTACGGAAGCAGCCGGAGAGAGAGAGAGAGAGAGAGAGTGAGAGAGAAGGGAATGGGCGACCACGAGGGTCGCGGGGACGATTTCGAGAAGAAGGCCGCTCAAAAGCTCTCCGGCTGGAGCCTCTTCGGCAACAAGTACGAGGAAGCCGCCGACCTCCTCGACAGGGCCGCCAGCTTCTTCAAACTCGCGAAGAACTGTGAGACCCCTCTTCCCCCTTTTGCATCGTTTGGCAATCTCGCATCCGTGTGCTAGTGTTGAGACATCAATGCGCGATCGATCGTATTTAGGTGTATGATGACGTCGTTTCTCGCTGGGTATTGCGGTGATACGTACGGAAACGCGATTTCTGAGATTTAGGTTTATTGTTTCATATATATAAGTGATTTTGATTGGGGGACAGGTTACATGATACTCGTGATTTCGACGGAATTTATCGATGCCATTAGGCCGATCTTAATATTGAGCTTCCTGATACTACCATCCATGTGCAGTTTCATCTGTTCCGTGGTCTGAAATGCAAACTTGCAACGTAACGATTCTCAGATCCGTTTATTTTTTTTCCTCGGCCGCATAATTTGTCTCTTTCAATATTGAACTGCGTCCCATACTCCCATATCCCACTGTATTGACTTATCCATTAGGGATCCCGAACTGCTGATATGCATGTTCAGTAGACAGTAGCTATCGTGCCCTGTTGTCCTCTCGAATCCATTTACTATCCATGAGTGAGAATCTGAAATTGCAGATTTATTTTGTCATACTGGAATTTATCAACTCCTCCTTTGCATTTAAGGAAAATAAAACCTTCTTATCCTTGTTAATCATTGTAACTATTTGCTATAGGGAGCAGAGACCTGCGGTATACAAAAAGATTGCAGATTGTCATTTGCAGGTTTGTTTGGCTATTCCTTTTTGTTTTTTTAGTTTCTGCCCATGCCATTGCATGTGATCATGGAAATTAAATTATGAGACTATATGCTGCTGATGTTTGTTCTGTAGGGAGATAGCAAGCATGAGGCTGCCTCTGCTTACGTTGAGGCAGCAAACTGCTACAAAAAGTTCTCACCACAAGGTACTTCTATATACACTTACCAGAGTATGATGAATATCCTTCTTTGTTGTTATTCTTCATTTCATAATTTTCTATCTACCCATACAATTCGATATATCCGTCATATTTTCTGGAATATCAATTATTGGAGCTATGAAGCTCATTCAATTGTCCAAGCTATGCTGTTTGATTTGTTCCTTCTGGCTAAATATGTCTCCACCTCTTTCCATAGTTGGCTACCATTGGGACATCTAGCAGCGCATGCAAAATATGGAATGTCCCTTTAATAATAATTGTTTTAATGCAAAACCCCTGTGGCAGTCTGCTATATGGGGTAGCGTCACTCGTGCTTGTAATGTGTTGAATTCTGGCTTCTCTCTTATTAATATTATAAGCCGGGTAACCAGGTCTTTTAAAAAATAACGTATCACAAATACGAGTACTTTCTGCTACTAATCAAATCATTAATGCCACAATTGTTTGATTCCCTTGGCATGACTGTTCATGCTACAACTTTCTCTACTAACTGTTTACATATAATGTTTGATGCAGATGCCGGCATGCCGCACAGGCACTTAACATTGCCCTTAACATTGCCGTTAATCTTTTCCTGGAAATCGGTATACTGAACATGGCTGCAAGATACACCAAGGTCATATACATTGTTAATGATGATTTAATGTTATATGACCACATGGAGGCCTATATTTTATTTTCTTATTTTGCACTTCTTGTTCTATACAGGATTAACCTGCATTTCTATTTTACTGACCAGTCACTTTTGTTTTTGAAAAAAAAAACTGACCAATACACTTGGATTATGTGTTCTTTCACAAGAACAGAAAATATAATCCCTCCGTTGTAAATTATAGTTCGTTTGACTTTTTTTACCTCAAATTTGACCACTCGTTTTATTTTTTTTTGTCCAAATATAGTCAGATTTAAGTCATTCTTGAAGACCTTTTATATTAATAAAGGAGCAAAGTGCATGGCCGGCCCCTAAACTTGCTAGGATGTGTCAAACCGGTCCATGAACTCTAAAAACAACTAAATGGGTCCATGATCTTGGTTTTAGTGTCGTTTAGGCCCAAACAGCTGTTAGCCCGTGGACGGCGTCAAAAGCTATTGCAATTAGGCCCTCCCGTACACCAAACAAATTAGCCCAACCCCCAAACTATCTTCGTTCTTGTGTCTTCGTGCTACTCGGCGGAGGGCGGCGAGGGCATCAAGGCAATCTGCGACTGGAGGATCGGTGGAGAGTTGAAGCTATCCACGCTAGGAGCAGGCAACATGAGAAGGAAGGAAGCACATTGGAGCCGTCTTCCATCGCAAGATCGAAGGATGGTGGCTACGTTGCGGCAGAAAGGGGCGCCGCCCCCTGTGTACAGTGAGTTTGATCGGTGCCTCCTCTCATCTATTTTTTGGATTTGGTAGGCTAAGATGTTGCACATAACGTACAAAGGTAAGACTTTGCCATGTCTGGTCATAGATTTGAATAAAAGTATAGGGTTTCGTCATTTTTTTTTTCACTGCAGGACACCTTATTTGGTCGATTTCTTATCCATTCTGTAGGTGATTGTAGAGACGAATTCACAATCGAGATTCACCATGGTGGTTTTTTCATTGGTTCATGACATCTTAAATCATACATTGATGAAAGGGTGTCTTGGTTTGATCATGTAGAGGCAGATACATGGTCTCCTTTGTGGTTTTCAGACTTTGCAGAACAGTTAGGCTACCAGAGCAATCTCAAGTTGAAGATATATTGGCTGCTACCCGGAAAGACATTAGCAAATGGGCTCCGTCTCATACTTTCAGATAATCACAATTCTGCTGACTGCAAGCTTAAAAAAATGGGTTTCACTTCAGAGGAAGCAAAAGAATTAGTGGCCACAACACGTGCTGCGTTAGCACAGGAAGCTGAACAAAAAGCTGCAGATGCAACCATAGACCAGCAGGCAGCACTAGAAGAGCAGCCACAACAAGATCTCCCAATCAACCAAGAGTTGAGACAAGAAGTACAGGCTCAAGCCATGACTCAAGTGTGCACGACATTAGTCAGTCAAATGTCGGGGTAGGTAATATACAGAAACTGGATGCATATTAACAATTTTTGTGTTAGATTATGTGTTAACTAAAAATTTTCTACAGGACTCAATCCACATCACTGTCTCAGCCTCAAGGTCCATTGCCAGATTGTGTCTTCATAAGCTCTAATCGGCCTCTACCAAGACCTACACCGCTGATGACATGCACAAAAGCAGGCAAGACGGCTGCAACGAGGAAGAGGAAAGCTGCAGGACCAAGCACTAGTGAAGGCAAAAGACCACCAGCTAATCTGCCTTGATGTACAGGAAGCAACAACTAATATTAGGAAGCAGTAGCTATGAACTTTTAGCTAAGAAAGCTGGTTTAGATATTTTGGTTTCTTATGTGATGCTTGTTAACATTTGCAAACACCTAAACAATCTCTGGATGATGCAATGATGTTACATCTTTTGTGACTGGTATGAAATGCAATATCTTTCAATTACATGCATTTGGCACTGAAATTACTTTGACTCCTATAAAATGTCTGTAATTAATATTGAAATTTCAACAAGAGCACATTTTATTCATTGAACCATTCAACAGTTACATGTACCCTCTTTATATCCTACAGAAAACAAATACATCCCCTCTTTACATCCTATACAAAAGAAATACATCCTAGTATGACATACAAACACAGATCATAACATCAGGAACATGATCTCTCTTCCAATTTCAACTAAAGCAGTGCATTTTCAGAGATGTGTCTAGCTCCCTCATCAAACTTATTCTGGTTCACCTCTCCTAGTCTCCTACTGCTGCACTCTGAACCTCGTTTGTGTCTAGCTGCATCACCTCCTTTGCCTCTAGTTGCTTCACCTCTCCAGAGAACATTGAATTCAGCTCCTTCTCCACTTTGTCATCCTTCAACAAATTGACATAATCCTCTCATAGCCAAAATGCATGGTACAGGAAGCAATGAAATTTTGCTTCACTATCAGAACAAGGTCTCTTATGCTTACTCACTAGAGCAGATGACATCGAGGAAGCAAAACAAGTGGGGTGCCGGCCAAGCAGATGGTGAACAGGGAGGGGGCGGCGGGTGGGTGGCAGGGCCTGACGCCTTGGGCATGGTGGTGGGGAGGGGCCGACGGCAGTGCCGTGGTGGGCGGGTAGGGGGCTGCGGCAATGGCTTGGTGGCCCAGGGAGGGAGCGCCGTGGTGGCCCAGGAGGGGGCACGACAGTGGCGAGGTGGCTGACAGCACCGTGGTGGGTTGAAAGGGCACGACTGTAGCGCCATGGTCGCCGGGGAGAGAGGGCGGCAACGACAGCGTGGTGGCCGGTGAGGGGCGACGGCGGTGGTGACCAGACTTCGATGGTCACGAATGGGGATTTTTTTTCTACTGTACCAATTTGAAACCAGTAGAATGGACGGAGGGCCTAGTTGCAATATCATTTGACGCTGTCCGCGGACCAGCAGCTGATTGGGTCTAAACAACACTAAAACTAAGATTATGGACCTAATTAGTTGTTTTGATAGTTAATGGACCGGCTTGACACAGGCTAGCAAGTTTAGGGGCCGGCCATGCACTTTGCTCTTAATAAAGCAAGCCACAACAAAACAAGTGATATTTGTACAATTTTTTTAATAAGACGAGTGGTCAAATTTGGGATAAAAAAATTCAAACGAACTATAAGTTGAAATGAACTATAATTATGCAATTTTTTTAATAATAATAATAATAATAATAATAATAATAATAATAGTAGTAATAGTAGTAGTAGTAATAGTAATAATAATAATAATAATAATAATAATAATAGTAATAATAATAAAAATAATAAAAATAATAAAAACAATAAAAACAACAACAACAACAACAACAACAATAATAATATGGTGGCCTTGAATTTGGACATTTAAATCTAAATATGGAAGCACCAAAATGGTGGCCTTGAATTTGGACATTTAAATCTAATGCTGCAGTCTACCTGAATCGAGCTGCTGATCTTTTTGATAGCGAGGGACTATCCTCTCAGACAAACATGACACAGAAAATTGCAAAAATATATGCTGAGCTTGAAAAGTAAGCTTTTACTTTAGCTTTATGCAACAAGGCTTTATTCTGAATGACTAAAAAATTACCAATATTACACAATTTGGTGATGACATAAAATGCAAATTTACACTGGCATTATAAATAAAATTTGCTCAATGCATGCTTTCTGATTTCTGGTTTCACAACTTACATAAAAGAAATAATGAACTTCTGTGTGCCTGCAGCTATCTTCTAACTCTCACATGGTGCAATTCCTATAGAAAATTAAGGCCATTTAACATAAATGCATAGCTAAAATTTGTTTCCAACAGCGAATTTTGAACACTAAACTGCTTTGTATACCCCTGCTCCCTCTTCACTGAATATCCAATATATTTTGCACTAAAAAAGAAAATGTCTTCAAATCACGGCAAATGATGTAATACCATCAAGACTACCCCGTGACAACCAAGAAAACTGTGGGAAAAAATACAAAAAAAAGAAGAAAACCACCCTAAACCTGATTGGGAATACTCTATATCCACATTCATGTGTGAATGCAGTGCTCAATTTTCTGCCATGAGTAAGAACTAGGAGTAGGTATATACAATTGTTGGAAAGTGTTTTTTTCCTTTGCATGCCAAAAACCAATATTCAGAATGGGTTTAAGAAACTCCTAGATATGATTTTTTTTTAGATATAGTTGTGATAGATTCAGAAGCGATTTAGCTTAAGAACATTCCCCTTTGCATTATTGTTGTTGAATTTGAAGAACCAGATGACTGATGATTATCAACTAGTTTGTGATAATCTTACAAAGATTAATATATCACTGTAGTAAATACAAATATCTGTATTACATTCCCATCACCACGGGCTTGGTTCACATATTAATAATTTAATACAATATAATATATATGGATACTTGTATCCCAAATACAGTTTATAGAAATGGCCTAAGAGATACCCACCTTAACCCTTTTTTGCAAGAAGTCGGCGGCGAAACTCTCCTAGAGCCCAGATGGGAAATAAGTTCCGGTAGTTGGGGTAATTAAAGAAAAGTGAGGAGTTGAAGTTGCCAACAATTTCCTGAAATCCAAATGTATATTCAAACATTTTTCAGAGTTTAGAGATAGCAACCACAAGATGAACTGAACAAAACACAACAGGATGAAAGTGGATGTCAGTCCGAATGACACGCTCAGTTAATTGCTAATCTCTGTACCTGCATTACGTTAAAGAGCCACCACATTTTTTGGTCTACTTGGCGTTCTCTACTATTTCATTCAAACATGCACGCTAACGCTTATAAAACCAAACCAGGTAGAATAACATTATTACTACCCCTTCATTTAAAAAAACAAGGCTTATATTCGGTGACATCTTGTTTCAAAATATATGGCTTAATTAATGAAGTTCGATCCCTCTCTTTATTTCTCCTTGTTAATTGTGCACCTCTCTTCACAAGTATGAGCAAATTAAACATGCTTACAATTTTTCTCTATCTTAGTTCGAAGGCATATATATTGACACTAGATATATCGTGGCCATTTTTGTTAGCCACTAGGTTTCATAAAACATAATAATTTTCCAACAAAAAATATGCCTTATAAAAATATGGAGGGAGTACTTGTTTACATTTTAGTATAGTTTAGTCCCGCTAAATCACTAGATATCCACTCACTATGAAATTACATAATGGCCATATATATATTTCTCCAAACTGGTTGAATAAATCAGTCGATTTATATTTAATATGCATGGAATACTCTATTTTCGTTTATAGAAAAACACTTACTTGTTGGGGAAATTCTCCGTTCTCCATCTGCATGTTCATTAATTCTTTTGCAGCACAGTATAGCGGCGCTGGGTCTTGTTCAACCTGCTCACACTGTCAGCGTTAGGGAAACAACTACATCCAAACCAGGGGGGGGGGGGGGGGGGGGGGGGCAATTAAACCTGTCCAGCGTACAGTAAAGCTAGCATCGCCTGTGCAGTGTTCACTGCATGTGGTCTGCCACTATCAACGTACTCCTGTTCAGTTTGTAGCCGAAAAAGTAATTAACACAAACTCTATGTTCTTTATTTTTCCGCAACGTACATTGGAAAGAGCACTACAACAAAACTAATTTTAGTCTAATGATAAAAAACATATTTTTTAAACACAGGCAACACAAATTTCTAAGATCATATTTGGATGTGCTCGTATTACCTCAATTTACATATATTATAGATTTAGAGTGGATAACTAATTAATTTTCACATACATGGATTAATTTGAATACAGGTGTATCTAAACAAACCGTAAAACAATTTCTCAGACACCTTCACCAAATTAAGCGTCTCTAGAAATAAGATGTTTTCACGGCTAGATGGCAGGGCATCCACACCTATAGATTGATTTGTAAGGGCGGTGAAGGTGCCAACCATACTTAGGCTTCATTTTGGCTTCTCTTGCTCCTATTAGAGGAGAAGAGATGAAAAATAAAAACGACTCTGGTAAACCGTATATGAATAGTGAATGCATCAAAGACTCGGTAGGAGCTCTACCAATAAACAAGCCCTTAGTGATTGTTTTGCAGACGCAATTGCCATTTTCAACCACACTTGCAAATTATTACTAGAAAAAAATAAAGAAAAATCACACCAACGTCAGTAGCCCATGCCACCTGGAGTGCCCACTTTAGACCATGGCTAGCTTATTTAACTCTGCTCATTAGTGGCTGAGGTCTACTTCAGTAGCCCATGGCTAGCTTATTGTTTAACGAGCTCATGCACCACTTTAGCTCAGTATGTAGTCATCATCATCAGTACCATAACGAGCTAGAGCCCAGAGTGGAGATGCGTCGCGAGCTAGACAAGTAGCAGGCCGGCGGGAGCCCAGTAGAAAGAAGCCCAGCTCGCGGGTGCACCACCCGACGTCCATCGTGCTGGCCCAACACAACAACAACGTGCATCCCCAGCTCTGGGCCTCGTTGCGTGTGCAGACTGCTGACGCTCCATGTCGGCGGCCTGCTCCAGCTTCGCAGATTCCAGGTTCCTCTCGATTCTCTCAGCCACGAGCCCACGAGGCACAACCGCGCGAGCAATGCCAATGGCACGCCGCCGGATCTGCATCCGTCACTATTGGCGGCCTTGTCTACTCGCTCAGAAGTCAGCATGCATGAAGTATCGCAAAACTCGATCGATCTATCACGCGATCCATGAGCGCGCCGGTCGCTCGCTGTTCGCCGTTCGCCGGGAGCTAGCCCCACTAACCGGCTGCTGTAGATCGAAGAGGTAGAAGAAAGGGCTAGGATAGATTCCGGAGCCACCACACCTCTATATACTTTGTCCAACGAATTGAAAGGTTGGTGTTCTAATCTATGAGCTAGCAATCTCGTTAATAATCCCCTAATCCCCCTAAGGCTTTGTTCGCTTTCTCCGGGATGAGTTTGATTTCGAACGGAATTATTTTGGTCCTTATACAAATTATACATGCATTCCTAGCCGGATTGGTTTTGGATCTTCAATCTGAGATAACCGGACATGACCTAAATTTAATACATGACAACGCAATGGATCGGAGATCCACATGATCCACCGAATGCAATTCAAATGATGGAAGAAGAATTACCTCAATTTGACAACCGAGATAGCTCTCTCCCCATCCACCTGTTCCTAGCTGCTTAGACAACAAGAAGTCGCATGCTTTCCTGATAGGCAAACTGTTCTGGTATGTTCTTCCTGCAGCAGCTAATCCTTTTATAGCAAAGAATGTTGCATAAGTGAAACACACAGCCCAAGTGCCGTACCTGTTTAATCCATTTTTTTTAAATTATTAGCAGTCATAATATAATTCTTCACATATAATCCGTAATTCTTAGCAATTCATTTTTACATACCAGGACCCATCCTTTCGCTGTACTTTCTCAATGAATGATGCACCACTTTTGATAATTTTGTCTATCTCCTCATGACGATACACTGGATACTTGTCTTTAAACAATATTAAAGCTTGAATTAATGATGATGTGCATTCGGGATATCTGCATATTTGGTTGTAGGCCGTTAGTCGTCATTGTGAAGTTTTTTAGAAAGTAAATTGGTGAACATTTTAAACCATCAGGCGCTCAAATCTCTTACGGATAGTCGACGATGATATTACGAAAACTCTCAGAAGGATTGATAAACTGCATTATGAACAAAATTAATCAATTCACATAGACCACGATGATTTTGATACAACATTATAATAAAAGTACTTTAGTATGTCATGAGTGGTATGTCACGACTAAGCTACAAAAATCACATGTTTTTCTAATATATAAGTAACAAATGACAATGTATGAAATTTCATAAAAGTAAAAGTACCAGAAAGAATATAAGTCCAACAAATAAGTTCATGTAACTGAAGAGATATTTTTAACCATGAATGTATCAGTATGTTTAATTTTAATTAAAACTTCAAATAAGCGAGAACATTAGACATTTCAGTTCCACTATGAGATCAGACCCAATGTAGCATTAGATTTGCCACACACATGCTGGATTCCTACTGTATCATACATGATTCAACTTTTCCTTAGCTCTAATATTTACTAGTGCATAGTGATATCCACTCTTGTTTATAGACTGTTAAAAGTTGCTACAGTTAATTCATTTCAGTGATTTATTGTTTAGATCTCCAGAAAGATATGCACTAAATTCATTAAATAAAGTACAACTCCTCCAACATATTGATGATCTTCACCAATAGGGACATTTCCTAGATTAGTAATATCATCATCCGTAAAATAAATTAGATTGTTTATCTTCACTATTTCGCCCCTAGTTGAGAAGAGATATTTAATAAGAAGTTTCTCAATAATTGATAGATCAACTTCTAATTTATACTAGTATATATAGCAGATGTCTTGGAAAAAGTTTCAAATATAAGACAAAAAACCAGAAACATTGTTTTTCTAGTTTAAATTAATATCATGCAAAGGCATGCTCACCTCCACCCATGGAGTTGTTCGTTTACATTCAGCTGATGACAATGTACCATCTTTGTTCTTCAATAGAGTGGAACATTAATTGTGTCAGTACTATTGAATTTGAAATGAAGAAAAATACATTTTTTTTTCATATAATCATACAAAGTTCATCATACAGATTTAGGTAAGCGAGCAACTAATGTGAAATCCAATAACTATACAACCAACATGTAGAGCCTTGAATTTTGGATCCAGAATGCTAGATTATTCTATAATTTGAGACAAAGAATAGCGTGCAACAAGGTATATATGTCTGTCATACTATAACTCATAATTTGTGGCCTCTCAATGCAGAATTATTAGCGGTTGTGAAACATGACCATAGCCTACTAATATACTAACATACTATGTCCATTAGATCGATCTGAAATATCTAGTGGCTAACTGTGGTAGATAATTTGATTAGTCATACCACGAAAGAAAGGAGGCAATCAACAGCATCATAGAGCCGTTCTTGATTTATTGGATCCCCGACAAGTTCCGAAGGAATATTAGACAGCAGCAGTATTGCCTACACAACGAAAAAACAAACGACTGATTAAAATAGTACCTTTTTCAGACAATTCACATATTATCTAGTAAAACATAACTATTTGTACATAATTTTAGTACATGTTAATAATTTATATTCTCGCTGAGATCAGAAATAGATTTGCTCAAGCCAAAACATGCTTCAATCAATAAGATGACAGAAGGACCAGACTTGGACAGAGCAAAATGTTGTGATCTCTAGGCATTATTGCGCCAAGGTAGCGAATTGCAAGGATATTTTAAGAAAGACTTTACTATGGTTATCCTTAAGGCCAATAAGTACGTGATAGTGTCTTGACAGGTTTATGGCTTGTAATTTCTGCTATCTACTTTGTTTCTTAATTCTCTATTGCAATTTGATCTTTTAATAATATAAATTTCTCGGTACGGGAACCCCTTTCCAAGAAAAGACAAGACATGGATAATGTTTTCCTTTTGATGCCAAGAAGGGACTCAAATCATCTTTATTTGACACGCGAGGACCGATTCTTGTGATGTCAAAAATGGTTCCAAATATTAAGTTTGCTTTGTGTTAGTGAAAAATATAACCTTAAGTGCTTCAGCATTAGTATCAGCAATAGGCCAGAAGTTTTCCCCATTGGATAGAGTCCAAGAACCATTTGTTCTTTCACGGTAGTAGCTTTTGTAATTAGGAATGTTCTGAATAACCTACAAGAAAAATATTGATGTTAACTTTACACTGAAACAATGCTTTTTAACAAAAATATATCACAGACTCCAGTAAACCTGTGCATTTTTTAAGAAGTGGTGAGCTTTTCGAAGGGTTGAACTAAACTCCTCAGTAAGCCCTGTTGAGCAAAAGGCCTGAACTATGAGCGCAGTTTCCCAGCTGTGGCAACCAACATACACCTATAGTGAAGGAAAACTTGTCATGTGTTCACATTTTGAAGAAAAAGTTATCTAGAAAACAACCAAGATATTTATTTAGTGTTGAAGGAATATGATTTATATTGGGGGCAATGTTCATGTAGAACCTTTACATATTAGGAGATAATATCCCGAATCAATTTGAGCCGTTGATTTTTCATATTTTACAAATTACTTATTAAATTAAAAAAAATCCAGAAAAATAAAAATACTTCCATAATCACGCTCTCAGGTGATGACCGGGCTGACCCTCTGCATCCTTACTGTCCTGCGTCTCTGCCGTAATTCCCTTGCTCTCCCGTCAGGGAGGAGAGATCATGTACACGATCACGTACACACGTAACACGCCCACACGCTAACCACACACGCTGATCATGTATACGTGCTAATCATGTATACACACGCACATATGCAAATCACGTACACGCTGACCAGATACTAACATGCATGCATGACCAACAAGCATGACCACATACTAACATATATACATGGCACACGCTGACCACGTACTAACATGCATTGACCACATACACACGTTAATTATGTATACATACAAATCTTACCACCACATGCAAAATCAAATTAAATGTAGGCAAAGTCAGATCATAAACACATGATTTATTGATATTGTTGACCCTGTTTGGTTTTCATGGTGATATTGCAATGGATATATAACATTAAGATTAAGATGTTAGATATATAGACAAGTTGTACTAAGGGTGTTGAAAAGGAAAACTAAGAGCATGACCTAATTTGCGCCTATAGGTAAGGTGTGGTGCACACTTGTCAAATCTGGTTCTAGGTAATTCTAATGAAACCATAAGATGCAAGAAGAAGTCATGACTCAAGAAATTTGTTCTTGAAATTTTTGTGAACACCTGATGCTTGTGTGTTCATTGGATGCTTCTCACCAGACAAAGCCTAGAGTGTTTTTTTGTGAGTTAAACTCAACATAATGCTCAACACACTAGATACCATCACCCAAGAAAGGTCATGGAGGGTATGGAGTGATTAACACTCACTAGATGAATGCTCTGTTGAAGTCACTAAATGCTTAAGTATCAAGAACATTAGAGAGTGTTGTGAATAGATTGAGTTTCTTACCTGATGCTTTCAATGAACATTAATCAAATTATCTTATGACGTTAGCAAATGCTTCCACCAAAGCTTTACAAAATAGTAACAACTAGTTTGTTATAGTAAGGTGAGGTGAGGTAGTAGAACTTACCTGATGCTCTAGCCAAATTAAATTGCACAAGAAAATTTGGGGTTTGAAAAATACATGCATGTAGAAAAACAACTTGTTTCCATGTTAATGTGCCTATAAATACTACACCACCTCAGCAGTTCTGGGTTTCGTATTTTTCCACCCTTTGGAGTTCATATATAGGTACACTTGAAGCAACAAAAGAACTAGAGTAATATGCAAGTTTATTAACTAAAGAGTAAAGACATCGTTAGCGCCTAGGGATTAGCAATAGTGCATCCACCTATTTTTTTGGATGGTTCTAGGAAAAATGAGGTTTGCCTTATGCTTTTGGTAACATGCAGCACCTAGATGGCTTTGTGGTCTTTATTCTTGGTGAGATTCCAAGGATATGACACTTGCGAAAGACCCCAGAAGTGTTGTGCTTTGTTTGGAATCCATCGATCAAGAAAGGATAATGGATTACCACTAGAGAGCATTCCGTCTATGCATGGATTAGGAGGGGATGCATGCCTTGCACATGTGTTCCTGTAAGTGCAATCAAGCCCTAATTATGGGTTTTGGTGATAATGACCACATGATTAGAGGACTAATGAGATTTATCAAGATGACAAGCAGGTAAAATAAGAGATGGAAATAATACATTCGATGGTGGAGCCACATATCACAATACAACATGGTGATGGACTCAGGCGTTTACATTCGATGGGGAGCCACATATCACAATATATTCGATGGTAGACCAGAAGTTCTGATGGGGTCCCAGAAGTTCTAGCCTCCTATCTGAAATCCTAACTTTGGGCGTAGACCACAAGTTATAAGGGAGTTTTAGAAGTTCTAACTTTCGCTGTAACAACCAATTTTGGGCTGGACCTATATATTCTCATCCCCCTAACTTCTAACTGTTACCCACTCACTCTCTCACACCCTCAACTTCAGAAAACACCTCTCTTGCTCTCAAGGCTATACCCTCTTCTACCCTTTGCTCCTAGCTTCAAATTTTAGAAGAGATTGAGTTGAGAGAAGGGATTTCGTGAGAGAAACATCGATTCAAAGCTTGAGCACTTGAGTTCTTCATCAAACCAGTTGGATTTGCATTCGTTACTCTTGGGGCTTTGTCCCTAATCAACTAGGTGTCTCCCAAGAGCTCCCAATCTGTGGGAGAACCTTGAGAAGTTTGTATTACTCTTGATTTTCTAGTGAAGAACTCAAGTTTACCTTTGTGGTTGCTTGAGAGAGGCAAGGAGGTGAAAGAGACTTTGACCTTAGTGATCACCATAACAACAAGGACATAGGCAAGCCTTAGTGGTGAACTAAATCTTGTGTTAAATCCTTGTGTTTCACGTGCTTATTGTTGTTGTGATTACTTGTTCTTCATTGTCTCTTTCTCCCTCTAAGCTATTTCTTAGGGTTTGGTCCCGATCTACAAATTGGTGGCGCTCCAAGGTTAAGGAGGTACCTAGACAACTTCACCTATCTATAAGGAAGTGGGGTAATTCATAGATCTAAATTTCATATTGTTTTAGGCATGAATTTCATAGGTACCCCGGTGGTCACAAGTTCTGATAGTTCGCGTAGGAACTTGTGATCAACTATGAGCCTATTAGCTTCATTCAACCTATGAGCTTGAAGAGAGGCCTCAACCTTGAAATTGCCAATCCAGCCACTATAAGTAGCCTAGTCTGTTCCTATTGATCCTTTCAGTAGTCATATATCTTTTTTAGTGGCACAATATGCAATTAATTCAAGGGCACATGTTGTGTGTGAGAGATGTTCTCAAACATCTTTATGCAATGTTCTTGAACATTGCAATTGCGTTGGATAACACTACTACAAAAATAATTTTTAAGAGGCATTTTTTCAAGGTGGTTGTCATTTTGGCCAGCCCTACAAATGCCTCATTTCTAGAGGCGCCTGTTACATGTGACTACAAAAATTTCTCCAATAAATTATTTCTCACCATTCCTACAAATAGAATGTTCTCTGTAATAGTGATAACAAAGTACAAAAATAGTACCTTTGACTTCATTCCATCTTCTGCAAGCCATAAAAAGTCATGAATCCTTGGAAGATGTTGTTTGAATTCAATGGAGTTTGTTTTTTCTATCCAACAACATATCATATTTAAGGCCTAATTGCAGAAAAAGGAAAAGTTAGTAAAATAAATAGTTTTGTACATTAGTTTATGACTAAGTTAATAGTATACCATTTTGTTCATATGTAATTGTACTGTGAGACAGATCATAAAATAAACTTTTATGAGCTTAAGAAAAAGTACCTTGTCTATGCTAATCTAGTCAGGTGATCTAGTTTTGTACAATATGATTAGTTTACGACTAAAGTAAAAGTATACCATTTCTTTCATAAATAATTTTACTGTGAGACACATCATAAAATAAACTCTTATGAGCTTAAGAAAAAGTACCTTGTCTATGCTAATCTAGTCAGGTTATCTGGTGATGGCTAAGTATGTGTAGAAATTCATCAGGTATAAGAATTTATGAGGTCTATTTGATCTATCTAAGAATTTGAGTCTTAAACTTTTGTAGATATTTAAACCCATCACCGGCTTGGAAGGGGATTTAAGAATGTTATGAAATGAAACATAAATGCAAATGGTAGTAGCATATGCACTAGGATAAAGTTAAGAATTTGTTAAATAGTATTCTTATTAGCAACTTACCTATGTTTATACTTTTATTTTATAAGATTCCAAATGCACTTGAAAAATTGGATACCTTTTGATCCATATCAATATGGGATTGTTATAATCATACAAGGAAAAAAAATATACTGGCCAAAATGGAATACCTTATACCAACACACACAAATGTGGCCCGTGCATTTGTAGATCTCTTGTGGATAGAAGAAATGTAAGAAATGATAATTTGGTTTGTAAAATGAGGATGAAGTCCACAACAAACAGTAATGTAACATGTAGGAATACATACGGGATAAATAGGTGTTCTAAAATTTGGTTAAATTTTGTATAGAAGATTGACGAGAAAGACATGCTATAAGTTGACTTATTGATCCATTGCTTGGATTGGTGAACAAAGACCAATTGTGCGTACAATTCATCAAATGCATTCTAGTAACAACCCAACCCATTAGTCGCTAGTAGTACTTGGCCCATGTGGCCCATATTGACCCATATGTGGTTGTGGTTGATGGACTTAGTACTACATGGAGGTTAAGGAGAGTGGGGGACAACTTAAAGTTGGATAGCTTTGGGAAACTATTAATACCATTTTCATGGAAGTCATTATCTTAATGAGTTGAAGTATGTTTCCTATTTAGTCAGTAAGAAATCATTGCATCTTAAGAGGAATTTTGACTAAGATTGCAAAATGCAAACCAATAAAGTTCAAAGAAACCTTTGCCATGGTTGTCCATTGTGCAATGAAGAGATATCTACCAATATCTTAATAATGGCTGCAGAGCATTTGTCTATTTTTGTTGATCTTTTTTGTATAATTTTTGTTTCTTAATGATTAGAGGCAAAGGTTTCTCTCTTTTTAATATATTATAATGATTAGAGGCCTGATGCTCCTATTGCTTCAAAAAAGTCCAGATATAGAAGAAACCCTAGCCTTTATTTTAAAAGGTAATGGGGATACCTTGTTAATAGGGCATAAGCCAACATAGTTGCTGGTTTCATCTTCATAGTGGATATGTTCCATGAGGTTGCTCATAGCTCTTTCTCGTAGCTTATTCATCGGCCAGAGATTTGATAATGGTTCTACAAACTTATTCAAATAAGTCATTGTAATGCTTTGCAACCATGAAGGGCTATAGATAAGGTCTTCCTGCAATGACCGAAGGAAGAAAAAACAACAATCATCATTACAAAATTGAATATTGCATGATATATCCTTATGCAACTGGTCATTATTTTGTACTTATAAAATCCAATTTGAGAAAACATGTGTATTTAGTGACTTGCCTAAAAATAAGGACTCGCGCACAACCATGCAACATCACACATGTATAGAGTCATACTACACGCACTAGCAGAAAATGTACCTTGTGAGAGGCAAAATAAAACTACCAAAAAAATATATTTGTAACAGCAATACTACTAAGTTTAAAATACATCTTGTATGTCAACACAAATTCAGCTCCAGTATATTTTTGAAGGTATACCAAAGTATGTAGTGTCGTGGTACCATGATTGGTGTAGGTCATGGAAGCAAGTATGTAGTATCGTTGTTGATTGAAGCAATGGAAAAAGAAGAAACAAAATGGGGGTTTCAGGGGGATTACACTTATCTCCATTGCCCATGTTGTTGTTTAAGGAAAATCTTAGGTGAGGCATGCTATGCTATATAATACATATTTTGTCATTGTTTGTTAGATGGATTAGACTGTGAGTGTAGCATAATTTGCCACCAATATGATTAGGGTTAGGGTTTGTCCTCATCACTGTTTATAGCATGGTGCTATTCACATTCTTTGTTGTTAGCAATTTATTTTATCTTGATGGCCCTTAAAAATCAAACATATATATGATTTTAGGGATTTTAGAGCTTTTTGTATCCACAAAGAACACATCATTGGGATTACTCACAATTTAAATATGGTTATGTTTTAGTGTTGTAATTTTGCACATTAAAACTATTTTCCTAATTTTTTTATGAACTTAGCAATATAATTAGACTTTTCTCTTCAAAGTTTTAGATAATGTATTATTTCTAGTTTTGTAAATTCCATCTACATAGTCAACGTGGAACTCTAGTTATAGTTGTTTACGCAAAAGCATTCTACATTGACTATCAGATTAAGGTTCATCTTGAGATCTATCCATATTTATGATTTTGAAGCTAGTTTCTATAAAATAAATGTTTCTATATTCAAGTCCCTTTGAGATGATTCATGTTGGGAAATTTTGTTTGTTGGGGTTAAGAATGATCATTATTTTTAGCACTTTTCTATCAAATTAGTACAATTTTGTACATAATCAATGGTAGATTTACTTATCCTAATGTCATGATTAAATTATGTGACCTCATGAAAGTTGGAAATAATTTCTTCTACTTTCTAAAAATAATTTTTGTTGCTATTGTTGATGTTGGGATTAAACTATATGAAAATATAAGCAAAAATGCTACCTCTATGAATACAAGTAAGTTTATTGTCATTTGAGTGGTTGGGTTACTGTATTTTGGAGCACTTTACATGATGTTTGTGTTAGTGCTAAGTTATAATTGTGAATAGGTGGTGCATCTTAGTACCATGGTTAGTTCATGTTCTTGATCTTCGATGAAGGCAAGTAAACATACTACTCTGTTTGGCACTGTTATTTGAACTATCTAACTTAAATTCTACATAGAATAAAAAACATGATATGAATTTTAGGTCATTCATTTATCTTCGAATTTTCTAGGAAATGAATTTAGGTCATCCATTTATCTTGAAATTTTTGGAAGTAAACATATATGTATTTTTGGTGCATCTAAGTTATAATTGTCTATGTGAGATTGTGCATGCTTAGTTTCCAACTTAGTTGTTGAGGTTGGGTTAGACCATCATATAAGAATTTATAGAGCCTATAGGCAACTATACTGAGGTTAACCCTTTTATATGAAGCGATGATGAAATCATTACTAATGATGGTAGATGTGTGCGGTACACTTAGTGTATAGATTGGACCTAAGCCGTTTGGACTCAAGGTGTTACAAAGGAAACTTCTTTTAGAATGGTGGTAGTTCCAAGAAGAAATATCACCTTGTCAAATGGATTAAAAACTAAGAACATCAATAAAATGAATCTAACTATCTAATGCATGTGATGGTGGAAACTTAAATATGAGGAAGTATTTGGCAAGAGATAGCGAAAGCAAAATACTACAAAAACCAAGTCTTTCTATTTAGCTCGGCCTAGGAGAGATGACTCCCCTATTTGGTTTGACCTCTTGAAATTTAAATACATGTATATATTGACGGAGGCTATGGTGATGGAGGCTTAGGGGTGGATGCGGGTGAGTTGAAAAAACAATTGAATATTTTATTGTTTGACACTTATCTTTAGTGGAGACATAATCCTTTATAAGTGTTTTTGACCTATGTGATGGTAAAGATATTTGTTGTAGTTCCTAATGATAGTTGAAACTATCAGTTAACATTTAGAACCTAGTTAACTGACTTTTTGATACAAACAATAACAGAACATGTAAACTTTCCAAGCTATCTAATATTAGTGAGCACAATGATCATATTTTTTAGGGGTGCCCTAAATTTGTATTGTTCTCGGATAAGTCATCTCAACTTATGGCCATCTAACTAGTTTTGATGTACCATGGTCCCACAAAGGCATATGGAAGACCAAAATTTGAAACAAAATCAAAGTTTATTTTGTTTGCTAGAAAATTCAACCATCCTACGTACCATGATTCCACCCCCACCACAACTCTACATCTTCACAAACATGAACAAAGTTTTGAATAACAATGGATGGATTCATGCATCATGCATGATGCCACCACTTCATAATGGGTGTGATTGGTCACTTGCATAAAACATAGCCTGCATTAGAACTTATACAACAAAACTCAAACTAACATGAACATATGCAATGTATTTGTGTGTGATTATATCCAGCACAACTCAAACCGACATGTGAAAATATTATTGTGGAAGTCTCATGTTCTAGCAAAGGTGTGGATCCCCATCGACTTGTGCAAATCTGAATTGCCAATAGAACCAAATTTTACCTACTAGATAATGTTGAAATGGGACTACTTTGATCAGTGTGCAATACTATATAAGAGCCACTGCAGGAAACCAAACACCGGTAAGCTGTACTGCACATGTCTGTATATAGCCAAATGCAGGCAACCAACAGGCTCAATAGTGTTTTCCCTTTGTACGCATCACAATATATATAATGCCACCACACATCACACTATGACTATACACTCCATGTTATGATAAAGTCATTATTGGAAAGTAAAACATTATGAGCAGTGTCCTTATTTATTTTCCCTTTGTAAAGACAATACTACCACCATTTTTAAATCTTTATTGATGTTGTTCATACAATATTGTTTAAGAATGATATTTTCTATTTAGATAGACATGTGGCAAAATTGGATTTACTGGTGATGATTGATTAATTTTGATATTAATCCCATAGGGATGGCACCTTTTATTAACTAGTGGTTGACATACACTACGTCAAAAACAAGCATCCGCAGCGGGCGAAAAGAGTTTTCTGCAGCGGGCAAACGCGTCCGCTGCGATGCTAAGGTCACGGTAAATCGTGGCCTTCTCGCGGCGGGCGCGTTTGCCCGCTGCAGTAAATTGATTTACCGTAGCGAACACATTAGAAAGCCCGCTGCGGTAAATAGTTTCGAAAAAACAAAAAAAAAGAAAAACCCCATATCGGCTACGATATGGGCCTGGAGGGCCGCCGCGAGCTCGCGAGCCACCGCCGAGCCGCGACCCCGCGCGCCTGCGCCGCCGCGAGAAGGGGGCCCGCTCACCGCCGCGAGAGGGGAGTCCGCGCGCCGCCGCGAGAGGCGAGCCCGCGCGCCTGCTCCCGCCCTGCGCCGCCGCGACCCCGCGCGCCGCCATGAGCCGAGGACCCGCGCGCCGCCATGGACCCGCGCGCCGTCGAGGAAGCCCGCGCTCGGCCGATGAACCGCGCGCCGCCGAGGATGCCCGCGCCGCCGAGCCCGCCCGCGCGACGCCGAGGACGCCCGCGCGCCGCCGAGGACCCGCGTGCCCACTCATCAGCAGGGTCTAAGGTGGTGCTTCTGTGGGTGGTGGATTGGGTGAGCGTGAGGGAGAGAGAGATAGAGCTGCGCGAGGGAGGGGATGTGTGTGGGAGTAAACCCTAACGATTGGTTATATATGCGGTGCGGTTATCGGGCCTCGCCTGGGCCTTTTGGGCCTCAATTTTGACCGTGATGGACCTTATGGAATGCCCGCTGCAGTAAATAAGCTATTTACCTCAGCGGACATCTTAATTACCGCAGCGGGCTTCTTAAGATGTCCGCTGCGGTAAATCGATTTACCGCAGCGGGCTTTTTAAGATGTCCGCTGCGGTAAATCAATTTACCGTAGCGAACAAAAATGCCCGTCACAGTAAATAAAAATTTACCCGCTGTGGGAAAGCATGGGATTTTCTGCAGCGGGCAGAATAAGTGTCCGCCACGGAGGGCTTTTTTTCAACGCTGCGCAAAATCGTTTTTGACGTAGTGATATCATTGGGTTGTGTCATGTATGTCAATATTTGATCCACCATAGTTTATATTTCAAGGTAAATGGGTTCATAGTGCTAATTGGCACTATGGAGTTCTGAGCTACATTATTTTGTAAAAATGTGCCATGATAAAATATACATTGTGCCATATAGCTCAATATAGATTCAACGCTACAATAGTGACATGAAGTATAATTGATAAATAAACCCTAATATTAAACAATGTGAATGAGCATAATTATTTAGGATATGACTATTCTATACATGATTACTAGAGGCAGTATAAAGCTTCAGTGCTCATAAGGATAGTAATATACCTTGGCACAAGAATTGCGAGCCTTGTTCCAGTTGATCTCATTATATGGTATATTGTAGATCTCATTTCTTATTGCCAAAATAGTTGGAGTAATAGGTCCAACAAACTTTTTTCCATAAATGTAAGCCATTGGCATGTAAACCATCCGACAGAAGCACCAAAACCTTCCTATAAATAATTAAATAAATGGAAAGGAGTAGAGTTCATTCAAACATTTTTAATATATTTGCACTCTAGCAAAACAAAAGTTGGAATAAATATTCTTGTGTATAAATATGAATTAGAAAATCTGAGATTAGGATAAAATACCAGGATGAATTGGGAGAAAATGTGGAACCATCCATAACTCAGGAATAATTGCATTGTTCCCAGACCAATCATATGCACCTATCAACTTTTGTTGAAAGCAACAACAATGGATTGCATCAATTTCACATCACAACCATATATTCACAATGCTGATGGTGTTCATCGCTAGGAAATTTCATTCAACTAGTGAGAACATTCATTGTATTACAAACTAATAAGAATAAAACTAAAATAAGATGTTCATTCCATCTATAAAAAAACTATTAATTATTAAGTTTAAATTATTTATGTTTATAAATTTTAATGACTTATTGCATACCGAGAGATATATCTTTGCCCATTGTGGTGCTGCAGTTGCACTTCCATGAGACAAAATCCAAGCACGCCCTTTGGATAACGCAACATTTTCTCCATCGAGCACCTCTCCAAGAATCCTTAAGGTTGCATAGTTTACACATGTGCCAAACATGGAGCTTGGTCCCAAGGTATGTGTTCCCCAGCCTCCATCCTCATTCTATACATATTATATTTCATAGAATATGTAAAGATATATTTTATGTATTCTATTTTGTGTGAAAAATTTAAGCAAACATTGAAATACCTGAATGTTATGAATGTAGCGGCATATCTCGTGTATATGCTCTATTGACAAAACTTCATTCAGTGACCGCGTGACATGTAATGCAAATATCTAAAAGATGCAAAAAAAAAGGTAGAAACAATGTTAAATTTATGATTTTATAGATATAGTAAACAACTTTTTTGAGGGTCATAATGTAACACCCAAGCATGTTAGAAGTTTATATTGGTTGTGAACTTGGCCTATGTGGCCCAGGTGTGGTTGTAGTTAGTGGGTTTCGTATCATTTTAGAGGTCTAGGAGGGTGAGGGGCAACTTAGAATTCTTATCATTTCAGACATAGCACCTCTGAAGTTTATATTGGTTGTGAACTTGGCCTATGTGGCCCAGGTGTGGTTGTAGTTAGTGGGTTTCGTATCATTTTAGAGGTCTAGGAGGGTGAGGGGCAACTTAGAATTCTTATCATTTCAGACATAGCACCTCTGGGTTAACCTTTTTATACAAAGCAAGGACGAAATGTGTAAAAGACGTGCACGTGAGGACCTGGGATACATAAACAATTTTTGGATGTCGGGTGTTACAAATGGTATGAGAGCATCAACCCTTATTGTATGTGACCATGGAGTGTGTACCGAGGAGTGGTCCTAGATACCTGCTATGAATGTGGTGAGCCGCCAAGGCCGTTATCCCTTAAGGGGTCTGAATGTAACACTCTAGCCCATTAGAAGCCCGTAGTAGTTATGAAGTTTTCCCAGGTAACATATGTGGCAAATGCGTGGTTGCTTATAATCCTTAACGTTCTAAATGAAGCACCTTCGGGTTAATCCTTTTACACGAAGCGAGGACAAAAGCTAGTGTAAGAGAGGTCCTACACGTATGCATGCCCATTTCACGTGAGGAGTAGGGTCATATATATAAGCAGCTTTTGGACAAGGGGTGTTACACATGATTTGACTCACCCGCACACTCCGATCGAAACCGATCATGGCGCCGCCGCGGATGGTCCTGTTCCGGCAAGCCGCCGCCTCAACCGAACCCTCTCACGCACTCACACGAGCACGCAGGACGTTTCTGTGCTGTTGGTTGAATCCGCGGCACTCGGGAGTGTCTTCCCCGCGTTCGCCGACGAGTCTGCGCCGCTGGGATCCGCTACTCCGCCTCTGCTCGCCTCTCACAGTTCATCCGAGCACACCAGAGTGTTCGCCTCGCCGTGCTCACCCTTCCCCTACCCTTGGTTTGCGAAATCGTGGTCGGGAACGTCTTTCCGACGGTTAGCCGGCGAGCTTGGCCCTCTGCTGGCCATGGCGCCGCCGTCAGGTGCCTGTGCAGCGGCGAGGAGAAGTTCCCCTTTGTTTCTGCGCCGTTGGATCGTGTCTGTGCAGTCGGGATTAAATCCTCAGAAGGGGTATGCTCCCCGGTCCACGGTGGACCGGTGGACCACAGCCCGCGCGCGGTTCACGGCTGTGCCTGTGGACCCGCCCAATCCCGGGCCGCCGCGTGGCAGACCGGTTGACCCCGCATCACAGCGCAGGCGCATTCCTGAGTTTACGCTTTCTCGGTTCAGAAAACGTAACTCTGCTCGGTTTATTCCAAAAGTGGAAATTCAATATTTACAATTTTGCCACTGCCTTAATTTGCTTATAAAAACTTTATTTTAACTCCGATTTGAACGATTCGAGTTGCGTTAGATTCATAATGAAATTCTCTACATGTTAAACCATATGTTGACCAAGTTTGAATTATTTAAATTCAAGGATAATTCAAATACAAAAGATGCTCTTAGAGAACTAGTTTAATTCATATCTTTTGCGTTTTAAATCCGATTTTCGTGAAATTTGTGTTCAAATGATCGTAGCAATGCATAGTATCTTTTTATAAACCTTTTAGCTCTATTTACTGTTGTTGGTGTACTGTTCTAATATTAGTTTTGTTTGCTTTGTATGTATGCAATTCGAATGCGTGTTGTTGCAATGTCATGATCGAGTTCAGGCAGTGATGAGTTTGTTGGTGATCAAGAGTTCTTTGACCAGGAGTGTTTTGACCAGCAAGACTTTGAGAACCAAGGCAAGTATAGCATGGGACTTTCCTTGTTATCCTATTCATCGTAATCATAATTTCATGTGCATGTGTTTAATTTGATACCCGTAGTTTAATTCCCTAGAGTTGAAATCCTTTACCTTGTTTCCTATGGGGTATGCATATGGGTAGATGGCTAGTGCTATATAAATGAATACTTGATCCCTGCCAAATGTTATAAAGCTTTGAATGAATTGGTGACCCTGTTATGGCAATTGGATCATAACCTTTTATAATAACCCACTGTTGGCAAAAGCTGGGACTGACAGTGCTACCGTGAGAGCTATATGGCTATGGCTTTAACTCATTAGTAGGCTCTTTTCTAGCTCGTTAGCGGTTACCCGAAAGGGCGCATTAGGCTCTTGCCGAGCTGGTTATAGTGCGGCCTCTGTCCGAGTTTGAGCGTAGGCTGCGGGTCTTTATGCTACTCGGAAGGGGAGCTCTATCGCCCCTTGCCAATCCTAGCGGCCCTAATCTTGTTAGACGAGATACTATGAAAGGTTTCATAGTGAACCCCGGCCACTCACCTTGGCAGTGTTATGGGAGTAATTAACCCGGGCATTCGGGGCATCACGACTCACGGGTAAAGATGCACAACCTCTGCAGAGTGTTAAAACTGATATATCAGCCGTGCTCACGGTCACGAGCGGCCCGGAAAACTGACGGTTTAATTAATTAACTTGACCAACATTTATGTTCCTGTTGCCACCACCATAATGATGATGTTCATGTTTCGTTAAACTTTGACAAGGATATAAGTGGGATCATTTGGGGCTTAAGCATAACCTGATGTTACTTAATAATAAAACCATGACCAACTAAAAGTGCTGAATGTAGTAAGCCAGTGTCATCCTTTTGAGCTTCATAACCCCATGTTATACTGCTGAGTACGAGTGTACTCACGCTTGTTTTCTTTTCAATTTTGGATAAAAATCCCGGATGGGTAACAGAAGCAGGAGGCTATGAAGAGTTCCCTGAAGATTTCTAGGCTTGGTCAACCAGTTGACCTTCCCTGTGAGATGGAGCCTCAAGAGCTAGTGTATCTTCCGTTGTTTTATTTATTCTTGTAATGAATATATGTACGCGATGTTTTAAACTCTGTGATGGTACTTTGTAATTTGTGAACTTATGTGTAGATTATTCCTGGGCACACATAATGTTAGGCATCCTATTTCGTCCTTGAAATTGGGTGTGACATGATACCACTACAATTATTGAATATAATTTATTAAAGTTACACCATTTATTTATGTGATCAATTAGTGACCTTTTGTAAAATATCATGAGAATGGAACCTTGAAATGCTATGGGGATCATATCCAATTAAGTATCGACGACAATGTTTAGCATTTATATACCTTAAAACATACTATGTTTCTATTTTATGGGATTATGTTTACATATTTGTATTTTTAGTTAATTCATCATAATTGATTTCCAATGTATTTTAACAATCATGCATATAATAAACATAATAATATACAATCCCGAGCAGTTATTTGGGTGCATGAAGGAAGACTAGTTTGATGTGTGCAAAAATATCTCAAAATTTCCAACATTAATTGAGAAGCTGCCTACTGGAACACATTATTTACCCTTTTTACTTTTGAATATGACACAGGAAACCTTGTCAAATTTCATTTTAATGAAATTAAAATTCCATATCATCCCTATAATTTTTTTATTTCTCCCTTACAAATTCAAAATTATATATAGTCGATGCTTAAGATGGTTCTTTACCATGTTGCCTTTGAAATCATTTTTAAAATTGTAACATTAAAATATTTTCCCCGTATAATGGGTTGTTCTCCGTAAATTGCGTTTTTTTTTATTACTTGAGAGTTTTGGAAGCAAGGGATTACCAACATTTTAACGGAGCTTGGGGTTAGGGGGATTGAGTGTGCTGTTAAGTAAATGGTATCACATTCATTAAAGTAGTGAAGAAATATCTTGGCAGTTAAATCATGGAGTTAATAAGCATCATCGCCACTGTGTAAGATTTCTATAAAAACACTATATCATGGTCCATGCGTTGTTGATGTACATTATCATGTCCAAAAATAAAGATATTTGATGCGGTATTATATTTTTAGCATTTATTTTTTTAGTTATTATGTTATACTTTGTGTGCTTTGATAATTCAAAGTTTGTTAGGGGAAGTTTTGATTTTTCATAAACTTAAATCATAAATAAAACTCATACCATGAGTGGTAGAATGAACAAAATCCCGCTGTAATCCCCAGGCCAATGCCCATCCGGTCCTTGCAAAGAAGAATATTGACTAAGGGCACGCTTCAACACAACTAGTATAGTTTCTCCTGTGACTTCTGAATCCTTCTCAATCTTGATGGCTGGAAGGTTTGTCCTATGAAGGTTCCGTTTTGTATACTGCAAAGGGAGGTACAGAGATCCGTGAGACTTCATCAAAGATGTCGTAGGTGAATACAAATGTGTAGTAATTCAAATGAAAATTAAACAAGCCCTGCACACTACTAGAAAAATTATGAAACACGTAAAAAACTTTACATAGATCTGCCTCATAAATGATAAGGAGTTTAACCAAACCGTCTGTAAAAATGCATTTCCTAAGATAGGTTTACCTAAGTCACCCATCTCTAGAGGCAGTATGTTAAGAGGCAATCTCTATAGATGCATTTGTAGAGACGGTTCTAACCATCGTCTCTAGAAATAGCTCATTTGAGAGATCATTTCTAAATGTGTTTTGACTGCCTGGCATTAGTTGTAAGTAGATACCTCTGTTCGATTCAACCAACTCGATAAAAAAACTAACTCAACCACACTACTATACATAAATGATTTTGCAAGATATTACCTAAATATCAACATAGATTTTGCAAGATATTACCTAAATATCAACATAGACGACTATATTAAGATGCTCTCCATTAATAGATGATGGACCACCCCTACTGTTTAACAAAGACAATCGACTTAAGACGACCGTATCCATTAATCCTCTATTAACAGAGGTGGCCAGGCGCTTTAAGCCGACCATATCGCCTCAGTTAATTTAATAATGGAGACAGGCAACGCTAAACAACCGTCTCTATTAATGATCTATTAATAGAGACGACGATCAGGGTGTCTATTGAGTTATCGACCAGTTTAACCCAAAAGCTTAAGCTGATGGGACAAGGTAAGAAATTTACTTATATTTCGACACTCCCCCCGCGTCAAGGCTCTCTCAGGCCTCAGACGTGAAATAAGAGCGAACAACAATTATTTTATTTAATTACGCTAACTAGAATTCGAATTGGAGACCTCTGACTTTGATAGAATATTAGCTTAAACTGATGGAAAGAGATGGCCAATTCACTTATGTTCTAAGGTCAGTCTCAATGGAGTTTCATGGAGGGTTTCATGCACATTAAATGAGATGTCACATCAGCAGATTTGTACTTTTTGCATGAAACAACGAGGAGAGAGGGGAAAAGTTTTATGGTGATGAAACTATCCAGCGCTGTTTCCAAAACGTTGGAAACAATGTGAAATCCTCATTGAGAACCTTTCTTAGTTTTATGGGATGCATGCAAAGCAAATATATAGTGAAGATGAGAGAGAAAAGAAAGAGAGAGACATTGGTAACTACATAAAACTATGTAATGAAACTATGCATGGATAGAGAGACTCATTCCATGTTAAATTTTATATAACTAGAAAAACACGCAATGAAACGTTAATTAAGACGTCTAGCCTACAAGCATCTGCCTTTAATTTTTTTAAAAAAAGAGCATCTGCCTTCGGAAAGCATGATTTATAGTGGCGCTGAGCCAGAGGCGAACGTTCTGCCCGCCACAACGGCCTCCTCTGGAAACATGCACGGCAGTAACGCCAGCTCGACCAAAAAACCACACCCGACCCAGCAAATGCATCAGGTGGACTCAGCGAATGTTTTTCACATGCAACAAGCCAACAACCAAAGGGTCGCACATGTTCCAGTTTTTTTTAGCCAAAACGTGATCCAACATATATTAAAACCCAAAAAATTAGTACGGACCGTTCGCACCGTGCATAGTACGGACTCCAATCATTGCACCACGGGTAAAAAAAATTAGAAGCTAATCTCATGATGTTTGTCAGATTAACAGGTCCACAAGTAAGAATAGGTCTGGAGTCCGCACGACGCTTGGTTCAGACGGTCCGTACTAAAATTTTCTTCATAAATAGTCTGACCCGACATTAGGCTTTCATATCAGGGTTCACGCTGCCAAAAAAATGACAAATCTCACTATTTTTACTAAAAAAATAGAGTGCTATTTTCAGCACAAAACAATAAAACCAGAGTGTCCTCCAGTAATTTTACTATTTTTAGGATCCAGTAGCAAAGGGAGATCATTGTCGGTGTTCAGTACCAAATTTTCTCTAATAATTAACAACATTGTTTTCCTAATAATTAAAAACACTGTTCTCCGCACATGCCAAAGAAGTTGACAGTCGACTGGTTGAGTCATGTGGATGTACGCCTAAATCTACTACCCAAGTTTGCCCAAACGAATTTAGGACCTGTTCTATATATTACTAAAAATAAATAAATCTAGATCTAGGTTCACCCGGATTCACCACGTTTCTCTCTAAAACTGATCACTGACACCCGGTTCCACACATCAGGGAAAAAAAGCATGGCTCTTCTTCCTCGCGACGCATAGGCACGCAGGAGGTCGGAGCTGGGGGCGGCCTGGCTAGGTGAGCGCAGGACAGGGGCAGGCACGAAGCGCAGCTGGCTACCGACAAGGCGTGCGGCTGACGGTCGAGGGCCGCGCGTGGCCAGCTGGGAGCGGAGCGCGGCCACCAGCGAGCTCGCATGGGGCAGGGGCAGTCACGGCTGGCCAGGGGTGGCGTGTGATCGGCCAGGGGTGGGGCACACGGTGCACGACCGTGGATGGGGCGACGAGGAGTAGTGACGGGAAAGAAGACGCCAAAGAAATGAACGAACCATTTTTTCTGTGTAATGAGTGGCATAATGCGTTTTTTTTTGAACTTCACCAAACTTGAATTTAGTGGACTGGTGATTTTGGGGGCAGATCCATGATTTTGGTGAAGGAGATCCATAGTGGAGCTGGTGGAAAAAATAGTTTGGCTAAAAAATTTGAATTTGAAGCTAGTTTTCGTGGATCTGGACCCCAAACAAGCCCTTAGTCGTCTAGATTTTTTGGATGTACAAAATAAAGCATACATATGCCTATACTAGTTAATTAGATAACTGCCCTGTAGAAGTCACAAATGTTTCGTGCTTTTTTTCTTAATTGGCATACAAAATTTTCTAAACTTAGTCCACAAATTTTTGTTGCTAGTGTTGACCAGTTATAAACACTTAGATGTTAAACCATTTTTTTGTTATTTCTTGGAAATATGAATAGACGTAAAACCGCCTTTGAAGCTATAGAGCTAATAAAGTAATGTTGATAGTTCAATGTTAAATAAAACTATCAGGATTTTAAGGTCATTTTATAAAATCGTACTTTGTAAAGAGTTTGATAGCCAGTAATGAATTTCTTTATAAAAAAATAGGCAAGAGACCCCTCCATTTTTTTAATCTCGAGTGGTCAATCTTGGTTGCTTATTCAGTAAAGACAACTGCCGATACATGCCATCACTAATTAGTGCAATAGCAGAACGAAGGCTTGTTTAGATGAAAAACTTTTGGAAAAAACGGTACTGTAGTACTTTTGTTTATATTTAGTCATTATTGTTCGACCATAGAATAATTAGGTTTAAAAGATTCGTCTCGTAATTATAGATAAATTGTGTTGGCATGTATCAGCAGTGGTGGAGGGAGCTGTGCCTCAGAGGAGGCCACACTCAGGGAAGGAGTTCCCACCTAGGATGTACATAGCGGCCACCAGTGGAACCGGAGGGAGGGCAGGGTCACCGGAGGAAAGGAGGGTGCCTGTTCAGTGTATGCACGGGGAGGAAAACGTTCGAAAAGCATGATGGGTCCGGACTGTTGGGCCAATAGGAATATAAGTAGAGAGGATCTGACTGCCCAGCTAAATATAAAAAATACAATTCTAGCATAGTGTCATGTTTTACTATCCTAGGTTTGACCAATTAGAGATAAAAAAATATCAATATTTATAATATTAAAGAAATATTATTAGATTAATTACAAAATGTATTTTTATAATAAATTGGTTTGGAGCCATAAATATAAATACTATTAACTGAAACCTCATTAAACGTGAACTATTTTTTCTAACACGCAATCCATAGTTGTTTGTTTTTTTAGATAGATGGAGGGAGTATGTGGTTTTACGGAGTACTATCATATTATGTATGTGCTGTGCTGTACTGTTCTCTACTTTCCTGCATCCGCATGAGAAGGTCACCGCATTCCCGTTGCGTGAAGCGGTTGCGGGTGTACTCCTGGCGCAGCCTCTCGACCTCGGCGCGCTCCTCCGGCGTGCCGGCGGCGGGGTCGAACTCCCACACCTCCCGCCCAAGGAAGCCATTGGGCGACCGAAGCAGCGGGCTATTGCTGCTTGGCCTCTCGCCGACCTTGAGCCTCCACATGCTTGCTAGTACAGCGCAGTGTGTGTCTAGCTCGACCAGATATGATGTACAGTACTGTACGTAGTACTAGGAAGGATCAAGCTAGGATGCTAGCTAAATGACTGAATATGGAGTAGTGTAGTACTTCTATACAAGGAACGAAGCACTGTAGTACTCCTATATAAGGAAGGACCGGGCATGGGGCATGGCATCCGGTCCCATCTCAACTACTGATCCGTAAGATTCAAAAAAAACTACTGATCCGTAGTGATCCGTAGTCTGATTCACGTCGTTTTCGTTTTCTGATAAATAACATTAATAAAATATACAATTATTAATATATATGATATATAATTAGTATTATTAGAAAGATATTTGAATATAGTCTTTTAATAAATTTATTTAGAGATACAAATATTGTAAATATTTTCTATAAATTGAGTTAAATTTGTGATATGAATACCGAAAACAATATATATTATGAGACAGAGGAAGTATATGTTTAAGAAAGGGGTGCATGCATAGTGATGACACACAAAACCTATAATCAATGCGTCCGCGAAATGTTGTTGGAGTTGTTTAGATCTAAAATCTTTAGATCCAAAATCTTTACAGATCTAAAGTATTATAGCGTTTCATTTGTATTTGATAATTATTGTCTAATCATGGAGTAACTAGACTTAAAAAATTATCTCGTAAATTACAAATAAACTATGTAATTAGTTATTTTTTTACATATATTTAATACTCTATACATATATCAAAGATTCGATGTGATGGAGAATCTGGTAAAGTTTTGGAATTTTAAAGCGATCTAAACATGCCTATTATGAGGACCATTGTACAGTTTGTCGGAAGGAAGGACCGGGCATGGGGCATGGCATCCGGTCCCATCTCAACTACTGATCCCTAAGATTCAAAAAAAAAAACTACTGATCCGTAGTGATCCGTAGTCTGATTCACGTCGTTTTCGTTTTCTGATAAATAACTTTAACAAAATATACATTTATTAATACTGATGATATATAATTAGTATTATTAGAAAGATATTTGAATATAGTCTTTTAATAAATTTATTTAGAGATACAAATATTGTAAATATTTTCTATAAATTGAGTCAAATTTGTGATATGAATACCGAAAACGATATATATTATGAGACAGAGGAAGTATATGTTTAAGAAAGGGGTGCATGCATGGTGATGACACACAGAACCTATAATCAATGCGTCCGCGAAATGTTGTTGGAGTTGTTTAGATCTAAAATCTTTAGATCCAAAATCTTTACAGATATAAAGTATTATAGCGTTTCATTTGTATTTGATAATTATTGTCTAACCATGGAGTAACTAGACTTAAAAAATTATCTCGTAAATTACAAATAAACTATGTAATTAGTTATTTTTTACATATATTTAATACTCTATACATATATCAAAGATTCGATGTGATGGAGAATCTGGTAAAGTTTTGGAATTTTAAAGCGATCTAAACATGCCTATTATGAGGACCATTGTACAGTTTGTTGGAAGGAAGGACCGGGCATGGGGCATGGCATCCGGTCCCATCTCAACTACTGATCCCTAAGATTCAAAAAAAAACTACTGATCCGTAGTGATCCGTAGTCTGATTCACGTCATTTTCGTATTCTGATAAATAACTTTAACAAAATATACATTTATTAATACTTATGATATATAATTAGTATTATTAGAAAGATCTTTGAATATAGTCTTTTAATAAATTTTTTTAGAGATACAAATATTGTAAATATTTTCTATAAATTGAGTCAAATTTGTGATATGAATACCGAAAACGATATATATTATGAGACAAAGGAAGTATATGTGTAAGAAAGGGGTGCATGCATGGTGATGACACACAACCTATAATCAATGCGTCCGCGAAATGTTGTTGGAGTTGTTTAGATCTAAAATCTTTAGATCCAAAATCTTTACAGATCTAAAGTATTATAGCGTTTCATTTGTATTTGATAATTATTGTCTAACCATGGAGTAACTAGACTTAAAAAAATTATCTCGTAAATTACAAATAAACTATGTAATTAGTTATTTTTTACATATATTTAATACTCTATACATATATCAAAGATTCGATGTGATGGAGAATCTGGTAAAGTTTTGGAATTTTAAAGCGATCTAAATGTAACACCCTAAATTTTACTTTATGAAAAATAGGAATAAAATGTTTTATTTTCGAAATTTGGTGCTCATGAAATCATAGCAAATAAAAAGAAACTTTTTATGAAATTAAAAGTTCCTTTTTGGTAGGAACATGTCTGAGCATTCATGCCGTTGCATTGTTTAATTGTTTTGTTTGGCAAGTTTCAAAATTCAATTTGGTTTTCAAAATGAGTTTGAAAATGTGTTTGAAAATTTAGAAAATAAAAAGAAAAAGGTCAAACCCCCCCTTCTGTTTCTGGCCCGAGGTGGCCCGAGCCCATCACCCCCCCTCGGCCTGCCTCTCTCCCTCACCGGCCCAGCATGCCGCCCGGCCCACTCTACTCTCCCTTCTCTCTCTCTGGCTCACTGATGGCCCGACCCCGCCTTCTCACACGCTGACAGGTGGACCCCACCTGGCAGTCCTTTCTTCCTCCCCTTCCTTTCTTCTCTGCCTCTATTTCCTTTCTCCCGCGCCGATGAAATCTCCCTCGGCCGAGCTCGATGCGGAGCAAGCAATCCCCCCCCTCTTTCCTTTTTCCGCGGTGCCCGAACCGACCACCGCCGCCACGACTCTTTCCTTTCTTCCCTCTCCTCTCTTTCCTTCTCTGCCGCCGGCCGCCGCCTTCCCCTTTTCTGTCGATCATGAATCCGCGGCGAGGGGCTCCCTTACCATCGCGACTGCGCCCCTGGGCTATAAATAGCCGAGCACTGCCTCCCACCGCCTCCAATTCACCCTCCCTGAGACACACAGACCCACCAGAGCGCCGCCGCGAGCAGCAGAACACCGCCGCCGTCGTCCCGCCGCTGCACAGCCTCTCTACTCCATCCATCTGCTCTCCGAGCTCCGCAGCGTGGTAAGAAAACTCCCCGAGACTCCAGAACCTCATCCTGCCCTCTCTCCACCTCCGCGCAAGATCACCCGAGCCGCTGAGCCGCCACCGCGCGTGGACCGCCCTCTGGATCCTCCCTCTGCTTCAACCAACACCCCAGACGAGCTCCCTGTCTCTCCCTCTCTCTCCCTGACCGGCCCGCGTCACTTCTAGTGCCTCGCAGCCGTGGTTAGCCTCGCGCCGCCGCACTCCGGCCATGGCGCCGCCGCCAGAGCGCCGCCCCGACGACCAGACGCCCGCGTTCTCTCTCCCCTTCGCTATGGACCGTCCGATCTCGCGTCGATGGCTCAGATTAGAAACCCCGAAGGGGTATGCTCTCTAGTCCACCATGGACCCGTGGACCGCGTCCCAGCGCCCGGTCCACACTGCTCCCATGCGCCTGCCCTATCCCGTGTCGACACGTGGCGCCACGCCACCGCAACCGTCAGCCCCGCTTTTCCCTTGGCGCACTCTCTGGACTACGCTTTTTCTTTTCTGAAAACATAAAGCTTCTCGGCTTTTGCAAAATACGCTTTTCTTCTATTTACAGAACTGCTACTCCTATTCAAATGCTTGCAATTTCCCCGTTTCAACTCCGTTTTGACCCAAACGAGTTGCGTTAGATCCGTAATTTCATAATCTATCTAATGGTACAGTTTTCATCCATGTTAATTACTTTTGAAAATCAAAGTTAATTAATTTGGTAATGCTTTAATCCTGTCTTTTTAAAATCCTGTTTAATCTATATCTCCTCCGTTTTAAGTCCGTTTCGTTCCATTCAAGTTGCGTTGGCTTCGTACCGACGTGACCTTTTCATTAGTGATCTTTAATACCATGTTAATAGCTCTGTATTTTCATGATGTAAAACCTAATTTGATTAACCTCTTTGCAACTTGTTTTACACATAAAATGTTGATGCTTTCTCTTTTTGTTTTCGAAATTCAAATACAATTTTGACCTAATCTAATCAAGGTGTTTCCTGGAGATACTTTGTACACTCTTTTATATAATAATAAAATTGATAAAACTCGTAGTTCTCTTTATAAAAGCAAATCTTCCGTTAGTTGTATCTCGATCATCGTAGCTCCGTTTAGTGTGATCTTCGCGACTGTGTGATCGTAACAATGCGTAGATTTCTTTTTAAATCCTTTTCATTGATTTGGTGTATTGTTCTAATTTAGACATGTTTGTATGCTATGTATGTTTGTCCAGTTTCTTGTGTGGTGATTAGTTAATTGTCGCCCACTCGGTGAGTTTTGCGTTGGTGATCAAGAAGAAGTCGTCTGAAGCTGAGAAGGAGTTGAGCAAAGGATCTAAGCTTTTAAGGCAAGTATTATATGGGATCTTCCTTGATGTCCTATTCGTGATGTTTTAAATAAAATCATATGCATGTGTCTAATCTTGTTACCTTACGGCTTACCTAGATTTGATTACCTTGAACCTTGAAATCCTATGGGTTATCTTTGCATCTGGGTAGTTATTGCTAGTGCTCCATTAATAAACATGATCTTGAATCCTGATTAATGACTATATGAATTGATGGAGTAAAACTTGACTTTTTAGTAACATGGATTTAGGATCCTATCTGTCAGCAAAAGCTGGGACTTACAGTACAACCACAAGCTATATGGCTCTGGCTTGACTTAGTATTAGAATTCTACTGGTTTGTGACAACTTACCCGAAAGGGCGCAAGAGGGGCTCACCTTAGTTCCCTCGTAAGAGGGGTGGTACTAACCATTGAGGAAACGAATAGTGGGTTGTTACCTACCAGTGGAACCTGTGAACGGTCTCGTAGTGTACCCTGCTCCACTTCCTTGGTAGAGGTGATGGCATATGGGAATCACGACTTGTGGGTAAAGTGTACAACCTCTGCAGAGTGTAAAACTGATATATCAGCCGTGCTCCCGGACACGAGCGGCCCGGAAAACTCACAGATTAATAACGGGAAACTCACAGAAACAATGTTTACATGTTGGTTATTATTATGAATCACTTTACCGTGATGTTATGATGTTTATTCAATTGCTATATGATCATGTGGTTTAATTTCGGGGCTTAAGCATAACTTATGGTACATCAATTGTAAAGTTTTGTTACAAATTAAAAATGCTTATCGCAGTAAACCAGTGTCGACTTTTTGAGCCTCATGAACCCCATATATGCTTGTTAAGTACGAAAGTACTTACGCTTGTTCTTTTCTTTTCAATACTTTGGATAAAAATCCCGGATGGGTACCAGTTTTCAAGAGTTGGAAGAGTTAGGCTTGTGATCAACCAGTCAGTTGGTCGCTGTGGAGTGGAGTCTTCGCCTGAAGATCGGAGTGTGTTTTTCCGCTGTTTGTTTTCTCAAGGTTATTCCTTTGACCATATATGTTATATACTTAAGTATTGTCTTTTGATATTGCCTTGTTCTATGGCTATATGTGAGAGTTGACTTCCTGGGCTCACATATAGAGTATATCTGGTTTTGTTCTTAAAACCGGGTGTGACACTAAACATGCCTATTAGGAGGACCACTGTACAGTTTGTCGGAAGGAAGGACCGGGCATGGGGCATGACATCCGGTCCCATCTCAACTACTGATCCGTAAGATTAAAAAAATCGACTGATCCGTAGTGATGCGTAGTCTGATTCACGTCGTTTTCGTTTTCTGATAAATAACTTTAACAAAATATACATTTATTAATATTTATGATATATAATTAGTTTTATTAGAAAGATCTTTGAATATAGTCTTTTAATAAATTTATTTAGAGATACAAATATTGTAAATATTTTCTATAAATTGAGTCAAATTTGTGATATGAATACCGAAAACGATATATATTATGAGACAAAGGAAGTATATGTTTAAGAAAGGGGTGCATGCATGGTGATGACACACAGAACCTATAATCAATGCGTCCGCGAAATGTTGTTGGAGTTGTTTAGATCTAAAATCTTTAGATCCAAAATCTTTACAGATGTAAAGTATTATAGCGTTTCATTTGTATTTGATAATTATTGTCCAATCATGGAGTAACTAGACTTAAAAAAATTATCTCGCAAATTACAAATAATCTATGTAATTAGTTATTTTTTACCTATATTTAATACTCTATACATATATCAAAGATTCGATGTGATGGAGAATCTAGTAAAGTTTTGGAATTTTAAAGCGATCTAAACATGCCTATTATGAGGACCATTGTACAGTTTGTCGGAAGGAAGGACCGGGCATGGGGCATGGCATCCGGTCCCATCTCAACTACTGATCCGTAAGATTAAAAAAAAACTACTGATCCGTAGTGATCCGTAGTCTGATTCACGTCGTTTTCGTTTTCTGATAAATAACTTTAGCAAAATATACATTTATTAATATTTATGATATATAATTAGTATTATTAGAAAGATCTTTGAATATAGTCTTTTAATAAATTTATTTAGAGATACAAATATTGTAAATATTTTCTATAAATTGAGTCAAATTTGTGATATGAATACCGAAAACGATATATATTATGAGACAGAGGAAGTATATGTTTAAGAAAGGGGTGCATGCATGGTGATGACACAGAACCTATAATCAATGCGTCCGCGAAATGTTGTTGGAGTTGTTTAGATCTAAAATCTTTAGATCCAGAATCTTTACAGATGTAAAGTATTATAGCGTTTCATTTGTATTTGATAATTATTGTCCAACCATGGAGTAACTAGACTTAAAAAAATTATCTCGCAAATTATAAATAAACTATGTAATTAGTTATTTTTTACCTATATTTAATACTCTATACATATATCAAAGATTCGATGTGATGGAGAATCTGGTAAAGTTTTGGAATTTTAAAGCGATCTAAACATGCCTATTAGGAGGACCACTGTACAGTTTGTCGGAAGGAAGGACCGTACATGGGGAATGGCATCCGGTCCCATCTCAACTACTGATCCGCAAGATTCAAAAAAAACTACTGATCCGTAGTCTGATTCACGTCGTTTTCATTTTCTGATAAATGACTTAAACAAAATATACATTTATTGATATTTATGATATATAATTAGTATTATTAGAAAGATCTTTCAATATAGTTGTCACACCTGATTTTAAGGACAAAGCCAGATATACATCATATGTGAGCCCAGGAAGTCAATTCTCACATATAGCCACAGAACAAGGTAATATCAAAAGACAATACTTAAATACATAACATATAAGGTCAAAGAAATAACCTTAAGAGAGCAAACAGCGGAAAGACACTCCGATCTTCAGGTGAAGACTTCACTCCACATGGACCAACTAACTGGTTGATCACAAGCCTAACTGCTCAAGACTCTCGCGATCTGGTACCCATCCGGGATTTTTATCCAAATATTGAAAAGAAAGCAAGAGTAAGTACATATCGTACTCAACAAGATAACATGGGGTTCATGAGGCTCGAAAAGGATAGACACGGGTTTACTGCATCAGTTTTTAATAGGTCACAATTTTAGCAGTTGAGTAGCATCAAGTTCAACATAAGCCCAAATAACCACATGATCAAGTGAACAAGATATAATTCTTATATGAAAGTCACAATAATCAATAACAAATAACAACTGATGAGCTATGACATAAGGACATCACACAGTAAGGAGCCCAAGCCGCTCTTGACCGTGAGCACGACTATTATAATAGTTTTACACTTTGCAGAGGTCGTACATCTTTACCCACAAGTCGTGATCCCCATATGCCATCACCTCTACCAAGGAAGTGGAGCAGGGTACACTACGAGACCGTTCACAGGTTCCACTGGTAGGTAACAACCCGCTATACGTTTCCTCAATGGTTAGTGCTACCCCTCTTACGAGGGCACTAAGGTGAGCCTCTCTTGCGCCCTTTCGGGTAAGTTGCCACAAACCAGTAGAAGTCTAATACTGAGTCAAGCCAGATCCATATAGCTTGTGGTTGCACTGTAAGTCCTGGGGTAATCTACTTACAGAAATATACATATGAGTAAGAACACAGGTTGAGGTGCCTGTTGTTCCACCTATAGTCCACGTTGCTAAAAGTCATCTTTTATTGTTATTGCATATATCATTAATCAAGTTTACATGATCATAGTCATTTGCTTGGCACTAGCATCATACTACCCAAATGCATAAATTCCCAGGGTGACAAGGTATAAGGTACAATACTAGGATGACCTTATAGGGTAACAAGGAAACTCATGCATATGATTAATTAGTGATTATCATGAATAGGACAACAAGGATAATCCCATGTAATACTTGCCTTAAACTCAGATTCTGCTTATAGTTCAAGTCTTCCAAGACCTCCAAAAATACCAACTTCTTCTCCTTGATCTCCAACGCAAAATTCATCGATTGGACAATAATTAACAAATCACCACACAAGTAGCTGATCATACAAAGCATACAAACATGACTAAATTAGAACAATACAGCAATCAATGAAAAGATTTAAAAAGAAATCTACGCAACTCTATGGTCACACAGTCGCGAAGAACACACTAATCGAAGCTACGATGAGAAAGATACAATTAACGAAAGATTTGCTTTTATAAAAGAGAACCATAGGCTTTATCAATTTTAAGTATATAAAAGAGTGGATAAATTATTTTTAGATAAACACCTTGATCATATTTGGTCAAACTTGTATTTGGTTTTGAAATCTAAAGTAGAAACTATCATCATTTTATGTATAAAACAAGTTGCATAGTGGTTAATCAAGTTAGGGTTTGAACCATGAAATTACAGAGATATTAACATGTTATTAAATGACATTAATGCATAGATTAATTCGCTACGAGATCAACGCAACTTGAACGGGTTGAAACGGATCTAAAACGTAGAAGTTATGATTTAAACGGGATGTTAGATTAAAACTGGATTTAAAAAAAACATCAAATAAATAAATGTTTTCAAAGTTGCAAAACATTACTTATTAGGGTTTCATTAGATAGATTACTTTGCTACGAATCTAATGCAATTTTAATGGATCAATTCGGAGTTAAAACGAAGATCTTATGAGCAAAAGAAGTTTGGTGGCATTTTTGTAATTCTTAGAAAAGCGCATTTTGATTGAACAGAATGAAGTTTATGCTTTCAGAAAGGGGAAGGCATAAAGAAGAAAGACGCTTTGGACGGCGGGTTCATACACCAAAAACTTCAGGGACTCCTTTGCAAAACTACCGAGCGAAGGGGTATGAGTGACTGTGGACCATCGGATCAACTCTGAACGGTGCCGATTAGAAGAACAGAGGGAGCGAGGGCGGTTTGCCGGAGCAGAAAGGGAGAACGGCGGCGCCATGGCCGGAGTTGGGCGGCGTGTTCGAATCCAACACTACGGAGCACTATCATCGATGGGAAAAGGGCAGGGAGGGAGAGCAGGTGATGGCGAACGTGATGGCAGTATCTGTCACACCTAGTTTTAAAGGCAAAACACGATGCAATAATCTTATGTGTGCCCAGAGATCAGTCACACACATAAGCCGACAAATTGTCAAAATTGTATCATCACAAGTGTTTAATACATAGCGAATGAGTATTTAAATAATGTCTATTACAGAACAACGGAAATAAGATAACTCTCGCGAAGCTCCAAAGCACAGGGACGTCAACTGGTTGACCCCAAACCTAGAAGTCCTCTGGAAACTCCTCATAACTCTGGTAATCTGGTACCCATCCGGGATTTTTATACAAGTATTGAAAAGAAAGAAAACAAGCGTAAGTACTTTCGTACTCAACAAGTATATAGGGGGTTCATGAGGCTCAAAGAGTATGACACTGGTTTACTGCGGTAAGCATTTTAATTTGTAACAAAACTTTATAAGTGGTAGATCAAAGTTATGCTTAAGTCCCCAAGTTAAATTTGCATGATCAAGAAAACAATTGAACAAGTAACATAATTCCATGATAAAGTGATTCATAAAGGTAAACACAAGTAACCAATGAGTTCTGTGAGTTTTCTGGGCCGCTCGTGTCCGTGAGCACGGCTATCATGATAGTTTTTAACACTCTGCAGAGTTTGTACACTTTACCCACGAGTCGTGTTTGCCCAAATGCCCCGGGATCATGACTCCCTTAACACTACCGAGGTGAGCGGGCAGGGAACACTATGAAGTCTTTCAAAGGGGTTCGCTGACATACCACAGACACTACGGATCCACGGGCAAGGGGTATATAGGAGCCCGTCGGTGGTACACACACGCAGCGGTCCCCACTCTAGCCGCTCCGCAACCACTCGGCAATGGCAACTTTCGCGAACTGCCGCATGCCAGAGAGTGACCCTAATACTGAACTAAAGCCAGAGCCATATAGCCCTCATGGTTGTACTGTATGTCCCAACTTTTGCTGACAGAAAGGGGTCCTAAGTCCATGTTGCTAAAAAGTCAAGTTTTACTTCATCATTTCATGTAATCATTAATCAAGATTAAAGGATCATGCTTATTAAAGAAAAGCACTAGCAATAACTACCCATATGCAAGCGGTAACCCATAGGTTTTCAAGGATCAAGGTAAACAAATCTAGGTAAATCTTATGGTGACAACATTAGACACATGCATATGATTTTATTGGAAAAAACTTCATTAATAGGACATCAAGGAAGATCCCATATAATACTTGCCTTGCTCAAAGGGATCCTGCTGCTGCTCCTGCTCAAAGCAAAACCCTTGGTCTCCCACGTACTGCTCACCATCTGTACTCGATCATCACATCACATGCAATCACGCAGAGGCATAACATGCAAACAAACAAGGCTATAGATTAGAACAGTACACCAAACATAATAAAACAAGATTAAAAGTTTATAAAACAAATCTACGTATCACTACGATCACATAGACGCTTGAATCACGAAGAACGGAGCTATAACGGAAAAGATATGGTTTAAATGGGATTTTGAATAGAGCAGGATTAAAGCATTACGGAAATAATTTTCTTTGATTTTCAAATGTTATTAACATAGATGAAACCTATACAACTGGATAGAGCATGAAAATACGGATCTAACGCAACTTGAACGGATCAATTTGGATTTAAAATGAGCAATTTATAAGCATTTGAATTAGAGTGGCAAAAGCGTAAATAGAATTTCCCTTTTTATCTTAGAAATAAAACGAAACCGAAAAGAAGTGCGCTTTCCAGAACCGAAAGCGTAACAAGGAAGTACGCCAACTGGACCGCGGGTTTAGACTTTAAAAAGGGGGAGGTCTCTTTTGCAAAAATAGCGGCCGAAGGGGTACAGAGCGTTGTGAGCCGTCTGATCTAAAGCCGACGGTCAAGATTAGAAAGGGGGGGAAGGGCGGCGCTCCTGGCCGGGTCTGAGCAGAGCGCGGCGGCGCCATTGCCGGTGAGCGGCGGCGCTACACCGTTCGGGGTGTCAGTGCACCATTATCGATGCGGAAAGGGCCGGGAGAGAGAGGGAGGAACGGCGAAGACGGTGGCGGGGTCGATTGAGTTGATTGTGTGCGGGAGCGAGCCACGCACGCGGAGAGGCGGCTCTGCGCCGGCGGTGTTTGCGGACTGAGGCTCTGCAGGCGAAATAGAGGAAGCGAGGGGGTTTGTGAGCGTCCTAGGAGCGCTCTCACCGTCACGCGATGCTCGGAGGGGATCAGAGCGGTGCGGAGAGCTTCGGCAGCGGAGGGGCGACGGCGGCAGCGCGGGACAAAGTCGCGGCGGCGCTGGGTGCTTTTGCGTGGCTCCGAGGGTGTTCCAAGGGGCTCGGTGAGGGCGGTAGGGCGTCGGGAGCGGCTTAAATAGCCCTGGTGCGCTCCACCGAGAAGGAAGGGGGGAGAAATCGACGCGGATTTGGTCTCCGCCGCAAGGAAAGGGCGGCGACCGGGAAAGGAAAGAAGACGGGGAGGAAGAGAAAGGAAGGCGGCGGCGCTTGGCTTGCTCGTCACGGCGCCGTGTCGGTTATGGGAAGGGGGGGCTCCTACTCCGAAACGACTCAGCCGGGAGGATTCGTCGGCGCGGGGAAACAGGGAAGGAGAGGGAATAAGAATGAAGGAAGGGAGGGGGTCACTGACATGCGGGTCCGGCTTGTCAGTGGAAGCGAGAGAGCTGACCGGTGGGGCGTCTTCGTCAGAGAGAGAGAGAGAGGGAGTTGTGGTGCGGGAGGGCACTGGGCCGGCCTGCTGGAGTTCGGCCCAACAGGGAGAGAGAGGGGAGGGAACTGGGATGGGGGGGTTATGGCCTCGGGCCAGAAAGCAAGAAAGGGAGAGAGAGAAAGAGAGAATTGATTTTCTATTTATTTTAAATTTTCAAACACTTTTTTTTCAATTGAACTTTGAATTCAAGTTTGAATTTTGAAACTCCAGACAAACCAAAAGCTATGCATCAGCATGAATGCAACACAAATGTTTCTAGCATGATGGTCATTTTTATTTTATGAAACCTTTAGTTAATTTCCCTATGTTTTAATGCCCACATAAAATGCAAATGCAAATTACTTTTAAACTATTTGGAAAAATGCAAAATTTAGGGTGTTACAAATCTACCCCCCCTTAAAGGAATCTCGTCCCGAGATTCAGCTGATACTCACTCAAACAACTGCGGGTAAGTCCTTTTCAGATCCTCTTCTCTTTCCCAAGTTGCCTCATCCACTGAATACCGATTCCACTGAACTTTGCACATACGAATGACTCTGCTTCGTGTGACTCTTTCTGCCGTTTCCAAGATCCTGACTGGGTATTCCTCATAGGTGAGGTCCTCCTTGACTGCTAACTCTTCCAACGGTATCTGCTCTTCTGGCACACGCAAACACTTTTTTAGCTGTGACACGTGAAAGACAGCGTGTACCCCTGCTAGGCTTTCTGGCAATTCCAGCTGACAAGCCACTTAACCACGTCGTTCCACTATCTTGAAAGGACCAACATATCTGGGTGCTAACTTACCCTTCATATTGAACCTCTTTACGCTTCTCATAGGTGACACCTTTAAATAGACATAGTCACCTACTTTGAAAGCCAAATCCCTTCTGCGGGTGTCAGCATAACTCTTCTGTCGAGACTGTGCAACTTTCAAATTTTCTCTGATAGTTCATACCTGTTCCTCTGCACTTTTCAACACGTCCGGTCCAAACACCTGACTTTCTCCCGTCTGATTCCAGAACAAAGGGGTTCTGCACTTTCTTCCATATAAAGCCTCAAACGGTGCCATCTTTAAACTGTTCTGTTAACTGTTGTTATATGAGAACTCAGCGTACGACAAACTCTTATCCCAACTAGTACCATTCTGCAGTGCACAAGCTCTCAACATATCTTCCAATATCTGGTTGGTTCTTTCTGTCTGACCATCCGTCTGCGGGTGATAGGCTGTACTGAAGTTCAACTTGGTGCCAAGGGACCTATGAATCATCTACCAGAAGTGTGACGTGAACTGAGTACCTCTATCTGACACAATCTTTTTAGGAACACCATGCATACACACTATCTTTTCCATGTACAACTCTGCCAACTTGGCTCCGGTGTAGGTGGTCCTGACTGGCAAGAAGTGAGCAACTTTTGTCAACCGATCCACAATTACCCATATCGAGTCATAACCACTTTGAGTGCGAGGTAAACCCACTATGAAATCCATACCAACTTCTTCCCATTTCCACTCTGGAATTTTCATCGGTTGTAACAATCCTGCCGATCTCTGGTGCTCTGCCTTAACTCTCTGACATGTATCACACACTGCCACATACTCTACAACATCTCGTTTTAGACCATACCACCAATACTTCTCCTTCAAATCCAGGTACATCTTGGTACTTCCCGGGTGTATAGAGTAAGCTGAGTCATGAGCCTCTCGCAGAATTGTCTCACGGATCTCCTTTACTCTAGGTACACATATCCTCTTACCAAACCAAAGGGTACCATTGTCATCCAGACTGAAACCTGGTGCCTTACCAATCACAATATTCTCAGCAATCTCTTTCAGTTTCTCATCCTCCAACTGCCCCTTGCGTATCTCCTGTTCCAGAGTAGGTTCCAAGACTAACTCCACAGCATTAACAACAAAACCCAAGTTGAGATGCGCTAACTGGTCACACAACTCTTTGGATTGTATCTCCAGGTGTATTTCATTGGCATAACTTTTCCTACTGAGCGCATCTACCACAACATTCGCTTTTCCCGGGTGATAATGGACCTCCAAGTCATAGTCCTTGATCAATTCCAACCAACGGCGTTGCCTCAAGTTCAGATCTGACTGGGTGAATATGTACTTCAGACTCTTGTGATCCGTGTAAATGTCACTCTTGTGACCAATCAAGTAGTGTCTCCAGATCTTCAGTGCATGTACCACAACTGCTAACTCCAAGTCATGTGTAGGATAATTCAACTCGTGCTTCCTTAACTGCCTCGATGCATATGCAACCACTCTGCCTTCTTGCATCAACACACAACCAAGACCCAAGCGAGATGCATCACAATATATGGAGAAGCTCTTGTTCAGGTCTGGCAAAATCAACACTAGCGCTGTGGTTAATCGCTTCTTCAACTCTTCAAAGTTAGCTTGACACTTCTTAGACCATATAAACTTAGCATTCTTCTCTAACAAAGCCGTCATTGGTTTAGCAAGCTTGGAGAAACCTTCAATGAACCTCCTGTAGTAACCTGCCAATTCAAGGAAACTACGGATCTCAGTCACACTGGTAGGTGGATTCCAATTCAACACATCTGCCACCTTACTCGGATCCACTGCTATTCCACCATTGGATATAACATGTCCTAGGAAAGACACTTCCTTCAACCAAAACTCACACTTGCTCCTTTTAGCATACAACTGATGTTCTCTGAGCTTCTGCAAGACCAACCTGAGATGTTCTGCATGTTCTTCCTCATTCTTGGAGTAGACCAAAATATCATCGATGAACACTACCACAAACTTGTCCAGAAACTCCATGAACACCTTATTCATCAAGTACATAAAGTAAGCAGGTGCATTGGTTAGTCCAAACGACATCACAGTGTACTCATATAACCCATATCTTGTAGTAAATGCAGTCTTAGGTATGTCAGAGGCACGGATCTTCAACTGGTGATATCCCGATCGAAGATCAATCTTAGAGAACACACAAGCTCCTTTCAACTGATCAAACAAGTCATCTATCCCTGGTAGGGGGTACTTATTCTTGATAGTTACCTCATTAAGCGAACGGTAATCCACACACATCCGCTGTGTACCATCTTTCTTGTCAACAAAGATCACCGGAGCTCCCCAAGGTGAAGAGCTAGGACATATGAAACCCTTTTCTTGTAACTCCTGCAACTGTTTCTTAAGTTCTTCTAACTCATTAACCCCCATCCTATATGGACGCTTAGCTATAGGTGCAGTACTAGGCAAAAGCTCAATAAGAAATTCAATGTCGCGGTCGGGTGGCATACCTGGCAAGTCATCGGGGAAAACATCCGGGAATTCATCAACAACCGATTCATATTCACGACCATCATCATTCAGTTGATTCATAGTAGCTGTCGGCGGAGCTTTCAAAACAACTTCCACACTGATCTGATCCCCTTTGGGTGAAGTCAACACAACTACCTTCTTGTGGCACTGAATATCTGCCTTATACTTCTTCATCCAGTCCATTCCCAAAATGAGATCAATACCAGCTGTCCTTAGCATGATAGGTTCAACCTCAAAGGCTACCCCCCTTAGAAGCACACTAACCGATGGACTATACTGATTTGCAGTCAAAAACCCTCCCGGTGAACTTACTGTTATGGGGGTTTTCATGAAGCGCAACAAAAGATCATGCATTCTAACAAAAGCGGCAGAAATGAAAGAATGCGAAGCTCCAAAATCAAAAAGTACAGTAGCGGGGATAGAGTTGATGCTGAACGTACCCATCATAACCTCAGGCGTCTCCTGTGCCGTATCTGCCGACACGTGATTCACCCTTCCAGTGTTGGGTGGTGGCTGGTGCCTTGGCCTCTGCTGGTTGCTCTGGTTCTGAGGCGTCTGCTGGTTTTGCTTGTCGGGACAGTTGTAAGACAAGTGTCCCTCCTTGTTGCAACGGAAACACCTGTTGGGAGTGTTGGGAGCGCTGTTCTTCATTGGCGTAGCATTGGTGTTCCCCTGATGTGGTGCCTGTGGCACAAGCTGCTGCTGGTTCTGAGCACGCTGAGGAAACTGATTACGCTGAGGAAATTGATCGTGCTTCTTGTTCTGACCATGGTTCCACTGATTGCTCGGACCCTGGTACCTTTGCTGGAAGTTCTGCGAGGGATTGGGACGCTGGCGGGTATTGCTTCCTGAAGCTGGTCCCTGAAGCCTCCTCTTCTTGGCTTCCATCTCCTTGCGCTTGTTATCAATAACAATAGCGCGATTCACGAGGGCTTGAAAGTTGGGGTAGAGATTGGACATGAGTTGCAACTGCAAACCGTCATAAAGACCCTTCAGAAAGCGGCGCTGCTTGTCAGTGTCGTTAGCAACCTCATGCGGAGCATATCGAGACAACTGAGCAAACTTGTCTCGGTACTCCGCCACTATCATGGATCTTTGCCTCAGAGCTCGGAATTCCTCCTGCTTGAGCTCCACAATGCCTTCAGGAATATGGTAAGACCTGAAGCTGTCGGTGAACTCTTGCCATGACACCTCTGGTGCGTTGTTGGGACGTCCATACATGTATGAGTCCCACCAATCTTGAGCAGCACCCTGCAGTTGGCCAGATGCGTAGAGCACCTTCTCACGCTCATTGCATTGAGCGATGTTGAGCTGCTTCTCCACAGCTCTTAACCAGTCGTCCGCCTCCAGTGGTTCGGAAGCATGAGTGAACACCGGAGGACGACCCTTCATAAATTCTCCACACTTGTCCCGTGGCTGGACAGGTGGTGGTGGAGGTGGTGGTGGTACAGGTGGATTCTGGAGATGTTGCATCATGGTCTGCATCAGCTGGGTTTGTACTAGCATGAATTGCTCCATAGTCGGTGGTACGGGTGGTGGTGGCGGTGGTGGTACTGGTGGTGCTAGTGGTGCACCCCTACCACAGCCTCTTCCTCTACCACCTCGTGCGGCCATCTGTTATCCAAAACATGACCTTTAGATTAATTGTTCATTGAAACACATGATTGAGCATAACTTTCTGAAATCTGAACCTTACAAGCAGTACTGTAAAACAGTCATATCTCACGTTCCAAAAGTCAAACAAATGTGAAACTTACATGGTTGGAAAACTTATGAAATGGCCTACAACTTTCATAATTCTCACTTTTTCAGATTCTGATGCGAAATTAGGTGAAAACAGCAAGTTAACAAAACTGTTTCTGAGTTCTAGACTGCGCAGAAACCTCAACTTGTAACTGTCATAACTCCCAAAACAGAACAGGTATGAACGTAATTCAAGATGAATTGGAAAGGTACTGAAGTTTAGTTGTTTCCATATAAATTTCATGATCATTGGACAAACCATCTTTGAGATACAACCGAAAGATTACTGACTGCTCCAGAAAAACAGCAAGATAGAAAACAGGATAACCCACCCGCTAGCATTTTTATTTATATCAAACCTATATGTATTTAACTAAGGAACTTGTGGACATGCCCACAATGTTCCAGCACTCATTACAAAACTCCAAATCACTCATAATCATAATAACAACCATATAAATAAACCAAGTTCACAAGACACGACAAGACTCGACTCGACTCTCGCTGCTAGCATTTTATTACATCATGGTGGTACTCATCCTATGGAAGGAAAACTGGGGGAAGCTTCTGATGGAACTTGGGCATCTTCAGGCGTCCTCTGAGATCATCATTCTCTGCACGGGCTCTCTTGAGTAGCTTGCACTGAACACCAAGCTCATCAGTCAGCACCTCAACCTGCTGTACCAGCTCATGAGAAAAGTCGATCATCACCTTGGTGGTGTGGTCATAACCATCCTTTGCCTCGAATATGGACCATCCCTCACGGGTCTCGAAGGGAAGGTGCCGATACTTGTCCTCCATCATGCGGTTACGACGATGAGCACGAAGATCAAAGAGGGCCATGCGAGCTGCATCCTCCATACACTCCATCATGTTGGCACGGCTGACCTTAGGCTCATAGACGGCCTCCACTTGCCATGACTATGTGGCGTCCTTCCAGATGCAGACGTAGAGGGTACACTTCCAAAAGGAAGGGTCCTGGAAGTGCTTGTTCTCGTAGCACATGTACTTCACCTTGGTCTTCCAGTCAGAGTAGTGGGTTTCCAAAGTCTCCTTCAGCAAGCCATGGTAGAAGTCCTCATCGTCTCCTTCCTTGAAGTGGAAGTGCTTGGTCCATCCCAAGCGTTCATCACCAGCTTTGGAACCACCAGACGGAGTCTTGGAGCGGCTGTCCTTGTCAGAGGGAGTCCTGGAATGGCTGTTCTCAGAGCTCTCTTCTTGGGGTTCTTCTTCTTCATCCTCGCGGGGTTCCACTGGCACGACCTTCGGTGGGGGACGAGTGGACTTGCGAGCAGTCTTCTTGCTACGGGCCATCTATAGAAAAGCAAAGTTGAGAACTAAGTTAGAATCAATATAATATAGTTTTGAGATGAGTAATAGTTTTACAAATAATAACAAGGTATAAAAGCATGAAAAGAGCATTCCTAAGAACCAATTCTATCTAGGTTTGCGTCCTACAGTCAACACGGCTTTGATACCAATCTGACACACCTAGTTTTAAAGGCAAAACAGGATGCAATAATCTTATGTGTGCCCAGAGATCAGTCACACACATAAGCCGACAAATTATCAAAATTGTATCATCACAAGTGTTTAATACATAGCGAATGAGTATTTAAATAATGTCTATTACAGAACAGCGGAAATAAGATAACTCTCGCGAAGCTCCAAAGCACAGGGACGTCAACTGGTTGACCCCAAACCTAGAAGTCCTCTGGAAACTCCTCCTAACTCTGGTAATCTGGTACCCATCCGGGATTTTTATACAAGTATTGAAAAGAAAGAAAACAAGCGTAAGTACTTTCGTACTCAACAAGTATATATGGGGTTCATGAGGCTCAAAGAGTATGACACTGGTTTACTGCGGTAAGCATTTTAATTTGTAACAAAACTTTATAAGTGGTAGATCAAAGTTATGCTTAAGTCCCCAAGTTAAATTTGCATGATCAAGAAAACAATTGAACAAGTAACATAATTCCATGATAAAGTGATTCATAAAGGTAAACACAAGTAACCAATGAGTTCTGTGAGTTTTCCGGGCCGCTCGTGTCCGTGAGCACGGCTATCATGATAGTTTTTAACACTCTGCAGAGTTTGTACACTTTACCCACGAGTCGTGTTTGCCCAAATGCCCCGGGATCTTGACTCCCTTAACACTACCGAGGTGAGCGGGCAGGGAACACTATGAAGTCTTTCAAAGGGGTTCGCTGACATACCATAGACACTATGGATCCACGGGCAAGGGGTATATAGGAGCCCGTCGGTGGTACACACACGCAGCGGTCCCCACTCCAGCCGCTCCGCAACCGCTCGGCAATGGCAACTTTCGCGAACTGCCGCATGCCAGAGAGTGACCCTAATACTGAACTAAAGCCAGAGCCATATAGCCCTCATGGTTGTACTGTATGTCCCAGCTTTTGCTGACAGAAAGGGGTCCTAAGTCCATGTTGCTAAAAAGTCAAGTTTTACTTCATCATTTCATGTAATCATTAATCAAGATTAAAGGATCATGCTTATTAAAGAAAAGCACTAGCAATAACTACCCATATGCAAGCGGTAACCCATAGGTTTTCAAGGATCAAGGTAAACAAATCTAGGTAAATCCTATGGTGACAACATTAGACATATGCATATGATTTTATTGGAAAAAAACTTCATTAATAGGACATCAAGGAAGATCCCATATAATACTTGCCTTGCTCAAAGGGATCCTGCTGCTGCTCCTGCTCAAAGCAAAACCCTTGGTCTCCCACGTACTGCTCACCGTCTGTACTCGATCATCACATCACATGCAATCACGCAGAGGCATAACATGCAAACAAACAAGGCTATAGATTAGAATAGTACACCAAACATAATAAAACAAGATTAAAAGTTTATAAAACAAATCTACGTATCACTACGATCACATAGACGCTTGAATCACGAAGAACGGAGCTATAACGGAAAAGATATGGTTTAAACGGGATTTTGAATAGAGCAAGATTAAAGCATTACGGAAATAATTTTCTTTGATTTTCAAAAGTTATTAACATAGATGAAACCTATACAACTGGATAGAGCATGAAAATACGGATCTAACGCAACTTGAACGGATCGATTTGGATTTAAAATGAGCAATTTATAAGCATTTGAATTAGAGTGGCAAAAGCGTAAATAGAATTTCCCTTTTTATCTTAGAAATAAAACGAAACCGAAAAGAAGTGCGCTTTCCAGAACCGAAAGCGTAACAAGGAAGTACGCCAACTGGACCGCGGGTTTAGACTTTAAAAAGGGGGAGGTCTCTTTTGCAAAAACAGCGGCCGAAGGGGTACAGAGCGTGTGAGCCGTCTGATCTAAAGCCGACGGTCAAGATTAGAAAGGGGGGGAAGGGCGGCGCTCCTGGCCGGGTCTGAGCAGAGCGCGGCGGCGCCATTGCCGGTGAGCGGAGGCGCTACACCGTTCGGGGTGTCAGTGCACCATTATCGATGCGGAAAGGGCCGGGAGAGAGAGGGAGGAACGGCGAAGACGGTGGCGGGGTCAATTGAGTTGATTGTGTGCGGGAGCGAGCCACGCACGCGGAGAGGCGCCTCTGCGCCGGCGGTGTTCGCGGACTGAGGCTCTGCGGGCGAAATAGAGGAAGCGAGGGGGTTTGTGAGCGTCCTGGGAGCGCTCTCACCGTCACGCGATGCTCGGAGGGGATCAGAGCGGTGCGGAGAGCTTCGGTAGCGGAGGGGCGACGGCGGCGGCGCGGGACAAAGTCGCGGCGGCGCTGGGTGCTTTTGCGTGGCTCCGAGGGTGTTCCAAGGGGCTCGGTGAGGGCGGTAGGGCGTCGGGAGCGGCTTAAATAGCCCTGGTGCGCTCCACCGAGAAGGAAGGGGGGAGAAATCGACGCAGATTTGGTCTCGGCCGCAAGGAAAGGGCGGCGACCGGGAAAGGAAAGAATAGGGGGAGGAAGAGAAAGGAAGGCGGCGGCGCTTGGCTTGCTCGTCACGGCGCCGTGTCGGTTATGGGAAGGGGGGGGCTCCTACTCCGAAACGACTCGGCCGGGAGGATTCGTCGGCGCGGGGAAACAGGGAAGGAGAGGGAAGAAGAATGAAGGAAGGGAGGGGGTCACTGACATGCGGGTCCTGCTTGTCAGTGGAAGCGAGAGAGCTGACCGGTGGGGCGTCTTCGTCAGAGAGAGAGAGAGAGAGGGAGTTGTGGTGCGGGAGGGCACTGGGCCGGCCTGCTGGAGTTCGGCCCAACAGGGAGAGAGAGGGGAGGGAACTAGGATGGGGGGGTTATGGCCTCGGGCCAGAAAGCAAGAAAGGGAGAGAGAGAAAGAGAGAATTGATTTTCTATTTATTTTAAATTTTCAAACACTTTTTTTTCAATTGAACTTTGAATTCAAGTTCGAATTTTGAAACTCCAGACAAACCAAAAGCTATGCATCAGCATGAATGCAACACAAATGTTTCTAGCATGATGGTCATTTTTATTTTATGAAACCTTTAGTTAATTTCCCTATGTTTTAATGCCCACATAAAATGCAAATTCAAATTACTTTTAAACTATTTGGAAAAATGCAAAATTTAGGGTGTTACAGTATCGGTCGATCCGTTTTCGCATGAGGGCGAGTCGTCCGCGCGGTGGGGCGGCTCGGGTTGCCGGCGGGCACGGTCGAGAAAAACAGAGGGAGCGAGAGGTGAAATTGGAGCCCCTGGATGCTCCCTTACCAAGACTAGAAGCTCGGCGGACATAAAATATACATTTATTAATATTTATGATATATAATTAATATTATTAGAAAGATCTTTGAATATAGTCTTTTAATAAATTTGTTTAGAGATACAAATATTGTAAATATTTTCTGTAAATTGAGTCAAATTTGTGATATGAATACCGAAAACGATATATATTATGAGACAGAGGAAGTATATGTTTAAGAAAGGGGTGCATGCATGGTGATGACACACAGAACCTATAATCAATGCGTCCGCGAAATGTTGTTGGAGTTGTTTAGATCTAAAATCTTTAGATCCAAAATCTTACAGATGTAAAGTTTATAGCGTTTTCATTGGTATTTGATAATTATTGTCTAACCATGGAGTAACTAGACTTAAAACAATTATCTCGCAAATTACAAATAAACTATGTAATTAGTTATTTTTACCTATATTTAATACTCTATACATATATCAAAGATTCGATGTGATGGAGAATCTGGTAAAGTTTTGGAATTTTAAAGCGATCTAAACATGCCTATTAGGAGGACCACTGTACAGTTTGTCGGAAGGAAGGACCAGGCATGTGGCATGGCATCCGGTCCCATCTCAACTACTGATCCGTAAGATTCAAAAAAAAAGTACTGATCCGTAGTGATCCGTAGTCTGATTCACGTCGTTTTCGTTTTCTGATAAATAAGTTTAATAAAAATATACATTTATTAATACTTATGATATATAATTAGTATTATTAGAAAGATCTTTGAATATAGTCTTTTAATAAATTTATTTAGAGATATAAATATTGTAAATATTTTCTATAAATTGAGTCAAATTTGTGATATGAATACCGAAAAACGATATATATTATGAGACAGAGGAAGTATATGTTTAAGAAAGGGGTGCATGCATGGTGATGACACACAAAACCTATAATCAATGCGTCCGCGAAATGTTGTTGGAGTTGTTTAGATCTAAAATCTTTAGATCCAAAATCTTTACAGATGTAAAGTATTTATAGCGTTTCATTTGTATTTGATAATTATTGTCTAACCATGGAGTAACTAGACTTAAAACAATTATCTCGCAAATTACAAATAAACTATGTAATTAGTTATTTTTACCTATATTTAATACTCTATACATATATCAAAGATTCGATGTGATGGAGAATCTAGTAAAGTTTTGGAATTTTAAAGCGATCTAAACATGCCTATTAGGAGGACCACTGTACAGTTTGTCGGAAGGAAGGACCGGGGTCATGGGCATGGCATCCGGTCCCATCTCAACTACTCATCCGTAAGATTCAAAAAAAAAACTACTGATCCGTAATGATCTGTAGTCTGATTCACGTCGTTTTCGTTTTCTGATAAATAACTTTAAAAAATATAATTTATTAATATTTATGATATATAATTAATATTATTAGAAAGATCTTTGAATATAGTCTTTTAATAAATTGTTTAGAGATACAAATATTGTAAATATTTTCTGTAAATTGAGTCAAATTTGTGATATGAATACCGAAAACGATATATATTATGAGACAGAGGAGTATATGTTTAAGAAAGGGGTGCATGCATGGTGATGACACACAGAACCTATAATCAATGCGTTCCGCGAAATGTTGTTGGAGTTGTTTAGATCTAAAATCTTTAGATCCAAAATCTTACAATGTAAAGTTTATAGCGTTTCATTGGTATTTGATAATTATTGTCTAACCATGGAGTAACTAGACTTAAAACAATTATCTGCAAATTACAAATAAACTATGTAATTATTTTTTTACCTATATTTAATACTCTATACATATATCAAAGATTCGATGTGATGGAGAATCTGGTAAAGTTTTGGAATTTTAAAGCGATCTAAACATGCCTATTAGGAGGACCACTGTACAGTTTGTCGGAAGGAAGGACCGGGCATGGGGCATGGCATCCGGTCCCATCTCAACTACTCATCCGTAAGATTCAAAAAAAAAAACTACTGATCGGTAAGTGATCGTAGTCTGATTCACGTCGTTTTCGTTTTCTGATAAATAACTTTATAAAATATACATTTATTAATATTATGATATATAATTATATTATTAGAAAGATCTTTGAATATAGTCTTTTAATAAATTTATTTAGAGATAAAATATTGTAAATATTTTCTTAAATTGAGTCAAATTTGTGATATGAATACCGAAAACGATATATATTATGAGACAGAGGAAGTATATGTTTAAGAAAGGGGTGCATGCATGGTGATGACACACAGAACCTATAATCAATGCGTCCCGAAATGTTGTTGGAGTTGTTTAGATCTAAAATCTTTAGATCCAAAATCTTTACAGATTAAAGTTTTATAGCGTTTCATTGGTATTTGATAATTTTGTTCTAACCATGGGTAACTAGACTTAAAACAATTATGTCGCAAATTACAAATAAACTATGTAATTAGTTATTTTTACCTATATTTAATACTCTATACATATATCAAAGATTTTTTTTTTTTTTTTTTTTTTTTTTTTTTTTTTTTTTTTTTTTTTTTTTTTTTTTTTTTTTTTTTTTTTTTTTTTTTTTTTTTTTTTTTTTTTTTTTTTTTTTTTTTTTTTTTTTTTTTTTTTTTTTTTTTTTTTTTTTTTTTTTTTTTTTTTTTTTTTTTTTTTTTTTTTTTTTTTTTTTTTTTTTTTTTTTTTTTTTTTTTTTTTTTTTTTTTTTTTTTTTTTTTTTTTTTTTTTTTTTTTTTCGTTTTCTGATAAATAACTTTAACAAAATATACATTTATTAATATTTATGATATATAATTAATATTATTAGAAAGATCTTTGAATATAGTCTTTTAATAAATTTGTTTAGAGATACAAATATTGTAAATATTTTCTGTAAATTGAGTCAAATTTGTGATATGAATACCGAAAACGATATATATTATGAGACAGAGGAAGTATATGTTTAAGAAAGGGGTGCATGCATGGTGATGACACACAGAACCTATAATCAATGCGTCCGCGAAATGTTGTTGGAGTTGTTTAGATCTAAAATCTTTAGATCCAAAATCTTACAGATGTAAAGTTTTATAGCGTTTCATTGGTATTTGATAATTATTGTCTAACCATGGAGTAACTAGACTTAAAACAATTATCTCGCAAATTACAAATAAACTATGTAATTAGTTATTTTTACCTATATTTAATACTCTATACATATATCAAAGATTCGATGTGATGGAGAATCTGGTAAAGTTTTGGAATTTTAAAGCGATCTAAACATGCCTATTAGGAGGACCACTGTACAGTTTGTCGGAAGGAAGGACCAGGCATGTGGCATGGCATCCGTCCCATCTCAACTACTGATCCGTAAGATTCAAAAAAAAAAGTACTGATCCGTAGTGATCCGTAGTCTGATTCACGTCGTTTTCGTTTTCTGATAAATAAGTTTAATAAAATATACATTTATTAATACTTATGATATATAATTAGTAATTATTAGAAAGATCTTTGAATATAGTCTTTAATAAATTTATTTAGAGATATAAATATTGTAAATATTTTCTATAAATTGAGTCAAATTTGTGATATGAATACCGAAAACGATATATATTATGAGACAGAGGAAGTATATGTTTAAGAAAGGGTGCATGCATGGTGATGACACACAAAACCTATAATCAATGCGTCCGCGAAATGTTGTTGGAGTTGTTTAGATCTAAAATCTTTAGATCCAAAATCTTTACAGATGTAAAGTATTATAGCGTTTCATTTGTATTTGATAATTATTGTCTAACCATGGAGTAACTAGACTTAAAACAATTATCTCGCAAATTACAAATAAACTATGTAATTAGTTATTTTTACCTATATTTAATACTCTATACATATATCAAAGATTCGATGTGATGGAGAATCTAGTAAAGTTTTGGAATTTTAAAGCGATCTAAACATGCCTATTAGGAGGACCACTGTACAGTTTGTCGGAGGAAGGACCGGGGTCATGGGGCATGGCATCCGGTCCCATCTCAACTACTCATCCGTAAGATTCAAAAAAAAAAACTACTGATCCGTAATGATCTGTAGTCTGATTCACGTCGTTTTCGTTTTCTGATAAATAACTTTAACAAAATATACATTTATTAATATTTATGATATATAATTAATATTATTAGAAAGATCTTTGAAATAGTCTTTTAATAAATTTGTTTAGAGATACAAATATTGTAAATATTTTCTGTAAATTGAGTCAAATTTGTGATATGAATACCGAAAACGATATATATTATGAGACAGAGGAAGTATATGTTTAAGAAAGGGGTGCATGCATGGTGATGACACACAGAACCTATAATCAATGCGTCCGCGAAATGTTGTTGGAGTTGTTTAGATCTAAAATCTTTAGATCCAAAATCTTACAAATGTAAAGTTTTATAGCGTTTCATTGGTATTTGATAATTATTGTCTAACCATGGAGTAACTAGACTTAAAACAATTATCTCGCAAATTACAAATAAACTATGTAATTAATTTTTTTTACCTATATTTAATACTCTATACATATATCAAAGATTCGATGTGATGGAGAATCTGGTAAAGTTTTGGAATTTTAAAGCGATCTAAACATGCCTATTAGGAGGACCACTGTACAGTTTGTCGGAAGGAAGGACCAGGCATGTGGCATGGCATCCGGTCCCATCTCAACTACTCATCCGTAAGATTCAAAAAAAAAACTACTGATCGGTAGTGATCCGTAGTCTGATTCACGTCGTTTTCGTTTTCTGATAAATAACTTTTATAAAATATACATTTATTAATACTTATGATATATAATTAGTATTATTAGAAAGATCTTTGAATATAGTCTTTTAATAAATTTATTTAGAGATATAAATATTGTAAATATTTTCTATAAATTGAGTCAAATTTGTGATATGAATACCGAAAACGATATATATTATGAGACAGAGGAAGTATATGTTTAAGAAAGGGGTGCATGCATGGTGATGACACACAGAACCTATAATCAATGCGTCCTCGAAATGTTGTTGGAGTTGTTTAGATCTAAAATCTTTAGATCCAAAATCTTTACAGATCTAAAGTATTATAGCGTTTCATTTGTATTTGATAATTTTTGTTCAACCATGGCGTAACTAGACTTAAAACAATTATGTCGCAAATTACAAATAAACTATGTAATTAGTTATTTTTTACCTATATTTAATACTCTATACATATATCAAAGATTCGATGTGATGGAGAATCTGGTAAAGTTTTGGAATTTTAAAGCGATCTAAACATGCCTATTATGAGGACCACTGTACAGTTTGTCGGAAGCAAGGACCGGGCATGGGGCATGGCATCCGGTCCCATCTCAACTACTGATCCGTAAGATTCAAAAAAAAAACGACTGATCCGTAGTGATGCGTAGTCTGATTCACGTCGTTTTCGTTTTTTGATAAATAACTTTAACAAAATATACATTTATTAATATTTATGATATATAATTAGTTTTATTAGAAAGATCTTTGAATATAGTCTTTTAATAAATTTATTTAGTGTCACACCCGGTTCTAAGAACAAAACCAGATATACCCTATATGTGAGCCCAGGAAGTTAAATCTCACATATAGTTACAGAACAAAGTAATATCAAAAGACAACACTTAAATACATAACATATACGACCAAAGAAATAACCTTAAGACAGCAAAAAGCGGAAGGACACTCCGATCTTCAGGCGAAGACTCCACTCCACAGGGACCAACTGACTGGTTGATCACAAGCCTAACTGCTCGAGACTCATGCAAACTGGTACCCATCCAGGATTTTTATCCAAATATTAAAAAGAAATAAACAAGCATAAGTACTTTTTTACTCAACAAGTATACATGAGGTTCATGAGGCTCAAAAAGGTATGACACTGGTTTAACTGCATAAGCTTTTAAGTTATCTCAATTTTAATATAGAATAGCATCAATATAATCAAAAAACCCATTAACCATATGATCAAGTGAACAGGATGTAATTCTTATATGAACAAGTAACAATAATAAATAACAAATAACAACTGATGAGCCATGACATAAGGACATCACACAGTAAGGAGCCCAAGCCACTCTTGACCGTGAGCACGGCTATTATAATAGTTTTACACTCTGCAGAGGTCGTACATCTTTACCCACAAGTCGTGATCCCCATATGCCATCACCTCTACCAAGGAAGTGGAGCAGGGTACACTACGAGACCGTTCACAGGTTCCACTGGTAGGTAACAACCCGCTACAAGTTTCCTCAATGGTTAGTACTACCCCTCTTACGAGGGAACTAAGGTGAGCCCCTCTTGCGCCCTTTCAGGTAAGTTGTCACAAACCAGTAGAATTCTAATACTGAGTCAAGCCAGAGCCCACTAGCTTATGGTAGTACTGTTTTCTCGGGGTAATCTCTTACAGAAATATCCCTATGAGTAAGAACACAGGTGTGAGTTCCTGATGTTCCACCTATAGTCCACGTTGCTAAAAAGTCATCTTTTATTGTCATTGCATATATCATTAATCAAGTTTACATGATCATAGTCATTTGCTTGGCACTAGCATCATACTACCCAAATGCATAAATTCCCAGGGTGACAAGGTATAAGGTACAATACTAGGATAACCTTATAGGGTAACAAGGAAACACATGCATATGATTAATGAGTGATTATCATGAATAGGACAAAAAGGATAATCCCATGTAATACTTGCCTTAAAAACAGATGTCACACCCGGTTTTAAGAACAAAACCAGATATACCCTATATGTGAGCCCAGGAAGTCAATTCCCACATATAGTCACAGAACAAGGTAATATCAAAAGACAATACTTAATTATATAACATATAAGGTCAAAGAGATAACCTTAAGAGGGCAAACAACGTTAAGACACTCCGAACTTCAGGCGAAGACTCCACTCCACAGGGACCAAACTGACTGGTTGATCACAAGCCTATCTCTTCCAACTCTTGCTAACTCGTACCCATCCGGGATTTTTATCCAAGAATTGAAAAGAAAAGAACAAGCGTAAGTACTTTCGTACTCAACAAGAATATATGGGGTTCATGAGGCTCAAAACGTTGACACTGGTTTACTGCGGTAAGCATTTTAATTTGTAACGAAACTTTTATAAGTGATAGATCAAAGTTATGCTTAAACCCCCAAATTAAACCACATGATCATATAGCAATTAAATGAACATCTTAACATCATGATAACGTGATTCATAAGCAATAACCAACATGTAAACATTGTTTCTGTGAATTTTCCATTATTAGTCTGTGAGTTTTCCGGGCCGCTCGTAACCGTGAGCATGGCTGATATATCAGTTTTACACTCTGCACAGGTTTTACACTTTACCCACAAGTCGTGATTCCCATATGCCATCACCTCTACCAAGGAAGTGGAGCAGGGTACACTACGAGACCGTTCACAGGTTCCACTGGTAGGTAACAACCCGCTATTCGTTTCCTCAATGGTTAGTACCACCCCTCTTACGAGGGAACTAAGGTGAGCCCCTCTTGCGCCCTTTCGGGTAAGTTGTCACAAACCAGTAGAATTCTAGTACTGAGTCAAGCCAGAGCCATATAGCTTGTGGTTGTACTGTATGTCCCAGCTTTTGCTGACAGATAGGATCCTAAGTCCATGTTGCTAAAAAGTCAAGTTTTACTTCATCAGTTCATATAGTCATTAATCAAGATTAAAGATCATGCTTATTAATGGAGCGCTAGCAATAACTACCCAGATGCAAAGATAACCCATAGGATTCCAAGGTTCAATGTAATCAAATCTAGGTAAGCCGTAAGGTAACAAGATTAGACACATGCATATGATTTTATTCAAAAACATCATGAATAGGACATCAAGGAAGATCCCATATAATACTTGCCTTAAAAGCTTAGATCCTTTGCTCAACTGGTTCTCAACTTTAGACGACTTCTTCTCGATCACCAACGCAAATCTCACTGATTGGACGACAATTAACCAATCACCACTCAAGCAACTGGACAAACATACATAGCATACAAACATGTCTAAATTAGAACAATACACCAAATCAATGAAAAGGTTTTAAAGGGAAATCTACGCAACTCTACGGTCACATAGTCGCGAAGATCACACTAAGCGGATCTACGATGATCGGGATACAACTAACGGAAGATTTGTTTTTATAAAAGAGAACTACGAGCTTTATCAATTTTATAACTATATAAAAGAGTGTACAAAGTATCTCAAAGAAACACTTTGATTAGATTAGGTCAAACTTGAATTTGGATTTCGAAAACGGAAGTTGAAAGCATTGTTATTTTATGTGTAAAATATGTTGCATAGTTATTAATCAAGTTAGGGTTTTACATCATGAAAATACAGAGCTATTAACATGGTATTAAAGATCTCTGTTGAAAAGGTTACGTCGAAACGAAGACAACGCAACTTGAACGGAGCGAAACGGATTTGAAACGGAAAAGATAGAGATAAAACAGGATTTTGAAAAGACGGGATTAAAGCATAAACAAAATAATTAACTTGGATTTTCAAAAGTAATTAACATAGATGAAAACCATACCGATAGATAGGTTATGAAATTACGGATCTAACGCAACTCGTTTGGGTCAAAACGGAGCTAGAACGGGGAAAATATAAACATTTGAAAAGGAGGGCAGATCTGAAAATAGAGAGAAAACGTATTTTGAGTTGAACAGAGAGGTTTAAACGTTTTCAGAATGAGAAAGCGTAAAACAGAGAAGACGCCAAGCGATCCGCAGTGGGGCTGACAGGCGCCACGTGGCGGACGGCCATAGGGCGGGTGCATGGGAGCAGTGTGGACGGCCTGCGGGGCTCTGGTCCCTGGGTCCACGGTGGACCAAAGGGCGTACCGCTTCAGGGCTTCTAATCCCCGCCGTCGACGCGAGATCGGGCGGTCCAGAGCAAAAGGGAGGAGGTGCGCGGCGTCTGGTCGTCGGGGCGGCGCTCCCGCGGCGGCGCAGAGGGGAAAACTCGCCGGAGTTCGTCGGAAGGGCGATTCCGACCGTCTCGGGTTCAACCGATTACACAGGGAGAGAGAGGGAGAGACGGGGAGCTCGTCTGCGGGGTTGGTTGAAGCAGAGGGTGGCTCAGCGAGGCGGCCCGCGCGCGGCGGCGGTGCGGCGGCTCTGGTGTGTGTGCGCCGGTGTGTAGAGAGCGAGAGAGAGCAAGAGGACGGCACCCAGAGGTGCAACGTGCGCGTGCGAGTGCTGTGAGGCGCTGGGTTGGGGCGGTAACGCTCTGGCGTGGGACGACCACGGCGGCGCCATGGCCGGTCCGCTCGGGTGCGACGATTGCGCGGCTACGGGGTGTTAGAGGTGAAATTGGAGGCACGGGAAGGGAGAGTGGTTATACCGCGGAGGTGCGGGAGTGGTTCGTGGGGTCCAGAGATGCCCCAGGGGGGTCCGTCGACGGTCGGCGACGATCTGCGAAGGGGAAAAGCGCACGGTGAGCGCGGGTGAGAAGATACAGAGACTGGAGTCATTCGGCGGGGCGCGTTATGGACGTACGGCGTCAATGCGAAGCTCCGAGGGCTCTTGTCGGCGGTGTTGGTGCTCTGGATCGGTGGAAACGCGGCGGTGGTGCTGGGCGGCGGTCTGTGCTCGCGACGGCGGCTCTGGTGCACCGCTGCGGGGCTCAGGGGCGAACTGGAGGCGATGGAGGTCGGGGCTCGGCTACTTATACCCTCGGCAGCGCCAAAGAAGGAAAGGGGAGGGGTTGGAGCGGGATTCGGCCGCGGCGAAGGAAGGCGGCAACGTCCGTTTCCATCCGAGAAGAAGACGGCAGCGGCGGAAAAAGGAAAGAGGGGAGGGGAGGAGGGAAAGCGCCGTGGCAGGCGGTGCTTGTCGACGGGCCACGGTTCCGCGTCGGTGTAGGGGGGGAAAGGGAAATCCTGCTCGGATTTTTCGTGCTCGGCAGATACGGAAATCACTGGCACAGAGGAAAGGAAAGGGAAGAAGAGGGAAAGGAAAGAGATAGAGCTGACAGGTGGGGTCCACTGGCAGCACAGAAAGAGAGGGAGGTCGCTGGCGGGCGGGGTCACCTTGTCAGCGGGCTGGTGGCGCGCGCGCATGTGTCCACTGTGTGGCGGGCCGACTGCTGGGCCTGCTCGGTTGGCCGCGGCCCAAGGGAGAGAGGCAGGCCGAGGTGGGGCAGGCCGGGGAAAGGAGGGAGGGAGGAGTGGCTCGGGCTAGAAACAGAAGGGAGAGGGATTTTGTCTTTTTTTTCTTTTTATTTTCTAAATTTCCAACACATTTTCGAAAAAGGTTTTGAATACCAAGTTGAATTTTGAAACTTGCTAAACAAAACAATTAAACAATGCAACGACATGTATGCTCAACCATGTTTCTACCAAAACAAAATTTTAGTTTCATAAAAGTTTTTATTTCTTCCGATTTCATGAACACCAAAATCCATAAATAAAACATTTTATTTCTATTTTCCATAAAGTAAATTTTAGGGTGTTACAACAGATTCCTCTTCTAGTTCTAGTGTTCAAAGAACTCCAGGAAAACCAACTTCTTCTCTTGATCTCCAACGCAAAACTCACCGATTGGACAATAATTAACAAATCACCACACAAGCATCTGATCATACAAAGCATACAAACATGGCTAAATTAGAACAATACACCAATCAATGAAAAGAATTTAAAAAGAGATCTACGCAACTCTACGATCACACAGTCGCGAAAAACACACTAATCGGAGCTACGATTAGAAAGATACGACTAACGGAAGGTTTGCTTTTATAAAAGAGAACTATAGGCTTTATAAATTTTAACTATAAAAGAGTGGATCAAGTATTTCAAAGAAACACCTTGATTAGATTAGGTCAAAATTGTATTTGGATTTCGAAAACGAAAGTAGAAAGTATCAATATTTTATGTGTAAAACAAGTTTGAAATTTGTTAATCAAATTAGGGTTTCATATCATGAAAATACAGAGCTATTAACATGTTTTTAAAGATCACTAAAGAAAAGGTTATGCCGATACGAAGCCAACGCAACTTGAATGGATCGAAACGGATTTGAAACGGAGAAGATATGATTTAAACAAGTTTTAGGGATTAAACTTGGAATTTAAAAGGCATTAAATAAATATTTATTTTCAAAGTTTGCAAAACAGATTGATTATGGTTTTAACATGTAGATAAAAACTCTACGAATCTAACGTAATTTGAATGGATCAAAACGGAGTTGAAACGGAGATTTTATGAGCAAAAGAATATAGGTGGCATTTTTGTAAAACTTAGAAAGCGTATTTTGATTAAACAGATAAAGGTTTTCGTTTTCAGAAAGGAGAATGCGTAAACGCGGGAGGCGCTAAGGGGACTGCGGTGTGGGGCTGACGGGTGCCACGTGGCAGCACGGAACAGGGCGGTGCATGGCGCGGTTGTGGACCGCGCGCACAGGGCCTGGTCCACTGGTCCACCGTGGACCGGGGCACTTACCCCTTCGGGGATCTAATCCCGGCCGTTGGTCTAGCGATGGGTGGCCCGGAACAGAAGGGGAGAAAGAGAGAGAGAGAGAGTCGACCGGCTGGGACAGAGCACAGGGCGGCGGCGCCATGACTGGTGAAGGCGAGGTCTCGCTGGAAAATCGTCGTCTCGTCGATTCTGGACATCAAAATCCGAACGGGAAGCCAAGGTAGGAAGAGAGGAAGGCGAAGAACTTGCTCCTACTTTCGGTTGGCGCTGGAGGGGAGAGCCAGTGCGGTGGCACCATGGCCAGAGAGGCGGAAACTCGCCGACGATGACTGATACGGCCCTACAGACCACCAAACGGGAAACTGCGGGGGCCGGGAGAGAGAGGAGTGCGAGGCGAACTCGCTCCTGCTGTCGATTGATCCGATTTGGCGACGAACACGGCGGTGCCCGCGATTGGGCGGCTCGGTTAAGCTGGCGAGCGGAGACAGAGAGTCAGAGAGGGAGAGAGACGAAATTGGAGCTCCCTAAAGCTCTATTACCTGCACGCGGAACTCAGCGAGCAACACGGAAGGGTGGCGGTGCTCATCTGAGACGGGACGACGACGACGGGGCGTCCCCGGCGGCGGTTGCGGGATCTCAGTGGTGGCTGGGGCTCGGCTGCTGCTAGGGCTCGGAACAGGGGCGGCGACATCGGGGCCTCGGCTTAAATAGCCCGAGGGATGCGACCGCGAAGGAATGGGAGCAATCCCATGCTTGATTCACGCACGACCGAAAGAAAACGCCGCCTCGAAGAAAAGGAAAGGAGGGAGGAAGAAGAAAGGAAAGCAGGAGGAGAGACTGACGTGCGGGGTCCATCTGTCGGCGCGAGAGATAGGGCGGGAGGAGCAGAGCAGCTGTGCGGGCTTGGTAGAGTGGGCCGGGAGCTGGGCCTACGCGTGGGTGGGAAGAGGGAGCTGGCAGGCCGAGGGAGAAGGGGGCCTCGGGCCAGAAAGGAAGGAAGGGAGGGACAGGGTGCTGGGCTGGGCCAGAAGCAGAGAGAGGGTGAGGGAGGGTTTTTCTTTTTTTTCTTTTACTTCAAAGTAAATTCCCAAACACAATTTAAATCAAAAATTGAATTTTGAAACTAAGCCACTCAAACAAGAATCTAAAATGCACCAGCATGTATGCACAATCATGTTACTAATTAAAGGGCAAATTTTAATTTAATGAAAACTTTTTATTTTCCTATTTTCTCATGAGCACAAAATTCATAAATAAATCGTTTATTACTATTTTTCCAGAAAGCAAAATTTAGGGTGTTACATTTAGAGATACAAATACTGTAAATATTTTCTATAAATTGAGTCAAATTTATGATATGAATATCGAAAACGATATATATTATGAGACAAATGAAGTATATGTTTAAGAAAGGGGTGCATGCATGGTGATGACACACAGAACCTATAATCAATGCGTCCGCGAAATGTTGTTGGAGTTGTTTAGATCTAAATCTTTACAGATGTAAAGTATTATAGCGTTTCATTTGTATTTGATAATTATTGTTCAACCATGGAGTAACTAGACTTAAAAAAATTATCTCGCAAATTACAAATAAAATATGTAATTAGTTATTTTTTTACCTATATTTAATACTCTATACATATATCAAAGATTCGATGTGATGGAGAATCTGGTAAAGTTTTGGAATTTTAAAGCGATCTAAACATGCCTATTAGGAGGACCACTGTACAGTTTGTCTCGTGGGAATAAAAGCACATATATTAAACTCGTTGTTAGGGTGGGACGAGAAGCTCGGTTCGATAGTTCGCTCGACTTGGCTCGGTAGTGGCTTGGCTCGTTTATATTTTTTAACGAGATGAGCCAGCATTTTAGCTCGTATAGTTAACGAGCCAGCTGAGCGGGCTCGTGATCCTAACGGGCTAAAGATGTTGATCTTGAACTTTTATTAGTTTTGTATTTCTTGGTGTCTTGCATGTTATAACTGGTTCATAACCGGCTTATACCCTATAAACATGTGATTAATACAACTATATTACTTTACTTTTAATGAATATATAGATAATTAGTAATAGATTATGAATACATTATATATAATACGATGCATTAAACATAGATATATGAAATCAATATTATATTACATTATTATACTATATATATTAGCACATATTAATTTTATATTAATTTAATATTTACGGATATGTTATTTTTATTATTAATTTTATATATATATATATATAATTTTTATGTATTTTTTTACTTGGCTCACGATCTAGCGAGCCAGCTCAAGCTCGTTATCTTAACGAGCCAGAACGAGCCGAGCTCTAACGAGCCAGAACGAGCCGAGCCCTAATGAGCCGAGTGGCTCGTTAGTCCAGCCTTACTCGTTGTTGACAAATGCACGATGATAACTACTAGCTGCTCCTGCTACTCCAATGGCATACTAAGAACGAGTATAATAGCAAAATGTAAGTAAGCTAAATATTAAGTAAAGAGACAGTAGAGAAGAGAGAAGATGGTGGTTGTTGGTGTACAACCGGTTTAGACACACGTATGAAGAAACTCTACGACAAAGATAAGTGGGCTATGATTAGACACTAATTGCTATAGTAATATATGTGTTAATAATAGATTGATTAGAATTAATAAATTTGATTCGCGGTTTACAGACGGATTCTATAATTTATTTTTTATTAGTATCTGAATGCCCCATACGATACCACATGTGACATCCGATGTGACACCCAAAAATTTTACACCTATGAACTAAACGAGTCCTTAAATTAAGTAATACTCCATACATCTAAAAACCCCAAAACCCAAAAGGCTTTATTACTATGCACTTAGATATCTATTAATATTATGTCTAGATAAACAGTAAAAATAATATATATCTAGAAACAACCATGTCTTACAATTCCGAACAGAGAAAGTGAAATCTCGAATGTATAGTTTTGTCTTGTAGTCACCATTTTACAATTTTAAAGGTTTTCAAGAGGAGTCAGAGCATATTGGAAATCTGTGCTTGTATTGTACTCGTTCATAGATTTGTGCCAAGGGGTATTTATGCATGGAGACAAATAATAAGGCTCTGGCTCTTCGATACTGTGGTGAGGAGTTGATTTCTCTCTCTTCTCAATATAAACTAGGAGTTGATGAAGCCACTATTTATCTACCTGATCCAATACTTCCACGCACCATAACAAGGAGTCAGAACCATTTAAAATCGTGCGGAATAGGATCATACATAGTCTTTAATCATAGTGTTTTTATATACTTTTACGTTGGGTGCTCGGCTATGTTCAGCGGGACTTATCATCACGGCTACGGCTGATTTGTTGTCATAGTAAAACATTGGTTCATGACTGAAAAGTAGATCTGATTTTGGTTGATAAGCTTAAGAGAACAGAGCTCTATTCCATATACTCCCTCTGTTCTAAAAATAAAGTTGTGTGATGGCTCCACGACCCTTTTCTGGAAGGATGTGTGGCTTGACGAAGAAACCTTGGAAGACCGTTTCCCCACCCTCTTCTCTCATTGCATCAAACCACACCACACTGTCCGACAAGTCATCAACTCAAACATGCATGAGCTCTTCGTTCAAAGATTGTCCGCCCCTGCCCGGCATGAACTACAACAGCTGTCTACACTGCTTCCACAAGTTCAGCTCACGGATCAACCTGACATAAGGCTTTCAGCCTTTGCTCGAACAATGACTAAGCTGGATATGTCAGCTATCTACAAGCTGCTCAAAGAACAGGGTCAGCCGCAAGACCCGCTGTCAACCTTCATCTGGAAGAACGCCGCACCTCCCAGAATTCAGCTCTTCTTCTGGCTTCTGACCAAGGGCAGAATACAATGCCGCCAAAACCTACACAAAAAAAGGGTTGTTGACTCTCCAAGCTGCTTGATGTGCCAGGCTTCACAAGAATCGACAGATCACATCATCTTTCAGTGCCCCCTAGCTGCGCGGTTTTGGGAATTTCTGGGACTGCCATTCTCTGAGGAGCTTCAGTGCAAGAACTGGCACAATATCCAGCAAATCAACGGCATCCAAACCGACCAATACAGCGCCTTCATCCTGCTTTGTTGCTGGCAACTATGGAAGCAAAGGAATGCCTTTGTTTTCCGAGCAGAATTGACCCCTCTTCATCGCTTATTCCAACTATGCAGAGAAGAAGCCATCCTATGGCGTCACCGAATGCCCAAGAAAAGCAAACAAGTCGTCGAGGCTTGGATCCAAAGATTTGAAATGGCGGCTACCTTGTCTCCACATGTAAACTAGTCTGCAGTTTTTTCACTCCTGTACTCTTTTCCTCTGTAAAATCTAACTGTTCACCGACGGATCAAACCGTAGGTTTGTAACACTGAAATTTACTCAATACATCAGGTGGGGATTTCTCTCTCTCCCCCCCCCCCTCCGAAAAACTCAAAAAAATAACTTTCTCAACTTTGACTATATATTTATAAAAAAATATGTAATATTTATATCTCCAAATAAGTTTATTATAAAAATATATTTAATGAATCTATCTATCTAATGGTACTACTTATATATTATAAATATTTATATTTTTTATATATAATTGGTTAAAGTTAACTTTTAGAAAATAAGAATGACTTCTAAATCGTCCTCGTTTAAACTTATTTAATAGGCTTGTATAATATTATAATATATAGAATAGCGGATGCAAAGCAACTAGACATGCCCTGTTGATGTCTTGATGAGAACGTGCTATGTTGATATATAACGCTCATTAGTTCACTTTGCTTCGTCCCAAAGTATAGTATTATTCTATCGCTTGCTTTAATAAAAATACAGGTGCAATGACTCGAGCATTAACTCATTAAGTAATGGTCCAAAAACTCCTACCTACTTGGCTATGCCCCATTCCTACCTACTTACACGGAAATAGCGGTGACATACAAATGTTTAAATACATGAACCGATCCAGATTAGATAATCATTGATGTCACTTGTATTGTATTAAGAACTCGATGTTTACCGTTATTTTTCCTTAGTTGAACAACACTTTAGCCTTGCATTTAAAAAAATACTCCCTCCATTCCAAATTATAAGTCATCTCAATAATCTTGGAGAGTCAAATTTTCTCAAGTTTGACCAAACTTATTTGACAATATAATAACATTTATGATGTCAATTAAGTATCATTGGATTCTTTATCAATTTTATTTTTATAGTATACCTATTTGATATCATAAAATTTTATAATTTTCTCTATAATTTTTTGTCAAACTTAAAATATTTTGACTCTCCGAGATTCTTAGAATGTCTTATAATTTGGGATGGCGGGAGTATGTTGCTGTCAAGTGAAAGCACCAAAAAGGCCTAGCTCCGGCCCTGTTTGAATATGTTTTTGACTACTACTCCCTTCATCTCAAATTATAAGACATCCCAAGAATCTTGGAGAGTCAAAATATCTTAAGTTTGATCAAACTTATATAACAATATAATAACATTTATGATGGCAACTAAGAATTTTTTATGAATTATATTTTTATAGTATGACTATTTGATATTATAAATCTTTATAATTTTCTCTATAATTATTGGTTAAACTTGAGATGTTTTAACTCTGCAAGATTCTTTGAATATCTTATAATTTGTGATGGTTTGGAATATCTTATAATTTGTTATGGAGGTAGTAATATGGATGAAGATCCATAGGGCAGTGTCAACAGAGTAATAGAGTTGGTTTTCAAAAAATAAATGAACCTGCCATATAAGAAAAAAAAATTGAGGTGCAATCTAAGTTAATAAGGAGAGAGAAGAAAATGAGAAACAAAATCGCCTCTTTCTATGTTTTGGATTGATCAACTCTATTAAAACTTAGCTCTGCTCCACTAATCCATCGTGAAGGAGCATCAAAAAAATCTGAAATTTTTAGAGTACTCTTTTAGTTGCTACACAAAAATCCCAAAGCTAGCCCTTTACTTTACTTTTTTTTTTTCTAGAGCAAAGTTTGTGGAGTTATCACTATGTTTGGCTATCGAAAATTGAGAGTGAAGCTAAAAAAATGGAGCAGAGGAGTCTCAAAGGTCTAATAGTACATTTTGCACAAGTGTTACATATGTAAATTAGATTAATTCAGAGCTTGCTTGGATCTTTAGTGGTACCTCCAAATAATTGTGAGCCCTCACTTAATTAGAGTGGACCGTTAGATTTTTTTATTACTTCCTAAGAGGTATTACATGAAATAAATATTTAATTATTTTTTATTTTAGAAAATAAGATAAATAAGAAATTTTTAGGTTATAAAGATCTGTTTTAATCAATTGATGCATACAGGATCTATATATTGAATGTGCTAAAATCTTTTTTATTTTTTTTTAACTTGGAACATAAGTTGCACATATATAAACTACTAATTTTTTTATGCAAGTAACCCTACCGTACGTACATGCCCACAACTATAACAACATGTTCAACATACATGAATTTTTTTACCAGTTTTAAGACAAAAATATCAATAAATTAAAATATAAAAATTAACTTCATCCATATGTAGATAGACTAAAATTATTTACTGAGTATTCAATCCATCTTTTTACGTATACCGTATACATACATGTACGTATTAGCAAAAAGTAAAAAACAGAACTAAAATAGCAATGTATTCATGTTCCGTTGGAAAAGGAGGGCGTCGTGCGCTAGATTCTCTGCTCCGTGACGTGAGGAATTAATGATGTTTTTTTTCCTTACCTAAATTTATTTATTTATTAATGAACTCAAAAAACTAAAAAAAATAAATGACTCAGATTCATTTGAGATATTACCTCATACTAAGCAAAGAAGGTACCACAACATTATCCTAGCACTATGTTTAGATGTTAATTAGAAAGATCAAACGTGAACTGATTTCAAAACTAATTGCATAAGTGGTGACTAATTAACGAGATGAATTAATCCTAATTAGGCCATGATTAGATTATATAGTGAATACAATAAACATAGGCTAATCAATGACTAATTGGGATTAATAGATTCCTCTCGTCAAATAGTCACTGTTTATACAATTAGTTTTAAAATTAGTTTATGCTTAGTTCTTCTAATTATTATTAATTTTTTAGTGGCAATGATCCAAACAGGCCCAGTAAAAAAATCAAACACCACGCCACACAATGATTGGATTAGACATATCAGAAGTGGATTAGCTTCCTCCAATTGGCAATTATTGCCAAGTGAAATGTCGCCCAATGGCCAAAAAGATTCGGGCGTCCAGGACGCGTCACTCTTCTTTTTGCACGCTCTCGCCGCGCCGCTGGCATGGCCTCATGCTCGCCCACTCAGTCTCAATAAAATTTTATAGAGGGTATACATTAAATGAGGTATCACATTAGTAGATTTACACTTTTTATATAAACGATGAGGAGAGAGGGGAAAGATTTTATAGTGATAAAACTATATAACATTATTTACAAAACGTTGGAAACCGTGTGAAATCCCGACTAAAAGCATTTCTTATTTTTATGAGATGCATGTAAAGCAAATGTATGGTGGATATGAGAGAGAAAAGAAAGACATCGGTAAGGGTAATATTGAGGAGTGGTCCACATGAAGACACTATGCAACACAATTATCCCTATAATTTATTACTTGGTCTTTAACAGGAATGTACCAATCATCCTCTTAAATATAGTCAGATTCATAACAAAGACGTTAGAGCAAAACTAATGTAACACCCAAATTTTTGCTTGCATTTAAAAATAGTTGAAAAGGAGTTATTAATGAATTGTGTGAGCATTCCATTTAGGGAAATAATAAAGTTTATTGAATTAAAATCAACTCCTGGTTTATCAACATGTTGATGCATACGTGCTGCTGCATATTTTTATTGTGATGATTGAGTTACAAGATGAAATTTGGTTGAATTCAAATTTGTTTTTGAAAAAGGTTTGGAAAAGAAAAGAAAAAGGAAAAGAATTCACCTCTCTTCCTCTCTTCCTTTTTGTTTCAGGCCCGAAGGCCCAGTCCATAACCTCCCTCCCTTTCTTTTCTCTCCCTGGCCCGCTCTCTCTTTCCCCTCTGCGCGGCCCAGCAGGCCTCCCAACTGTCCCCCCGCCCGTCAGCTCTCTCCCCAACCTCCCTCTGCCGCAGGGCCCCGCCCGTCAGCTCTCTCCCCAACCTCCCTCTGCTCCCTCGCGCGGATGCGCTGACGCGCCGCAAGCCGCAATCGCCGCGTCGCCCTGCTCCCACGCCCTTGAGAATCGCCCACGACGCCGCAACGGCCCCGCACATCCCGCACTCCCTCTCTCGCACGTTAAAGCAGACCGCCGCCCCGGTCATCCCCTTTTCGCATTCCGTTTTCTGCACAACAGAGCACCGCCACGGCAATCGATTCTGAGCCGTCGTATTTCACCTCAGACCGAGTTCGTCGGAGTCGTAAGCATCCGCGCAAAGGTTCTTTTACTTTGATTTGGCGTTGAGTTCTTTTGTCTGACCTTGGCGGTTTCACAGTGAAGACGTCGCCGCCGCTCTCGCTCGACACCGACCGTCATTGTCGCGACGTCGAGGTCCTCAAACCATCTCCGTCCTTGGAACTGCCTTGGTGAGTTACGTTCCGCATCCGTGTCCTTCCGGTGAATCTCCAAAGCCTAACCCCGACCCCCAATTTCTTTAACTGTGGCCGCAGAGACATCGCCGGCCATGTCCGAGCTCACCGCCCGCGGTCGTCGTCGTCCGCCTGCTCCGAGCCATCTCCGCCCTCTTTTTCCCCTTGGTAAGCTCTGCATCCTCCGTCTCTCCCTCCCTGTCCTCTTAATTCGGTCAATTAGGCCCCGAATGCGCCGTTCCGAGGCACACCGAGACCGGCGTCAATGGCGCCGCCGTGAGCATCACGCTCCGGCCGCCCACCGCCTCGCCTGTTTACCCTTCCAGCACCGCATGGGCACATCACACCTCCCTATGCCCTCAATTCGACCTAAAGTGCTATGTATTGTCTCGTCCGCACGACACCGAGCACCCCGGCCATAGCGTCGCCACGGAGCGCCCCTCTCCGGCCTGCCTCTGCCACACACCCGAGCACGCCAACGCACTGGCAAGATCACGCTGACCATCCCCATGCACTTGGTTGTTGCAGAGGTGGTCGGGGGCACCTTTCTCACCTTTGCCGGTGAGCTCTGACAACCATGGCGCCGCCGTGCCTTGCGCCGCCCCGACGACCGAACCGTCCCCAACCCTCTCCCACCATTCGATCCAAGGCCAACGGCCAGGATTAGAACCCCACCCCCGAACCGGTATGCACCGCCGTGGACTCGGTCCACCGTGCCAGTGCACGCGGGTCCACATGCCCTCTGTGGACCGCGCCTGTCACGCAGTGCCACGTAGCACCCCACGTCGGTGAGACATCAGCACGACGTCAGCGCCACCGCCACAGCCCTGCTCTTTTGCGATCTAGCCCCGGTCATTTTCACTAATCAACCCGCAATCCAAGTCAGTTCACAATCCTTCTTTTTAGATCTTGTTTTCTTATGATCTAGTCCCTGCACTTCTCTGTAATAGTACCCGCAATCCAGTCTCCTTTTCTTTTTCAGATTTCTTTTGTTTTAATTCAAAAATGGTTTGAACTAATTACAGAATTGCCATTGCACTATTTTGTTTATAAAAGTTGCATTTTAAATCCGATTTGAGCGATTCGAATTGCGTTAGATTCGTAATGAAATTCTCTACATGTTAAACCCTCTGTTAGTCCTGTTTGAAAATTTAAATTTCCAGGTTAAGTTCAAGTAATGAATATGCTTTTGGAGAACTAGTTTAATTCATATCTTTTGCGTTTTAAATCCGATTTTTGTGAAATTCGCGTTGAAATGTTCGTAGCAATGCGTAATATCTTTTTATAAACCTTTTATCTTCTGTTTACTGTTGCTGGTGTACTGTTCTAATAGTAGCTTTGTTTGCTTTGTATGTATGCAAATTGGAATGTGTGTTGTTTCAATGCCGTGAACGAGTTCAGACGGTGAGGAGTTTGGTTGTGACCAAGAATTCTTCGACCAGCCACAGGACCAGCAAGAGTTTGAGAACCAAGGCAAGTATAGCATGGGACCTACCTTGTTATCCTATTCACCATAATCATGATTTCATATGCATGTGTTTAACTTGATACCCGTAGTATATTTCCATAGTATCGAAATCCTTTACCTTGTGTCCTATGGGTTATGCATATGGGTAGATGGCTAGTGCAATATGAAATGATACATGATCCCTGCCAAATGATATAATGCTTTGAATGAATTGGTGAACATGTTTATGGCATTTGGAACATAACCCTTTTATAATAACTCGTTGTTGGCAAAAGCTGGGATTGACAGTGCTACCGTGAGAGCTACATGGCTCTAGCTTTAACTTAGTAATAGACTCTTTTCTAGCTCGTTAGCGGTTACCCGAAAGGGCGCATTAGGCTCTTGCCTAGCTGGTTATAGTGCGGCCTCTATCCGGGTTTGAGCGTAGGCTGCGGTCTTTATGCTACTCGGAAGGGGGGCTCTATCGCCCCTTGCCAATCCTAGCGGCCCTAATCTTGTTAGACGAGATACTATGAAAGGTTTCATAGTGAACCCCGCCCACTCACCTTGGCAATGTTTATGTGAGTAATTAACCCAGGCATTCGGGGCATCACGACTCACGGGTAAAGATGCACAACCTCTGCAGAGTGTTAAAAACTGATATATCAGCCGTGCTCACGGTTACGAGCAGCCCGGAAAACTGACGATTTAATTATAATTAACTTGACCAATCTTTATGTTCCGGTTGCCACTATAATGATGATGTTTATGTTCCTTTATACTTTGGCAAGGTTATAAGTGGGATCATTTGGGGCTTAAGCATAACTTGATGTTACTTAATAATAAAAGTTTGACTAACTAAAAATACTAAACGCAGTAAGCCAGTGTCAACCTTTTTTAGCTTCATAACCCCATGTTAGCTTGCTAAGTACGAAGAGTACTTACACTTGTTTTACTTTTCAATCAATTGGATAAAAAATCCCGGATGGGTAACAGAAGCAGGAGGATATGAGGACTATCCTAAAGATTTCTAGGCTTGGTCAACCAGTTGACCTTTCCTGTGAGATGGAGTTCCATGAGAGCTAGATGTATCTTCCGTTTGCTTTATTTACCTATGTAATGGATCTATATGTACGCTATGTATTAAACTCTGTGATGATACTATGTAATTTGTGGACTTATGTGTGGATTGCTTTCTGGGCACACATAATGTTATGCATCCTATTTCGTCCTTGAAATTGGGTGTGGCAACTAATAAGAGTAATCCCGATGGATAGTTATTAGATGAAGTTTTCAAGAGAAAAAAAATTAATGTCTCCCAATCCATGATTTCTATAGCAGTTTCTATATAAATGATAACTTAAATGCAACAAAAAAAAAGTAGTTGATCAGCTGTGTCAAGCAACCACATAACCTCCTATACACCATCGGCACAATATTTGCATCAAACACAAACAAGACTGAGTGCCTCGAAGAGCCAGTAGAAGAGGTCCACAAACAAGACTAAGTGCCTCGAAGAGCCAGTAGAAGAGGTCGAGCAAGTCCTTATTCAGGTCGTATTTGGCATGCCAGTAGTCATTGCTTCCTACCTGTAATCCTATTGACGAGCGACACGAGCATGGAGCTTATGTAGAAGCCGAAGGAGTTGGAGTTGAAGGTCATGGTCTCATGGAGGTCAGCAAGGCTTGCATGCCGGCGAGTGACTGCCGAACCACCCATCTCAATGCTGCAAACTACTTAACTGCAAAAATATTATTTAATTTTAAAAAAGAACTGTCTGTAATTAAATACGAAAAAATAGAAATCACTACTGAAGATCGAAGTGCATTAAGTCATCGAGATTAACCTCATTGCAAGCTGCAATACCACCAATATTGTAGAAACTATGTGTCAATGCTTCTACTAACAGTGAACTAACATTGAACACATGATTGAGCATTGTCTGCAAGCTTTTCACGTCAATTAATTCTTCAGATTTTGTTCTTATAGTCCTTTCAACTTGCATTTTACTACGCAGTTCCACATCCATTCCTAGTGTTTTGATGAACTAAACTGCTGCTGGTTCACCACAAGCACTGAGGTAGGCCCCAGTCAAGGCTTCAACTGTATCAGCAATTCTCTTGCTTTTTATGGATATTTCCTTTAGACTGTACATATTATTGGTTGTTCGGAAGAAAACTTTGTTGTTACCGCTCGTGTCATAACCGAGCCTGGAATGGTCCATTTTTCTGGGTTAAACAATTCACCTCGAATGTATCCCTGCCAACCAAGAAAAAAATATATTAATGTTATATAGACCTGAAAGCAAACATATAAATTAATTTAAGTGATGAGGGAGATGATAAAGTAACTAAAAATATTCTATCTCTGTACATAAAAAGACTAGAATAATTCTAGATAATGGTGGCAAATTTTGGTCCATTTGGCTTAGTGTTTCATTGCATAACATGGTTAAAAATTGTGGATAACAGTATTATCAAAAGGCACCTTTAAAACTTGTAACAAAGTAATGGACAGAAAACAAAATCTACATCTCCAGTAGGGTTTCCATGAAAATATTGCTCGCAACATGATCTTAGCTGGCATGCATGTTTGCAACACAGAAATTTTTGCAGAAAGCATAATAGTTCCTGCAACATTTCCATGAAAAGACTGCTCTATACAAGGTCATTTGAACCACGGTGCGAACAGTCATCACTAGAAATATAACTTCAAGTGAACACAATTCTTTTCTTTTTGAATTAAAGGAAAAGGTCCAAATTACTCCCCTCAAGTTTGGGCTATGTCCAAATAAACCTAAACTAACATTTGGTTCGATTTACTCCCCCAAAAAAATCAGTTGGTCCAATTTACCCCATACAACGAATCTTATTTTTGTTTCTATGTACATGTTGAGTTTTAATTTCAAAATTTTGTGAGGCAACATATGACATAATAATTTATGTTATTTATACATAAAAAATTCATCAACATTGATTGGTCATTAATAAATTAGCACTAGAGATATAAAATTGTTTCAAATATAATGATGAAAAATTCATCATATATATTTTGTAACATAAAAATATGATGTGCACTATCATATCAAAAAATTTGAATTAAAACTTAACTTGCACATGGAGACACAAAAAATGATAAATCTTGTTAAAGGTAAACTGAACCAACTGAGGTAGTTGGGGGCAGTAAATCGAACAAAACTAGTTTAGGGGTTATCTGGATATAGGCCAAACTTGGGGGGGGGGGGGGGGGGGGGGGTAGTAATTTGGATTTTTCTGTTGATGAAATAAACCAAGAAGCGAGGTTCCAAGCTCAGGACTCCATGGCAATGATAAGTGTTGAGTTTCAATCACAAACTATTTCATTCAGAAAGTTTAACCAACTGTTACACTTCAGTACTAAGTTGAAAAAAAGCATGCAAAGCAAATTAGAAGATCTTCAGTACCACAAATTCGCTTTTCAGAGCTAGGTGGCATAGAGCTGTGTTGGTGACCTTTTTTTCCCTCATAGAGGTTAGTATGTCCTCTTGATGTTTGTATTTGCTAAAAAGATTTTGTCCTGTAACATACTTAAGGAAAGAATCCCCAAGTGTTTCTAATAGTTCCAGTGAAAAATTCGCCTGGCATTCCTTTGTTGTAAGTGCTTCCAGAATCTGCACATGATACAGCTTGCTAACTTTAAATTCATAGGAAACGAAATATTTTAAGCATTAACCAAGGAACAAACCATAATGTCAGTAGCATGGTGCTATCAGAATAGAAATTAAGCATAATACAGGCAAGCCGTCTGTTTTTTGAAATTCTTTTGTAGCTTGTAAGCTCATCCAGTTAAACTTAGTATCTAGATGCCTACTGCTGCTATTAGTGGAGTAAATAACTGGTGAGAAGAGAGAACCTTCATAGCTGTTATGTTGAATTGTTGCATTCTTGGGCCCAACTAGATTTTCAACTTTGCAGAAAGAAGCAGACACTGAATATGGTACATTATGGAAGGAACAAACGAGAAGCTGAACAAAGTATTTGTTGACACCGGTGCCATGACTACTCTGCAGAGTTCAGGTGTCAACTTAACACTCCCAGGTTCTGAAGAAAGGAAAAGGATAAGTTAACATCATATATAGCCTATGTAGGGTCACAGGTTACATTTCTAACTTCTAACCTCATTTTCTGTCTTCTGAAAGTGGAAAATTACATGTGTATACCTTTTCTTTTGCATGGAATTTACTTACTAATTTAGTCCCTCCATTTCAATATAAGGTGCGGTTTGACTAGGCATGGTCTCCAAAGTTATACTTTGACCTATATTTTATCTTATAAGATAGTGCTTTCAAGTACTAATCCAATGATATTACTTTTGTGTAACAAATTTCACATCTTGTAAGGCTAATTGTTGGTTGTAAATACAATGATTGAATCTTAAAATTCATGTTCTTCGAAAAAAATCTTAAAATTCGTGCCCACCTTATAAAAATAAATGGGAAAGTACTTAGCATTGGTTTAGGAGGCATGTATTTGAGTTTAAAAAACAGAAAAACATTTTGCCACATGTGTACAGAATTCAGCATCTTGTTCTTCTTAAGAATTAATTATTCTGAATCCCTTATTCACCAACATATGCAGGAAGCTGTTTCCAGAATCATTTGTATGGAACTTCGACTTAATCTTGAGAGAAGTATGAAAGTAATTATATAAATAATACTTTGATCATTAAGAAAATACTTTGGCTAGCTGAGTTGTTTAGTGTAGAATAGACTTTTTTGTCTATGTTTGGCTCATGAGGCCCATTAGACCACTTACCCCTATGTGCATATATACCTCATGTTGCTGGAATAAAATTCAGCGACTGAGATACAAAATGTTCAGAGACAAAGGTTTGGATTTCAAGACTTGTCTGGCACAATTTTGAGGAAAAGACAATTCCAACTTGCCTTGATCTCACATCTAGCATGCAGGAGACTATACATGAGTAGTCTTGAAGTATATTGCTCATATATTTTCTAAATTGTTTATGCTTCTGGGCGAACTAGTCCATGCATGAAACAATATGCAAGAAATAAAAATATAAAGTATTAAGTTAGCAAATAAAAGTAATTAAATTACAGCATATACATTCTATTTATCTTTGAGGTTCGGTGGTGCCTATGTATGAAGAGTCTAGAAAAAACTGGCCTTATTTTTGGATAAAGTGGTTTATGCTTGAAACCATGTGTAGGTAAAAAACATAAATATTAAATTAACAATGACAAGATAATGTTTTTAGTTATTGAATTTTGAAATTGCAGTCTATTTGTTTTATTCATTCATGTCCTTTAAATCAAAATAGTGTATGGTATGATGCCCTTTCGGTAAATATTAATCATTAATACAAACACTTTAGATTAAATGTGTATATTTAAATTATTGACAAGGAAGAATGTAACATTTAAGAATTGAGACACATAATTAGCAGGTTGATTAGTTGTAAGAAATGTTTGGAAGAGTGACGCAAAATCTCGATGGATATAGATCCTGGAAGGTTTGTAAGAACACATACAAATATCATCCACTTTTCGTGTAAGCAATCAGCAATGATAACTTTTCCTATAAAAAATACATAAATTTTGCTGTTCCTGGATTTGATTGTACTAATTGAATTTATATACGCTGTTAGAACAAGATATCAAGAGGCAAAAATATTGGTACTGTTAACAGAAAACAACCTTTCCTTTTTTTTCTAGCATTTGTAGAGGAAGTTTTGCACTGTGAATAATCCATTCACTACTATAGAATCGGCAATCACTGCCGGTTTTGTTTGGGCCGGCAGTGATGCCTCATCACTGTCGATTCATGATCTAACAGGCCCTCAATTATTGGGGGCAGGAGCAGAACCGACAGTGAAACACCACATCACTGCCAGTTGGTGGCTTAAACCGGCAGTGATGCCTCTCTGCACTATCACTGCCGGTTCAAGCCACCAACCGGCAGTGATGTGGTGTTTCACTGCCGGTTCGTGTATTGAACCGGCAGTGATGTTGTGTACAGTATAAAGGCTTCGATCTCCTCTCCCTCCTCTGCCCCAACAGTGCAGAACAGTGCGTGAGGAGCTCCCTTTCTTCATTGTTGTGGCTGGTGGATTTGTTGACCTCCATTGTTGGACCTCTTCAATCTTGGATACTCACATCTTCTAGCTCTTGGTTAGTAACAAGCATATTTATTTAGAATTATAGGTTTACATTGCTTTTGTGTGTAAATCCATATTTAGAGCTATAGTATTTTTCATGATCAAGAAGAGCTAGGGTTGTTGCAATTTGTGTCTATTTTTTTCTAGCTTTTAGATCCAAAATTACTTGGAAAAATTGTAACACTTTGTTTTTATTGGGTAATTATTGTCCAATCATTGAGTAGCTAGGTTCGAAAAATTGGTCTCGAAAATTATAGATAAAATGTGTAATTAGTTATATTTTTTACTTACATTTAATACTCCATGAATGTATTTAAAGATTTGATGGGATGTGGAATTAAACAAGTGTCTCCATTGTTGTTCAAAAAGAGTATGCAATTAATGTTGTTTACGATGAAGCCTCCATTGTTATCTATTTGTTGTCTCACTTTTTATAGCGTGGCCAAATTCAAATTATATCGAAGAATACATTATATATGCTTATGTGCTTCAAATAATATTGTTCATAGATGCTCCTATTGAAAAACCCTAAACCCTAAATGTCCACGACAGATCATACATTATGTTTATGTGTTTCATCTATTAATATTGTTCAGAAAGACTCTTATTAATATGTTCCTATGTTTTCTCTGCTCTGCCCGTTTTATCTGTGCAGACATGGCTCGAGGGTGGATGTACGATCTGTCACGTACAGACCCACGGTACTTGACGGGCATCAACGATTTCATCAAGCGAGCTAGAGCCAATGCTGGGGACTCACATCTTGTATTCTGTCCATGCAAAGACTGCAAGAATACGAGAAAATGGAGCGACGTGGAGCATATACGTTTGCACTTGATCACAAGGGGGTTCATGAGAAACTACACGATTTGGACTTTGCATGGGGAGGTTGGTCAAAATGTTGCACAAGAAAGCAATGATGATGTGTCCATGCCTAATGTATCCCTGAATGCATTATTGCATGTTCATGATTACACAGAACATGTGCCTACCAATGATGATGTGTTTATGAATACATTAGCTGACGACACAGAGGAAGATGATGGCATTTCACAGCTTCTACATGATGTGCATGGGGGATTCCTTAGTGCTTCACAGTTGAAAAAACTGGAGATCATGAGAAAGGATGCAAAAACATCATTGTATCCGGCCTTCCCAATAAGCAAACTGGAAGCTAACATCATGCTATTGAAGTTCAAATCAGCGAATGGGTTGAGTGATAAAGGCTTCAATAACATGTTAAGTATACTACATAAACTGTTCCCGAAGGGTACCGAGTTAGCAGAAAAGACTTATCTTGTGAAGTAAATGATTTGCCCAATTGGCCTCGAGGTTGAGAAAATCCACGCGTGTTTCAACGACTGCATATTGTACCGTGGAGAGAAATACAAAGACTTGGATGCATGTCCCAAGTGTAAAACTCCCCAATACAAGCAAGGGCCATCAAATGATGGAAGCAAGACCAGAGGAGGGCCCGTAAAGTCCGTGTGGTATTTTCCTATAGCTCTACGAGTGCATAGGTTGTTTGCAAATGCAAAGTCAGCCAAGATTCAATGTTGAGGCACCCCGCCGATGGGTCAGACTGGAGGACTATCAACACTATGTTCTATAAGAACATCGATGGAGAGGTAAGGCATCTATGGTTAGCTTTGAGCACGGATGGGATGAACCCGTTTGACCAGGTTAGAACCAATCATAGCACTTGGCCAGTGACGCTATGTATATATAGCCTTCCACCCTGGCTTTGTATGAAATGTCATACATCTAGATGTCATTACTAATCCAAGGACCAAAATAGCCTGGTAATGATATTGATGTGCTTCTAGAACCAGTGATCGATGAACTACTACAGATATGGGAGACGGGTGTGAAGGATGTTTGGGATGAGTGCAAAAAAGAACATGTCACGGTAAAGGCTGTACTTATCGCTACAATCACCGACCTACCATGGCGAGGTTGGTTGTCTGGAGAGAACAAAATGATACACTGGGTGTGTCGAGTGCTTGGACGGGACTGATGCTACACATCTACCAGAAAACAAGAAGATGGTCTACATGGGACACCATAGGTTCCTACGTTGTGATCACCCTTATCGCAGGAATACAAAAGATTTTAATGGGACTACTAAGAAACGTGGACCTCCAAAGTATCGAGACGGGAAACAGATGCTTCAACAATTAAGCAAACTCACAAATGTTTTCCTTGGGAAGGGGGAAGGGGTAGTAGCAGCGCCAACCGATAGTATCTGGAAGAAAAAATCAATCTTCTGGAAACTACCTTATTGGTCACTTTTGAGTGTACGTCACTGTCTTGATCCAATGCACATAACTAAAAACGTGTGCGGTAACACACTTAACACATTGATGAACACCGGGGGAACAAGCAAGGATTCTCTCGCGACACGCTTGGACATGCAACACCTGGGCCTCAGGAAGGAGTTGCACCCAGTAACTCTTGAGGATGACCACTTGAAACTTCCGGTGGCATCATGGACACTGAAAAAGGAGGAAAAAGAAATGCTTATTTGTTTCTTCAATGATCTCAAAGTACCGAGTGGCTACTATGGGAACCCGAAGAGGCTAGTTAACATGAGAGAACTTAAGTTTAACTATGGTTCTATGAAGGCCCATGACTGTCATGTCATAATGACTCAGCTGCTCCCAGTTGCCCTGCGAGGTATCCTCCCTGACAAGGTCCACGCTCCAATCATAAAGTTGTGTTCGTTCTTCAACGCGATCTCTGAAAAGGTCATTGAAGGGGGCAAGATAGATGCATTTCGATTAGTGGCTAGCATGACTTATGATTCACTTATGCTTGTAAATCTGTAGAGAGATAGCTTGTAAACCCCATATCATGCACGGATAGCTAATTAAATGAAATGGTTGAGTCTATCTATCTACCTATGAGCTAATACCAATAATCGAAATGCATGTCCAGAAACATGACAATTAAGCGTTGATTCACCACCCGTCGCCCTGCGACCGAAGCGCCACAGGATCCAACTAGTGGTGGCGGTGGCAGTGACCAAGGAGATGATGACAACCAGCAAGGGGATCAAAGACCATGGAGCCCTAGCCATATGCTGAACCTAGAATAAGGAGAAGAGGTAATAACTTAGGTCATACCTAAAAACACGGTAGAGCTAGCCAGAAAAGTTTGATGGGGACTTATTTATAAATTTTGAAGCAGGTTCCGCCGAAAGGTCCAAGTACTGGTGAGGGTACCAGCAGGACTAAGCGTGGTGCAACAAAGCTCCCTCAGACAAGTAGACGCTAGCACATCTCTCAGTTCGACCAAGTAGGGGAGCCGGTGGAGCTTATTAAAGCATTGGGCCCATACAAGAGTACCATCGGGGCACTTGTAAGGGACTTCATCCCGATCAAATACAGGAAGTGGAATGGCAGTGAGCAAGACCCGTGGAGGGTTCCATAAAGTGAGAAGGAACTAGTTTGGAACAAGCTTAGAGGGTATTTCACTTTCCCTAATGATTATGATGAGGCGACAGTCAAGAAGAAGGCCAAGGAAATCATGGGTCACTCCTTCAAGAATTTCAAGGGAAAGTTGCACAAGCTTATCAAGGAGGAAAAAGAACCGGATTTTGCGGGAGGTGAACTCAGCAAGCAGAGGGACTTCTGGGAGGAGTTCAAGGCTTACAAGCTATCCGAAGAGGCCAAGGCAGCAAGCGAAAGAAATAAAGCAAACTCGCTTAAGGCAAATAATCCTCACCGCCTAGGATCGCGTGGGTATGTAAGGAAGATTCCAGAATGGGAATCCTGAGTCCATAAACTAGAGCAGAGAAGCGTTACACCTCAGACAAGCGATTGGCAGCTCAGATCAGTGAACTACCTACTCGCAAGGGGGGCACAATACAATCCTGACAGGAGCCTTTCTGCCAACGCTGAACCCGTCACCAATCTCCTCCAGAAGATTTCCACGATCACTGAGGAAGTGCATAGAGGGGCCCGCAAGTCTGATAGAGAAAATGACGTGCTCACGCAAGCACTTGGAAACAAGGAGCACCCCGGTCGCACTAGAGGAGTTGGGGTAATTCCTTGGGAGAAAGCATTTGAAGGTGAATCCGCTTCCTATAGGAGCCAGGCAAGGGCTAGAACGCAAAGAGAAGAGGAGTTCCAAAGGATGCGAGAGGAGATAGAACAAAGCATGGAAGCACGGATAGCTGCTCAAGTGGCGAGCGCTATGGAAATCATGTGTTCGAGTCAAGGGCCGCAGTAGTTGTGGCTCAACCCATATGCCTGACGACGAAGAGGTCAATGCTCCTCATCCAGTGGACGACATCAAAGAACCTGTGAATGTCAGGTTGTACATCCGTCAGCAGTGGACCAAAGACAAGGTGGCGGTCGGACAAGCATTTCCTAGAGGAGAGAACGTCATTCATGGCAAGCCAGTGCCACTCGGGTATGCTAGGGTCAGCATTGATAAGATCTTGGACAAGAAGTACAATAAGATACATATTGATTTCCTAGTGGAGGAAGAAAGGCTACGTCTAGTTCACAACTTGGGCACTCATGTTGCCTGGTGCAAACGCTTCATCAAGCTAGATGACCAGCCATCTTCGGATGATGATGATGACAGTGAATCATCCCGGTCGCCTCCGCGAAGAGGTTTCTCTCCTCGTCAAGATCCACCGACACCTCCACCGTCAAAGGAGAAGACTCCTTCTCCACCGCCAAAGGAGAAAACTCCTTCTCCACCGCCAAAGGAGAAGACACCTCCTCCTCCTCCACCAGCTTCAAAGTCCTCAGGACTGGGATCTCGATGGCCTAGCGCTAGATCAGGTTTGACTTCGCATCAGAAGAGGTCATCAGTTTCGGTTGATAAAGATCTCAAGACGACTAGTAAAAGGCAGAAGCCGTCGCCGACTAAGGACGAGATTCTACGAGCTCAGAATGCAGAAAAGGCAGCCAAACTTGCCTTGTTTGAATGATTGGCTTATATACCTGAGCACTTATCACAGAGCCAATTTGAAAGGCAAAGAAAAAATAAGGGTAATCAAGAAAGAGCTAGAGAAATACACACCACCGATTTGCTACAGATACAGAACTTGTCCAGGGAATTAAAAATAAGCATGGAGGAGGCCGAAAATCTCTATTACGGAAAAACCGAATTTCAAAACGCCACGGTTGTATACAAGTTTGAACTAGGCAAGCCTATGGTCGCCAGCCAAGACGAGTATAGAAATTTGTCGATAAACATGCGACTGTTGCATGATTATTATATCATAGATAGTAACAGCAGCAAAGACAAGAATGCAACCTTTGAAGTATGCATCCCTTCATGTCTAATTTTTAATCATCCTAAATAAGTCGTGCATACTATTTATTATGAAGACCTCTTTCAACTCTTTCAACGACGCTCGCTAGATGCGCAGATTATGATGTTATGGACTCTGTAAGTACCATACCCTAACAACGTTATAATAAACTATGTGATCTGCATTTGAATATATCCATGTTTATTTTACAAGTGTATGGAAAAAAATATGCCTTAAACAGCGAAAGAGCCATTTTGACTTCCTGAACCCCATCTTGGTAAATGAGACAACATGCAAAGCCGGACTCACAGATCCCTATGTATCACAAAGTTTGAAGATTGAGTTTGAAAGAATGTTCTCAGTCCAGAAATCAAACGCACTGCTAACCTACAACTGCGAGTATGTGTTCTCGACCTGTAACACCCACAAATTTGATTGCATTTAAAAATGGATGAAAATATTTTATTCAAAAAATATGTGAGCATGTAATTTAGTTGAAGAATAATTTTTATGGAATTAAAATTAATCCTAGTTAGTAACATGATGATGCATATATGTTGCTGCATTTTTTTTATCTTGTGGTGTCTGTGTTCAAAGAAATTTTCAAATGAATTCAAACTTCAAATAAAAAGGTTTTTGGAAAAGTTTAAAAAGAAAAGAAAAAGGAAAGGAGTTAAGCTCTCTCTCTCTCCCTCTTCTTCTGTCGGCCCACTCCCCCTTTCCCTCTCTTTCTCTCGGCACAGCCCAATAGGCCGGCCCAAGAGCGCAAGGCGCAGAGCTCTCTCTCCGGCTGACAGCCTGGTCCCGCTGGTCAGCCCCACTCCCAACCGCCTCTCTCTTCCCTCTCTCGCTGTCGACCGGACCCCACCTGTCGGCACCATCCCCAACCTCCCACCCCGCTCTGCTTGCCCGAGTACGCGCGCGGACACGCAGCGAACGGGAACCGCCCGCACGTCCCTCTCCCTCTCGCCCCGCACCCACGTCCGAATCCATCGGCCGTAACCGCACGCTCCCTAGCGTTTTAAAGAGACCTCCCCTCTCCCTTCCCTCCCTTTACCCTCTGCTCCGCTGAACTCGAGCTCTGCCGAACGCCGCCACCGTCGCTGAGGAGGCCACACCGGAGCCCTAATTCACCTCGGTGAGTTCCGTTCCGTGTCCACGTTCTCCCGTGAAATTTCCCGACCTAATTCCTCTCTCTGTTATCTAATCGGTGGTCACAGGACGCACGCCGGCGCGAGCTCTGCCGACACCGACCGCCGTTGCACGCTGACAAGCCGCCCCGAGACGTCTCCGCCCTTTTCATCGTTTTGGTAAGCACCGCAGTGCTCCTCTCCTCCCTCTCATGTCCTCAATTCGCGAATTGCGGCCCCTGTGGCACTGCCCGCGTGCGCCCCGCGCCGCCGGCCATGGCACGCCGTCGGGCAAGCCTCTACTCTCCTCTTAACACTCTAGCAAGCGCACTGTTAGGTTCCCCGTGAGCTCTTCTCCCTTCCCATGCCTCTAATTCGTCAGATTATGGCCTCTAGGGCCTTACCCGCAAGTACCCCGCGCCGCCGTCAAAGGCACCGCCGTGGATATCACACCCCGGCCGCCCACCGCCTCGCCCGGTTACCCTACCGGCACCGCAGGGTCACACCGCACCTCCCAGTGCTCTCAATTCATCTTCTAGCCCCGTGAATAGCGACATCCGCACACCCCGAGCGACACCGGCCATGGCGCCGCCGTGTGCGCCATGCTCCGGCCGTCCCCTGTCTCGCCGGAGCACCCCATCGAATCCGCACGGACAAGTGGAACACACCGGTGTTTCCGGTTGAAACCGAGGCGGACGAGAACGTCACTCCGACGTTCGCCGGCGAGCTCGGCCCTCTGCTCGCCATGGCGCAGCCGTCAAAAGCCTGTGCAGCGGCGGGGGAAAGTTTCCCCTTTATTTTACGCCGTTGGATCTTGTCTGGATGGCTGAGATTAGATCTCCGAAGGGGTAAGTTCCCCTGTCCACGGTGGACCGGTGGACCTGAGTCCCGCACACGGTCCACGTGCCCTTGGTGGACCACGCCTGTCACGCAGTGCCACGTGGCAGCCCTGCCGGCCCTGCGCCTCAGCCCTGGCGCCTTTCACCGAATACGTTTTCTCTGTTCAGAAACGTAATTCCGATCGGTTTATTTTATTTTGGGAAATAAATGGAAATTCACTAATTACAGATTTGCCACTGCACTGTTTTGCTTATAAAAACTTTGTTTTAAATCCGATTTGAGCGATTCGAATTGCGTTAGATTCATAATGAAATTCTCTACATGTTAAACTCTCTGTTAGTCATGTTTGAAATATTTAAATTGAGGTTAAATTTAATTAATAAAATGCTCTTAGAGAACTAGTTTAATTCATAACTTTTGCGTTTTAAATCCGATTTTTGTGAAATTCGCGTTGAAATGATCGTAGTAGTGCGTAGTATCTTTTTATAAACCTTTTAACTCTGTTTACTGTTGCTGGTGTACTGTTCTAATAGTAGCTTTGTTTGCTTTGTATGTATGCAAATTGGAATGTGTGTTGTTGCAGTGCCGTGATCGAGTTCAGACGGTGAGGAGTTTGGTTGTGACCAGGATTGCTTTGACCAGCAGCAGGACCAGCAAGACTTTGAGAACAAAGGCAACTATAGCATGGGATCTACCTTGTTATCCTATTCACCGTAATCATAATTTCATGTGCATGTGTTTAATTTGATACCCGTAGTATATTTCCATAGTATTGAAATCCTTTACCTTGACTCCTATGGGCTATGCATATGGGTAGATGGCTAGTGCAAAATGAAATGATACCTGATCCCTGCCAAGTGTTTAATGTTTTGAATGAATTGGTGAACCTGCTTATGGCAATTGGAACATAACCTTTTATAACAACTCACTGTTGGCAAAAGCTGGGACTGACAATGCTACCGTGAGAGCTACATGGATCTAGCTTTAACTCAGTAATAGGCTCTTTTCTAGCTCGTTAGTGGTAAAGATGCACGGGTAAATATGCACAACCTCTGTAGAGTGTTAAAACTGATATATCAGCCGTGCTCACGGTTACGAGCGGCCCGGAAAACTGACGGTTTAATTATAATTAACTTGACCATCCTTTATGTTCCTGTTGCCACTATAATGATGACGTTTATGTTCCTTTAAACTTTGGCAAGGTTATAAGTGGGATCACTTGGGGCTTAAGCATAACTTGATGTTACCTAATAATAAAAGTTTGTTTAACTAAAAGTGCTAAACGCAGTAAGCCTGTGTCATCCTTTTGAGCTTGATAACCCCATGTTATACTGCTGAGTACGAATGTGCTCACGCTTGTTTACTTTTCAACTTTTGGATAAAAATCCCGGATGGGTAACAGAAGCAGGAGGCTATGAGGACTATCCTAAAGATTTCTAGGCTTGGTCAACCAGTTGACCTTCCCTGTGAGATGGAGTTCCATGAGAGCTAGTTGTATCTTCCGTTGTTTCATTTATTTATGTAATTGATCTATGCACGCTATGTATTAAACTCTGTGATGGTACTTTGTAATTTGTGAACTTATGTGTGGATTACTTCCTGGGCACACATAATGTTATGCATCCTATTTTGTCCTTGAAATTGGGTGTGACAAATTGGTATCAAAGCTTGAGTTGACTGTAGAACGCAAGCCTAGGTAGAAATGGTCGTTTTAGGACCCTTTGCTTCTCTATTTTACTGCTTTCTATCTTGCTCTTGTTATTTATAAAATTTATATGCTTATATGTCTTTATTCTATTACTTAAAATGTCGTTCTAATTAAGTTTAAACAAAATTATGTAGATGTCGCCTGTCACGAGGTCTCGTCGTTTGAGCACCAGGAGCTACATGTCCCAGTTCACACCTCAGACGTCCCAGCCAGTGGTGGACATCTCAGATGATGAGATGATGTCCGAGTCTGAGGAGGACCCTGAGGAAGAGCACGTGTTGGTGGAGGATGTCAACACAGAAGATGAACAGGAGTGGATGGAGGTGAATCTTGCACCACCAGTTCCTCCACCAGCCCCTACACCAGTTGCTTCACCAGTTCTTGCACCAGCACCTGCCCTAGCGACGTCACCAGAGGTGGAGCAGCCTGGGTGGACAGAGGAGCTGGTGAAGCAACCGGTGTAGGAGCTGGGGGTGGAGCTGGTGCTGCAAGGTTGACGTCCATCCACTCCTGCTCGTCCTCCGTGTTGATGTCCTCCACCAACACGTGCTCCTCCTCCGGGTCCTCCTCAGACTCAGTCACCATCTCATCATCTGAGATGTCCACCACCGGCTGAGAAGTCTGAGAAGTGAACTGGGCCAAGTAGCTGCTGGTGCTCAAACGGCGGGACCTCATGACAGGCGGCATCTACAGAATTTTGTTTAACTTAATTAGAACAACATTTTAAATAATAGAATAAAGACATAGAAGCATATAAATTTTGTAAATAACAAGAGCAAGATAGAAAGCAGTAAAATATAGAAGCAAAGGATCCTAGAAACGACCATTACTACCTAGGCTTGCATCCTACAGTAAACTCAAGCTTTGATACCAATTTGTCACACCCAAATTTCAAGGACGAAATAGGATGCATAACATTATGTGTGCCCAGGAATAATCCACACATAAGTTCACAAATTACAAAGTACCATCACAGAGTTTAATACATAACGAACATATATCCATTACAAGAATAAACATAGCAAAGGAATATACACTAGCTCTTGAGGCTCCATCTCACAGGGATAGGTCAAATGGTCGACCAAGCCTAGAAATCTTCTGGAAACTCCTCATAGCCTCCTGCTTCTGTTACCCATCCGGGATTTTCATCCAAAATTGAAAAGAAAACAAGCGTGAGTACACTCGTACTCAGCAGTATAACATGGGGTTATGAAGCTCAAAAGGCTGACACTGGCTTACTGCGTTTAGCACTTTAAGTTGGTCAAGTTTTATTAACAAGTACCATCAGGTTAAGCTTAAGCCCCAAATGATCCCACTTATACCACTGCCAAAGTCTTAAAGAATCATAACCATCATCATTAAAGTGGTGGCAACAGGAACATAAGTGTTGGTCAAGTTAATTAATTAATCCGTCGGTTTTCCGGGCCGCTCGTGACCGTAAGCACGGCTGATATATCAGTTTTAACACTCTGTAGAGGTTGTGCATCTTTACCCGTGAGTCGTGATGCCCCGATTGCCCGGGTTAATTACTCCCATAACACTGCCAAGGTGAGTGGGCGGGGTTCACTATGAAACCTTTCATAGTATCTCGTCTAACAAGATTAGGGCCGCTAGGATTGGCAAGGGGCGATAGAGCTCCCCTTCCGAGTAGCATAAAGACCCGCAGCCTACGCTCAAACTCGGACAGAGGCCGCACTATAACCAGCTCGGCAAGAGCCTAATGCGCCCTTTCGGGTAACCGCTAACGAGCTAGAAAAGAGCCTACTACTTAGTTAAAGCCAGAGCCATGTAGCTCCCACGGTAGCACTGTCAGTCCCAGCTTTTGCCAACAGTGAGTTATTAAAAGAGTTACGTTCCAACTGCCATAACAGGATCACCAATTCATTCAAAGCTTTATAACATTTGGCAGGGATCAAGTATTCATTTATATATATAGCACTAGCCATCTACCCATATGCATAACCCATAGGGGACAAGGTAAAGGATTTCAATTCTAGGGACTTAAACTACGGATAACAAATTAAACACATGCACATGAAATGATATTTATGGTGAATAGGAGAACAAGGTAGATCCCATGCTATACTTTCCTTGGTTCTCAAAGTCCTGCTGGTCAAAACACTCCTGATCAAAGGACTCTTGATCACCAACAAACTCCTCACTGCCTGAACTCGATCACGGCATTGCAACAACACGCATTCCAAATGCATACATACAAAGCAAACAAGACTAATATTAGAACAGTACACCAATAACAATAAACAGAGTTAAAAGGCTTATAAAAATACACTACGCATTGCTACGATCATTTCAACACGAATTTCACGAAAATCGGATTTAAAACGCAAAAGATATGAATTTAACTGGTTCTCTAGGAGCATTTTTAGTATTTGAATTATCATTGGATTTAAATAATTCAAACATGAACAAAAGATGGTTTAACATGTAGAGAATTTCATTACGAATCTAACGCAACTCGAATCGTCCAAATCGGAGTTAAAATAAAGATTTTATAAACAAAATAAGGCAGTGGCAATTCTGTAAATACCAGATTTCCATTTTTGGAATAAACCGAGCAGGTTTACGTTTTCTGAGCTGAGAAAGCGTATTCGGAGAACTACGCCAGCACTGTGGCGTGGAGCTGACGGGTCTACCACGTGGCGTCGCGTGACAGGCGCGGTCCACCGAGGGCACGTGGACCGTGTGCGTGACTCCGGTCCACCGGTCCACCGTGGACCGGGGCTCATACCCCTTCGCCGATCTAATCTCAACCGCCCAGACATGATCCAACGGTCACAAAAAGGAAGGGGAACTTCCCCGCCGCCGCACAGGCACTGGACGGCGGCGCCCTGGCCAGCAGAGGGCTGAGCTCGCCAGTGACTCGTCGGAGTGACGTTCCCGTCCCTCTCAGTTCCAACCGTAAACACCGGAGTGTTCCACGTGCCCGCGCGGATTCAAAGGGATGCTCAGGTGAGGCAGGGGACGGCCGAAGCACGACGGCGCCATGGCCGGGGTCATACGGTGTGCGCGGGTGTGGCTAAACATAGGACTAGAAGTCGAATTAGGAGTGTTGGGAGGTGCGGTGTGATCCCGCGGTGTCGGTAGAGTGCTCGGGTGCGGCAGCGGTTGGCCAGAGAGCGCTGACCACGGCGGTGCCATTAACGGCGGCGAGGGGCGCATGCGGCCAGTGACACAGAGACCGCAATCCGCCGAATTGAGGGGTCCGGGGAATGCGGTGTGTACGTGCGATACTCGTGGGGTGCTCGGATAAGACAGTGCGTCACCGGGATGGGCTGGCCACGGCGGCGCCATTGCCGATGGTCTCTGTGTGCAGTGGAGCGGCGTAAACAGAGCCAAATTAACCGAAATAAGTGGACGGGGGAAAAGAGTGAGCGATGGCGATGCTCACCAAGTCGGATTGGAGGGCGGAGGTGGCTCGGTGCGGCTTGTCGGTGTGGAACGGCGGTCGGCGTCGCGGCGGTCCGAGAGCTCCGCGTCCACGGCGTCGGCGTTCTGCGGTTACTGGTTGAATGATGGAGAGACGAGTTAGGCCGGGAAGCTTCGCGGTGAGAAACTGGACGAAGAACGGCGCTCACCGAGGCGGATTAGACTCCGGTGTGGCCTCTTCAGCGACGGCGGCGGCGTTCGGCAGACGGTGGTGCTCGACGATAGTGCAGTTCGATGAAACGAGAGAGCAGAGGGGCGGTGCTCCGTTTTATAGCACCTGGGAGCGTGCGGTTGCAGTTGCGGCATCGTGGGCGAGATGCGGGGTGGGAGCGGGGCGGAACGTGCGGCGGTTCCCGATCGCGACGCGTTCGCGCGCGTGCTCGCGAACAGAGCGGAGGGCGTTGGGGAGGACGGCGCTGACACGTGGGGTCCGGTCGTCAGCGGAAGAGAGAGAGAGAGAGCGGAACGTGCGGGAGCGGGGCGTGCGGGAGCGGGGCGTGCGGGAGCGGTTGCCGGCGCGCCGCCCTGTTCGAGCGCGTCCGCGCGGGGAAGAAGGGAGGGAGGTTGAGGATGGTCCTGACCAGCGGGCCCGGCTGGTCAGAGAGGGAAAGGGAGAGCAGAGAGAGAGAGGTGGCGCCGACAGCTGGGCCCCAGTGGTCAGCGGGAGGGAGAGAGCCTGCTGGGCCGGTTCCCTGCTGGGCCGCGCAGAAGAAAAGAGAGAGGGAGGGGGAAGTGGGCTGGGCCAGAGAGAGAGCTGAAGATCAGGCCCTTTTCCTTTTTATTTCTTTTTCCAAATTCCTTTCAAAACCTTTTCTAAATTTATTTGAATTCATTTGAACTTTGGGTTTTGCAAATTCAATCAATCAAAGAAAATTTATGCAACTGCATGAATGCACATCCATGTTGCTAAACTAGAATTTATTTTATTTCTAAGAATTTTGTTATTCCATTAAATGACATGCTCACATAATTTCATAATTAAATCATTTTCTATTGTTTGAAATTTAAACCAAAATTTTGGGTGTTACAATATCTGTTCTGAGCCAAGAGTTATTGCTGTTTCAAGATGGCCTTACTGCACAGTCTGTGAACCTGAACAGATCTGCTTGTTTCGAGTTTTTGACATATAGCTACAAAATCTGAAAATCAAATGAACACAAAAGTTGTAGAGGACTTCCTGCTCTTTCCAGCCATATAAGCTAAATCTTTGTTTGAACTCTGGAACTCGAGTTATAAGCTTTGCACTGCAATGCTGTTGTAACATCATGCCCAGAAAATTTCAGATTGCTCTACTTATGATATAGGCATGTTATATGCAATACAAAGCTTCTAAACCTTACATCTTTGCTGAAAAACAGATGGACGGCAGAGGTGCTAGAGTTCGTGGTCATGGACGTGGTCGTGGACGTGGAGTTCCTGTTAACCCGCCACCACCACCACCTGTTGTGTCAGTGGAACAACTGATGGGCATGCAGGCACAACTGATGCAAGCCATGATGCAGCGCTTGGACAGCGAGCCTGTTGGAGTACTACCTCCAGTCCAAGTTAGGGACAAAAGAGGAGAGTTCATGAAGGGACGCCCTCCCGTCTTCACCCACGCATCCGACCCTTTGGATGCAGATGATTGGCTTCGTGCTGTGGAGAAGCAGCTGAACATAGCGCAATGCAATGACACTGAAAAGGTGTTGTATGCCTCTGGTCAGCTACAAGGGGCAGCCCAAAATTGGTGGGAGTCTTTCCAATATGGACGCCCTCATGATGCTCCTGATGTCAGTTGGCAGGAGTTTAGAGAGAACTTCAGATCATACCACATTCCTGAAGGAATGATGGAGTTGAAGCAAGAAGAGTTCAGATCTCTCAAGCAAGGTTCTATGACAGTGGCTGAGTACCGTGACAAGTTTGCTCAGTTGTCGCGCTATGCTCCACATGAAGTGGCTGTGGATAGTGACAAGCAGCGCAGGTTCCTTAAGGGACTGTATGATGGTCTTCAGCTCCAGCTCATGTCAAATGAATACCCCAACTATCAGACATTGGTGAACCGCGCTATTGTGATTGACAATAAGCGCCGGGAAATGGAAGCTAAGAAGAGGAAGCTATAGGGTCAGGCTTCGGACAGCAACACTCGCCCTTGGACCTACCCGCAGCAGAGTTTCCAGCAGAGAAACCAAGGGCAGTCTAACCAGTGGAATAGAGGTCAGTTCCCTCAACGCAACCAGTTCCAGCAACGCCCTCAAGGTCAGCAGGAGTTTGGAGGCCAGCGCCCACCTCAGCAAGTCTCAAACCAAGCTCAGCGCCAAGTGAACACTAATGCTATGATAGTGAAGAACAACAATCCCAACAACAATAACAACAAGTGTTTCCGTTGTGGGAAAGAAGGGCATATGTCTTACAATTGCCCTGAGAAGCAGAACCAGCAGGCACCTCAGAATCAGAACAACCAGCAGAAAGGAAGGTACCAACCACCCCAAACACTAGAAGAGTGAACCATGTATCCGCTGAAACCACTCAGGAGGCACCTGAGGTTATGATGGGTACGTTTAATGTCAACTCATTCCCCGCTACTGTACTCTTTGATTCTGGTGCTTCGCATTCTTTCATATCTGAAGCTTTTGTTAGAATGCATAGTATATCTTTGCGTGCCATGAAAAACCATATGCAAGTAAATTCACAGGGGGGTAGCATACCAGCTTCTGTTTGGAGTCCTTCCACTAGACTTACCCTAAGGGGGGTAGACTTTGAAGTGAGTCCAGTTGTGATACCAACAGCTGGAATAGATCTTATTGTGGGAATGGATTGGATGAAACAACATCGAGCTGTGATTCAGTGTCAGGAAAGATCTGTTGTTGTGACACCACCTAATGGAGATAGGATGTGTGTTGAGGTAGAAATGCAAGCACCACCAAAAGCCACTCTGAACTAGATATCTGAAGATACCTTTGATGAGGAACAAGTGGTAGAGGAATTTCCGGATGTGTTTCCCGAAGAGTTGCCAGGTATGCCACCTGATCGTGATGTTGAGTTTCTTATTGAACTTCTATCTGGTACTGCACCCATAGCTAAAAGACCATATAGAATGGGGGTAAAAGAATTAGAAGAACTTAAGAAACAAATTAGTGAATTGCAACAAAAGGGTTTTATCCTCCCTAGTTCTTCACCTTGGGGAGCACCAGTTATATTTGTGGATAAGAAAGATGGTACTAGGAGAATGTGTGTGGATTACCGATCTCTTAATGAAGTTACCATCAAGAATAAGTATCCCTTGCCCAGAATAGATGACTTGTTTGACCAGTTGAAAGGTGCTTGTGTGTTCTCTAAAATAGATCTCCGCTCTGGATACCACCAATTAAAAATCCGAGCGGCAGACATACCTAAGACAACCTTTACCACAAGATATGGGCTATATGAGTATACAGTTATGTCTTTCGGGTTGACTAATGCACCTGTGTACTTTATGTACATGATGAACAAGGTGTTCATGGAGTTTTTGGACAAATTTGTGGTAGTGTTCATAGATGACATTCTAGTTTTCTCTAAAACTAAAGAGGAGCATGCTGAACATCTGAGGATGGTTTTGCAAAAGCTCAGAGAAAATCAGTTGTATGCAAAGAGAAGTAAATGTGAGTTTTGGTTGAGGGAAGTGTCTTTCTTGGGTCACGTGGTCTCTAATGGAGGTATAGCAGTAGACCCAAGTAAGGTACGTGATGTTCTAAACTGGAACCCTCCAACCAATGTTACCGAAATCCATATGTTCCTGGGTTTAGCAGGATATTATAGGAGGTTCATTGAAGGGTTTTCAAAACTAGCTAAACCAATGACAGCCCTGCTAGAGAAAAGTGCCAAGTTTGTGTGGTCTAACAAATGTCAAACGGACTTTGAAGAGTTGAAGAAAAGGTTGACCACAGCCCCGGTATTGACATTACCAGATCTGAACAAGAGTTTCTCAATCTACTGTGATGCCTCTCGTCTAGGCCTTGGATGTGTGCTTATGCAAGAAGGAAAAGTTGTGGCATATGCATCCAGGCAGTTGAGGAAGCATGAGCTGAACTATCCTACTCATGACTTAGAATTGGAAGCAGTAGTACATGCTCTAAAGATATGGAGACATTATATAATAGGGCATAAGTGTGATATCTTTACAGACCATAAGAGTTTGAAATATATCTTCACACAGTCAGATCTAAATCTGAGACAGCGCCGTTGGCTTGAGCTGATCAAAGATTATGAGTTGGAAGTACATTATCATCCAGGTAAGGCTAATGTAGTAGCTGATGCACTTAGCAGGAAGAGTTATGCTAATGTGTTAAGAATGAAGCTTATGCCTGCCGAATTACGTGCAGATGTGGAATCTCTTAACTTGGGATTTACCATTAATACAATGGAGATGACCATAGAACCCACTCTAGATCAAGAGATACGTAAAGGTCAGTTGGAAGATCAGAGATTGAAAAATATTGCGGAGAATATAGTGCTAGGGAAAGCACCAGGTTTCAGGATGGATGATGATGATACGTTGTGGTTTGGAAAGAGAATATGTGTTCCCGAAGTAAAGTCTATCCGTGATGCCATACTTCGAGAAGCACATGATTCTGCTTACTCTATACATCCTAGAAGTACCAAGATGTACCTAGATCTAAAGGAAAAGTACTGGTGGTATGGATTAAAAAGGGATGTAGCAGAATATGTAGCCTTATGTGACACGTGTCAAAGAGTGAAGGCAGAACACCAAAGACCTGCCGGTTTACTCCAGCCAATGAAAATACCTGAGTGGAAATGGGAAGATGTAGGAATGGACTTTATTATCGGTTTGCCACGTACACAGAGAGGATATGACTCGATCTGGGTAATTGTGGACCGCTTGACTAAAGTTGCTCACTTCCTACTAGTGAAGACTAACTACTCAGGCGCAAGACTAGCAGAACTATATATGGAAAGGATAGTATGCTTACATGGAGTCCCTAAGAAGATTGTATCTGACAGAGGTACCCAATTCACATCACAGTTCTAGCAGAAGTTACATGAATCTTTGGGAACAAAATTGACTTTCAGTACAACATATCATCCACAGACTGATGGACAAACAGAAAGGACAAACCAAATATTGGAGGATATGTTGAGAGCATGTGCTTTACAACATGGTGCCATTTGGGACAAGAGTTTGCCCTATGCTGAATTTTCTTACAACAACAGTTATCAGAATAGTCTAAAAATAGCACCAAATGAGGCTCTGTATGGGCGTAAGTGCAGAACTCCTTTATTCTGGAACCAAACCAGAGAGACTCAGGTGTTTGGACCGGATGTTCTTCGAGATGCAGAAGAGCAAGTAAGAAAAATAAGAGATAACTTAAGAGTTGCACAATCCCGCCAAAAGAGTTACGCAGACACCCGCAGAAGGGGTTTGTCATTCGAGACTGGAGATTATGTGTATTTGAAAGTGTCTCCAATGAGAAGTGTAAAGAGGTTCAATATGAAAGGAAAGCTAGCTCCAAGATATGTTGGACCTTTCAAAATTCTTGTGAGGCGTGGAGAGGTAGCTTATCAGTTAGAGTTACCTGAGAATTTGTTAGAAGTACATGATGTTTTCCATGTGTCTCAGTTGAAGAAATGCTTAAGGGTACCTGAGGAGCAGATACCTCTAGAAGAGCTTACCATAAAGGAAGATCTCACATATGAAGAGTACCCAATAAGAATCTTGGAAACAGCGGAAAGGTTTACGAGGAGCCGTGTTATAAAGATGTGCAAGGTTCAGTGGAACCGGTACTCTGAAGACGAGGCTACTTGGGAAAGAGAAGAAGACCTGAGAAAGTCTTATCCGCAGTTGTTCGAGTAAGTTTGTCTGAATCTCGAGGACGAGATTCCTTTAAGGGGGTAGAATTGTAACACCCACAAATTTGATTGCATTTAAAAATGGATGAAAATAATTTATTCAAGAAATATGTGAGCATGTAATTTAGTTGAAGAATAATTTTTATGGAATTAAAATTAATCCTAGTTAGTAACATGATGATGCATACATGCTGCTGCATTTTTTTTATCTTGTGGTGTCTGTGTTCAAAGAAATTTTCAAATGAATTCAAACTTCAAATAAAAAGGTTTTTGGAAAAGTTTAAAAAGAAAAGAAAAAGGAAAGGAGTTAAGCTCTCTCTCCCTCTTCTTCTGTAGGCCCACTCCCCCTTTCCCTCTCTTTCTCTCGGCACAGCCCAACAGGCCGGCCCAAGAGCACAAGGCGCACAGCTCTCTCTCCGGCTGACAGCCTGGTCCCGCTGGTCAGCCCCACTCCCAACCGCCTCTCTCTTCCCTCTCTCGCTGCCGACCAGACCCCACCTGTCGGCACCATCCCCAACCTCCCACCCCGCTCTGCTCGCCCGAGTACACGTGCGGACGCGCAGCGAACGGGAACCGCCCGCACGTCCCTCTCCCTCTCGCCCCGCACCCACGTCCGAATCCATCGGCCGTAACCGCACGCTCCCTAGCGTTTTAAAGAGACCTCCCTCTCCCTTCCCTCCCTTTACCCTCTGCTCCGCTGAACTCGAGCTCTGTCGAACGCCGCCACCGTCGCTGAGGAGGCCACACCGGAGCCCTAATTCGCTTCGGTGAGTTCCGTTCCGTGTCCACGTTCTCCCCGCGAAATTTCCCGACCTAATTCCTCTCTCTGTTATCTAATAGGTGGTCACAGAACGCACGCCGGTGCGAGCTCTGCTGACACCGACCGCCGTTGCACGCCGACAAGCCGCCCCGAACCGTCTCCGCCCTTTTCGTCGTTTCGGTAAGCACCGCAATGCTCCTCTCCTCCCTCTCATGTCCTCAATTCGGCGAATTGCGGCCCCTGTGGCACTGCCCGCGTGCTCCCCGCGCCGCCGGCCATGGCACGTCGTCGGGCAAGCCTCTACTCTCCTCTTAACACTCTAGCAAGTGCATTGTTAGGTTCGCCGTGAGCTCTTCTCCCTTCCCATGCCCCTAATTTGTCGGATTATGGCCTCTAGGGCCTTACCCGCGAGTACCCCGCGCCGCCATCAAAGGCACCGTCGTGGGCATCACACCTCGGCCGCCCACCGCCTTGCCCGGTTACCCTACCGGCACCGCAGGGTCACAACGCACCTCCCAGTGCTCTCAATTCGTCTTCTAGCCCCGTGAATAGCCACATCCGCACACCCCGAGCGACACCGGCCATGGCGCTGCCGTGTGCGCCATGCTCCGGCCGTCCCCTGTCTCGCTTGAGCACCCCATCGAATCCGCACGGACAAGTGGAACACACCGGTGTTTCCGGTTGAAACCGAGGCGGACGAGAACGTCACTCCGACGTTCGCCGGCGAGCTCGGCCCTCTGCTCGCCATGGCGCCGCCATCAAAAGCCTGTGCAGCGGTGGGGGAAAGTTTCCCTTTATTTTAAGCCGTTGGATCTTGTCTGGATGGCTGAGATTAGATCTCCAAAGGGGTAAGTTCCCCTGTCCACGGTGGACCGCTGGACCTGAGTCCCGCACACGGTCCACGTGCCCTCGGTGGACCACGCCTGTCACGCAGTGCCACGTGGCAGCCCTGCCGGCCCTGCGCCTCAGCCCTGGCGCCTTTCACCGAATATGTTTTCTCTGTTCAGAAACATAATTCCGATCGGTTTATTTTATTTTGGGAAATAAATGGAAATTCACTAATTACAGATTTGCCACTGCACTGTTTTTCTTATAAAAACTTTGTTTTAAATCCGATTTGAGCGATTCGAATTGCGTTAGATTCGTAATGAAATTCTCTACATGTTAAAATCTCTGTTAGTCATGTTTGAAATATTTAAATTGAGGTTAAATTTAATTAATAAAATGCTCTTAGAGAACTAGTTTAATTCATAACTTTTGCGTTTTAAATCCGATTTTCGTGAAATTCGTGTTGAAATGATCGTAGCAGTGCGTAGTATCTTTTTATAGACCTTTTAACTCTGTTTACTGTTGCTGGTGTACTGTTCTAATAGTAGCTTTGTTTGCTTTGTATGTATGCAAATTGGAATGTGTGTTGTTGCAATGCCATGATCGAGTTCAGACGGTGAGGAGTTTGGTTGTGACCAGGATTTCTTTGACCAGCAGCAGGACCAGCAAGACTTTGAGAACCAAGGCAACTATAGCATGGGATCTACCTTGTTATCCTATTCACCGTAATCATAATTTCATGTGCATGTGTTTAATTTGATACCCGTAGTATATTTCCATAGTATTGAAATCCTTTACCTTGACTCCTATGGGCTATGCATATGGGTAGATGGCTAGTGCAAAATGAAATGATACCTGATCCCTGCCAAGTGTTTAATGTTTTGAATGAATTGGTGAACCTGCTTATGGCAATTGGAACATAACCTGAAAGGGCGCATTAGGCTCTTGCTGAGCTGGTTATAGTGCGGCCTCTGTCCGGGTTTGAGCGTAGGCTGCGGTCTTTATGCTACTCGGAAGGGGGGCTCTATCACCCCTTGCCAATCCTAGCGGCCCTAATCTTGTTAGACGAGATACTATGAAAGGTTTCATAGTGAACCCCGCCCACTCACCTTGGCAGTGTTTATGGGAGTAATTAACCCGGGCATTCGGGGCATCACGACTCACAGGTAAAGATGCACAACCTCTGCAGAGTGTTAAAACTGATATATCAGCCGGGCTCACGGTTACGAGCGGCCCGGAAAACTGACGGTTTAATTATAATTAACTTGACCATCCTTTATGTTCCTGTTGCCACTATAATGATGACGTTTATGTTCCTTTAAACTTTGGCAAGGTTATAAGTGGGATCACTTGGGGCTGAAGCATAACTTGATGTTACCTAATAATAAAAGTTTGTTTAACTAAAAGTGCTAAACGCAGTAAGCCTGTGTCATCCTTTTGAGCTTGATAACCCCCATGTTATACTGCTGAGTACGAATGTGCTCACGCTTGTTTACTTTTCAACTTCTGGATAAAAATCCCGGATGGGTAACAGAAGCAGGAGGCTATGAGGACTATCCTGAAGATTTCTAGGCTTGGTCAACCAGTTGACCTTCCCTGTGAGATGGAGTTCCATGAGAGCTAGTTGTATCTTCCGTTGTTTCATTTATTTATGTAATGGATCTATGTACGCTATGTATTAAACTCTGTGATGGTACTTTGTAATTTGTGAACTTATGTGTGGATTACTTCCTGGGCACACATAATATTATGCATCCTATTTCGTCCTTGAAATTGGGTGTGACACGACCCTTACTTGAGTGTTTTTTTTCTTGATATGTCATTCAATAACATGGACTTTGTGATTGTAGCAAACATTACGTCTTCATAGATATAAGTCTTAAAGATTCAACTATCGAGGTGTGGGACTCAAAGAAGAAGCCACTTAATCTTATCGATCCCCTAGTCACAGTGCTAAATAAGTAAGTGAACTCAATATCACAACACTTTTCAATCACATATGATATTGTAATTAATGTCCTTAGCCTTCACACTTCATTTAGATTGTCACATAGAATGAAGGCGTTACCTGATTGGAAAAATGTGGAGCCTAGGATGCAAAAGAAATGGAGAGCCCCATTCAAAGTGTAGTATATGAAGGGGGTCAGGACCCTAGATCAACCAATGTGGAACAATGAATGTGGGTTCTATGTGATGTGGGCAACGCTTTGCTACTTTGGTGCAAAACTAGGAATCGGAGATTCTATGGTACGTATGTGTCTCATTTTAATTTTATTGTTTTGTCTTACGTATGTCCATCTCAATATCATCTTGTATCAATTTACAGCGCAAAGAACAGAAGAACAAAAGGTTGTTAGATTTTGAGATAAAAGGATTTCAAGAGGAGATAGCGGCTCTTATTCTAGACGAGATAGTGTACAGGGAAGGATCTTTAGCCATTGTGAAGAGTGAGAACTTCAAGAAGAACTATGGAAAAGACCACCTCGAAAGGCTATTGTAATGCAACAATTAATTAGATACTTTAAGTTTTGTTTGGTTGTTTTATAATAATTATTATAAATGTGTGATGGGTTTGTATTGTCGCTGGTCCACAACCACCGTCAATTCACATTGATATCAAATGGTTCGATAGCAAACACATCCACGACCTCCCACCCCACCACCTCTACCATAAACCCTAAACCCTAAACCCCATATGAAAATAAAACAATTAATAAAATGCAAATTTAAAAAATAATATCACTGTTGGTTCAATTAAAACTGACAGTGATATGCCTACCTTCACTGTCGGTTGGTGTCACAAACCGGCAGTGATGGCTCAAGCATCACTGCCGGTTTGGCATAACCGGTAGTGATGCCATGGGCTCATCACTGCCGAAATGGTTGTGCTGGTTCAAAAACCGTCACTGAATGTCACACCCGATTTTAAGGACAAAACCAGATATACACCATATGTGAGCCCAGGAAGTCAATTCCCACATATAGCCACAGAAGAAGGTAATATCAAAAGACAATACTTAATTACATAACATATAAGGTCAAAGAAATAACCTTAAGAGAGCAAACAGCGGAAAGACACTCCGATCTTCAGGTGAAGACTCCACTCCACAGGGACCAACTGACTGGTTGATCATAAGCCTAACTTCTCCAAACTCTTGCAATCTGGTACCCATCCGGGATTTTTATCCAAATATTGAAAAGTAAACAAGCGTAAGTACTTCTAGTACTCAACAAGTATATATGGGGTTCATGAGGCTCAAAAGGTCGACATGGTTTACTGCGGTAAGCATTTTTAGTTTATAACAAAACTTTGCAAGTGGTAAATCAAAAGTTATGCTTAAGCCCCCAAATTAAACTGCATGATCATATAAACAACTGAACGAATATCATAATATCATGATAAAGTGATTCATAATGATAAGTAACTAGTAAATAAAGTTTTCTGTGAGTTTCCCGGGCCACTCGTGTCCGTGAGCACGACTGATATATCAGTTTTTAACACTCTGCAGAGGTGGTACATCTTTACCCATGAGTCATGATTTTCCCTTTCGCCTGAGGTCGCGAGCCTCTTAACCCACTTCCAAGGAAGGTCGGCAGGGTTCACTATGAAGTCTTTCAACGGGGCTCGCTGACAAATAACAGACACTACGGATCCACGGGCAAGGGGTATACGAGGTTTCCTCGATGGTACACACGCACAGCGGTAGCCACTCTGGTCGTAGCCCGCAACCGCTCGTCAATGGCAACTTTCGTGAACTGCCACATGCGAGAGAGTGACCCTAATACTGAACTAAAGCCAGAGCCATGTAGCTCTCATGGTTGTACTGTATATCCCAGCTTTTGCTGACAGATAGGATCCTGTAACACCCCAAATTTTGCTTTCTGGAGAAATAGTAATAAAATAAAAAGTTTTCGTTAAATTAAAATTTGCCCTTTATTTAGCAACATGCTTGTGCACTCATGCCTTTGCATATGATTCAATGTTTGTGTGGTTTTGACTCCAAAGAATTTCAAAAGCGGGTTTCAAAAAGGTTTATGAAAATACTTTGAAAAGAAATTTAAAAGGTTTTAAAAAAACTCTTTTGGAAACTTGTTTTGAAAAGAGATTTGGAAATAAAACATATTTCTTTTTGAATTAGAAAATGTTTGGAAAAGAGTTTTGGTTTAAGAAAATAAAAAGGTTTTGGAAATGTCTTTGAAAAGGTTTTGGTAATACCTTTCAAAAAAAATGCAAAACCTCTCCTCTACCATCAGCCAAGCCTGCTTCTTTCTACAGGCCCACCAAGAGCCGCTTCTTCCCTGCCCCTGCCCCCCGGCCAGCCGCCTGCCTCCCGCCAGCGGCCGCCCCCCCCCCCTCCCCCCTGCCCCTTCCCCCACCCCCCCCCCCCCCCCCCCCCCCCCCCCCCCCCCCCCCCCCCCCCCCCCCCCCCCCCCCCCCCCCCCCCCCCCCCCCCCCCCGCGCACAGCAGCTAACAGGCCGGTTTTTCCCCCGCCGGCCCAACCGAGGGCAGCTGCCCAAGCCTCAACCCTAGCCCCCTCCCCCTATAAATACAACCCCTTAGCCCCCTCTTTTCCCCACGCCGAGAGCCGCCGCCGCCGCCAAGCCGGCACTGCTCCAACAATAACCGGGCAAACTTAAAGCGTCTGCCAGCCTTGCGCTTTTTGCCTCGGAAAGCGTGTTTCCACGCGGTAATTGTTTTTCTTCCAAAAATAAATTTCGGTTCTACCATCAGTTTTCTTCTGTTTATAAAACATTCGTTTTAACTCCGTTTTTCTCCATTCGAGTTGCGTTAGATTCGTAGAGTTTTTATCTACATGTTAAAACCATAATCAAATCTGTTTATGAACTTTGAAAATATTTATTTATTTAATGCCTTTTAATTTCCATGTTTAATCTTTAAATCTTGTTTAAATCCTATCTTCTCCGTTTTTAATCCGATTCGTTTCGTTCAAGTTGCGTTGGCTTCGTATCAGCATAATCTTTTCATTAGTGATCTTTACTACCATGTTAATAACTCTGTAATTTTATGTTTAACTCCTAACTTGATTAATAACTATGCAACTTGTTTTATATAAAAAAAATATGATTAGTTCTACTTTTATTTCGAGATCCAAATATAACTTTGACTTAATCTAACTTGGGTGTTTCTCTGAAATACCTTATCCATTCTTTTATATAGTTATTAAAATTGGGTAAAAGCTTATAGTTCTCTTTTATAAACGCAAATCTTCCGTTAGTTGTATCTTTCTAATCGTAGCTCCGTTTAGTGTGATCTTCGCGACTGTGTGATCGTAGAGTTGCGTAGATTTCTCTTTAAATCCTTTTCATTGGTTGGTGTATTGTTCTAATTTAGCCATGTTTGTGTGCTTTGTATGATCAGAATGCTTGTGTGGTGATTTGGTAATTATTGTCCAATCGGTGAGTTTGCGTTGGAGATCAAGGAGAAGAAGTTGGTTTACTAGAAGATCTTGAGGATGTTGATCTTTGAAGAAAGGATCTGTTTTAAGGAAAGTATTCATGGGATCATCCTTGTTGTCCTAATCACTTAATTCATTAATTCATGATTGCATGTGTTTCCTTGAATATCCTATTTAGTTTCACCATAGCTTTGTACCTTATACCTTGTTACCATGGGAAATTATGCATTGGGTAGATCAAGCTAGTGCTCTCGAGAAATAACCATGATCATGTAAACCTGACTAATGACTTATGCAACAACGGTAAAATCTGCTTTTTAGCAATTTGGATTAAGGTGATCTAGAGCACAGTTTTTGAGATGCTCTAGAACCTCCGTAAGGGATCACCCGGGATTTACAGTACAACCAATTGCGGAGCGGCTGGAGTGGGGACCGCTACGTGTGTGTACCATCCCGGGGCTCCTATATACCCCTTGCCCGTGGATCCGTAGTGTCTGTGGTATGTCAGCGAGCCCCTTTGAAAGACTTCATAGTGTACCCTGCCCGCTCACCTCGACAGTGTTTTGGGAGTAATTAACCCGGGCATATGGGCAACACGACTCATGGGTAAAGATGTACAACCTCTGCAGAGTGTCTTAAAACTAATATATTAGCCGTGCTCACGGATACGAGCGGCCTGGAATTCTTATGGAACAGAATGACTTTAATCTATCCTTTACTAGTTTGCTATTCATTATTCATGTTTACTCGATCATATGGTTATTGGGCTGTTGATTTTATTGATGCTATCCATATGCTAAAATTGTGACAACATAAAAGCTGATGCAGTATAACCAGTGTCATACCTTTTTGAGCCTCATGAACCCCATGTATATTTGTTGAGTACGGAAGTACTTACACTTGCTTTATTCTTTTCAATACTTGGATAAAAATCCCGGATGGGTACCAGTTTGCCAGAGTTGGAAGAGTTAGGCTTGTGATCAACCAGTCAGTTGATCCCTGTGGAGTGGAGTCTTCACCTGGAGTTCGGAGTGTCTTACCGCTGATTGCTCTCTTAAGGTTATTCCTTTGACCATATATGTATATATTTAAGTGTTGTCTTTTGATATTACCTTGTTCTGTAACTATATGTGAGATTTGACTTCCTGGGCTCACATATAGGGTATATCTGGTTTTGTTCTTAAAACCGGGTGTGACAGATCCTAAATCCATGTTGCTAAAAAGTCAAGTTTTACTTTATCAGTTCATATAGTCATTAATCAATATTCAAGATCATGTTTAGTAAATGGAGCACTAGCAATAACTATCCAGATGCAAATAACCCATAGGATTTCAAGGTTCAAGGTAACAATTCTAGGTAAACCCTATGGTAACAAAATTAGACACATGCATATGCTTTGATTTAAAAACCATCATGAATAGGACATCAAGGAAGATCCCATATAATACTTGCCTTAAACTTAGGTTCCTCTTCTAGTTCAAACCTTCCAAGATCTCCAAAAATACCAACTTCTTCTCCTTGATCTCCAACGCAAAACTCATCGATTGAACAATAATTAACAAATCACCACACAAGCATCTGATCATACAAAGCATACAAACATGGCTAAATTAGAACAATACACCAATCAATGAAAAGGATTTAGAAAGAAAGTTACGCATCTCTACGATCACATAGTCACGAAGAACACACTAATCGGAGCTACGATGATCGAGATACATCTATCGAAAGGTTTGCTTGTATAAAAGAGAACTACGAGCTTTATTAGTTTTAACTATATAAAAGAGTGTATAAATTATTTCAGAGAAACACCTTGATTGAATTAGGTCAAACTTGTATTTGTATTTCAAAAACGAAAATAGAAACTATCATTATTTTATGTATAAAACAAGTTGCATAGTGGTTAATCAAGTTAGGGTTTGAAAACATGAAAATACAGAGCTATTTACATGTTATTAAATATCACTAATTCAAAGATTATTTTGTCACGAGATTAACGCAACTTGAACGGATCGAATCGGATCTAAAACGGAGAAGTTACGATTTAAACGAGATTTGAGATTAAAACAAGGGTTTAAAAAGACATTAAATAAATCTACATTTTCAAAGTTCAAAAACATGAGTGATCAGGGTTTCATCATGAAGATCTTGTCGTTACAGATCTAACGCAATTTGAATGGATAAAAACGGAGTTAAAACGGATATTTTATGAGCAAAACAAGGTTGGTGGCATTTTTTTGTAAATCTTAGAAAACATATTTCAATCTACCCGAGCATGTTTACGTTTTCAAAACTGAAAAACGTATTAACGAGAGGGCACTTAGGACTGCGGGTTCATGCATTAAGAAGATGAGGGGCTCTTTTGCAAAACGCACAGGTCGAACCGGTATCGGGCTCAGGCAGCCGTCCGATCCGCGATAGACGAGCGGGATTAGATCGGGGACGAGTGCGGCCGTTCCTTACCGGAGCAGTGCTCGCGCACGGCGGCGCCATTGCCGGAGTGCGGCGGCGCGATTCAATCCGCCGCTGCGATACATGATTCGCAATGCGAAAAGAATCGGGAGAGAGAGGGAGAGACGGGGAGCACGTCGATGCTATCGGTTGAACCGATTGGGCAATGAACGCGGCGGTGCCCGCGATACAGCGGCTCGGCGGTTCTGGCGATCTCGCGCGGAGGTAGAGAGAGGGCGAGAGTAGGTTCTGGAGCACCTGGTAGCTCCCTTACCACGATGCGGAGCTCGGAGAGCGGTTGGACGGAGCGGAGGGGCTTGGAAACAGAGGGGCGGCGGCGGCGGCTCTGCTCTAGCTAGGGTTGCGGCTGCGCGGAGGATCTCTAGAGGATCTGTGGGTGCTCGGAGGGGGCGAAATGGAGGTGGTGGAACATGGGTCGCAGCTACTTATAGCCCGGAGGCACGGTCGCGAAGGAAGGGAGCAATCACGAGCGCCAATCGCGCTGTGGCAGAAAGGAAAGCGCTACTGCGCGAGAAAGGAAGGGAGGGAGGAGGAAGAAGAAAGGAAAGCGGGATGAGAGGCTGACGTGCGGGGTCCATCTGTCGGCGCGAGAGAGAGGGCGGGAGGAACAGAGCATCTGTGCGGGCTTGGTAGAGTGGGCCGGGAGCTGGGCTTCCCGAGCTGGGCCTACGCGTGGGTGGGAAGAGGGAGGTGGAGCAGGCCGAGGGGGAGAGCAGGCTTGGGCCTTCGGGATAAATAGGGAAGGTGGAGGGTTTTCCAAATCCTTTTCTTTTTTTTCAAAAACATTTCCAAAAGCATTTTGAAATTCCAATTTGAAATTTTGAACACCACTCAAACAAATAAAACTAAATGCACCAGCATGAATGCACCAACAATGTTTCTAACCCTAGGGTTACTTTTAACTTTGATGAAAAGTTTTTTTTTATTTTTTCTAAATTCTCATGAGCACAAAATTAAGAATTAAATCAATTTAACTCTATTTTCTAGAAAGCAAATTTTAGGGTGTTACACTGAATGGAGATTTTGAACCGGCACTGATTTCGCTTAATGCAGTAGTGATTGGCAACCAACATTAGTTTGCTTTCAGAGGTAAAATGTCATGCCGCGCTTTCGGTGCGTCGTGCTGAGCGCGCTTGCTTTTTCAACGACGACTTTTGGGTGTTTGGGCGTCAGCCAGATCATCCGAACAGGACCTAATGAAATCTTCTGATAGCGAAACATCTGCTCGTTGCGGCTGCAGCTGTTTGCTTTGGTTGCATAAGACGTGCTATGATTTAGAGCATCTCCAACGGTTTTACAAATGGGCTTTGTATTCTTCTTTTTACAAAAAAATTCTAAAAAACTTCTATCCAACGGTTTGGCAAATAGGTTTTGCATTTTTGTTAACTTGGCAATTTCCTGGGAAGGATTGGTATATATGCCTAGCGGATCGCGCTAGGTATTTTTCACGCTCGACACGCGCATTTTCTCTCACCGCCGCAATTTCTAAAATTTTGGTAATTGCTAAGTCAATTTTGTTAATTGCCAAGTCAATTTTATCAAACCATTGGAGATTGACTCTTTTTATCTTTGTCATATTTATTTAGAACTTGGCAAACTCTCAATTTTACCAATTAAAATATGCAAAATCATTGGAGATGCTCTTACTGTAGCGAATGCAGGAAAACAGCCGCAGATAAGCACGGCCGAGATTCTTGCCCTCTCCATGAAAAGAACGCAAATATTTTTGAGTTTAACTAAATTTGTAAAAATACTAACATTTATATTTTTCAATTAAAATAGTATATACCTATCTAGAGATATAAATGTTTAGGCGTCTGATATTTGGATTCTTTTTAGGCGAGGTAGTGTCTGTAAATCATTCATCAAGATTCATGCATTCTGTTTGGATTGATGTTAATTTAAGGGCTACTTACTGCTGTCTAAACAAAATACATATTTCAGGCACCTGAAATATAGCATATCCTTTTTTACATAAAAAGGAAGGAATTCTATTAATTTGATAGTACTGACACTGTATGTATGGATGGCCTGTTTGGACTTTGGACTTCCATATATTATGCTTACTCCATCCTAAAATAAATGTGCATCTCATATTTTTAGTTGTCAAAAAATTTTAAATTTAACTATATATGTAAGAATATTAATGCTTACTATGATCACAAACAAAACAGATCTTATCATATACTTTCATAGGAAATATATTTAAAGATATAAACGATAATATTATTTTTATAAAATATATTCAAACTTGTTTGACTCTTCCAATTGCAAGATGTGCACTTATTTTTGTATGGAGGGAGTTTTTTCTATTTGGATAGGATTATATCTGTATATTAGCCTGTTAATTTTAATTTTTATATATTTTATATTTTTTAGATACATTAAAATATCTAAGTGCACATTAATATTTTACTCCTTCCATTCTAAAGTATAATGAGTTTTACTGTGCACTTAGATATATTTTTTAACATATTATATATCTAAGTACACATTAAAACTTATTATACTTTAGAATGGAAGGAGTAAAAACAATTTATTTTATGTAATTTCTTAAACAATTTGTGATTTCTGGAGTTTATTTATTAATTGCATCATCAGTTCTAATACATCTTCAAATTAGACACTTTATCGAGTATGGGTTGTGAATCCATATCACTAACGAGATAAGGGTGACGTGAGTATATTGTGGGAGTAAAAAAAGGCAGTTTAGAAGAATTCACTTTGATTTTTATTTAATACCAATCATATAATTTATTAAATTAAATATAATAAAAATAATATAGTATATAGATATAGAATAGATTCTTTTTTAGCAAAAATAGATAGATATGGAATAGATAAAAAATGGTTATTGGACCATTCACCTATGGGCCTGGTGGAAACCAAGTACCCAACTTTGAAATATATCTCATCTGGCCCATCCCCACTCCCCCGCAGGTCGCAACCTAACAAGAAGGCGTCAGGTGCGCTTCTGTTGCATTGCAGCAACTCCACGTCCGCAGGGCACCACCGTCCACCGCCACCGATCGGTAGCAACGCGCGCCACCGCGTCGTCGTACGGAAGCAGCCGGAGAGAGAGAGAGAGAGAGAGAGTGAGAGAGAAGGGAATGGGCGACCACGAGGGTCGCGGGGACGATTTCGAGAAGAAGGCCGCTCAAAAGCTCTCCGGCTGGAGCCTCTTCGGCAACAAGTACGAGGAAGCCGCCGACCTCCTCGACAGGGCCGCCAGCTTCTTCAAACTCGCGAAGAACTGTGAGACCCCTCTTCCCCCTTTTGCATCGTTTGGCAATCTCGCATCCGTGTGCTAGTGTTGAGACATCAATGCGCGATCGATCGTATTTAGGTGTATGATGACGTCGTTTCTCGCTGGGTATTGCGGTGATACGTACGGAAACGCGATTTCTGAGATTTAGGTTTATTGTTTCATATATATAAGTGATTTTGATTGGGGGGACAGGTTACATGATACTCGTGATTTCGACGGAATTTATCGATGATACTACCATCCATGAGCAGTTTCATCTGTTCCGTGGTCTGAAATGCAAACTTGCAACGTAACGATTCTTGGCTCCGTTTATTTTCCTTCTCGGCCGCATAATTTGTCTCTTTCAATATTGAACTGTGTCCCATATCCCACTGCATTGGTTTCACATCCGACTTATCAATTAGGGATAACTGCTGGTATGCATGTTCAGTAGCTAGTGTGCCCTGTACTGTTGTCCTCTCGAATCCATTTACCATCCATGAGTGAGAATCTGAAATTGCATATTTATTTTGTCATACTCGAATTTATCAACTACTCATTTGCATTTAAGGAAAAGAAAACCTTCTTATTCTTTTTAATCATTGTAACTATTTGCTATAGGGAGCAGAGCAGCTGCGGTATACAAAAAAATTGCAGATTGTCATTTGCGGGTTTGTTTGGCTATTCCTTTTTAAAAAAAAAATCTGCATACCATTGCATGTGATCATGGAAATTAAATTATGAGACTATACTGCTGATGTTTGTTTTATAGGGAGATAGCAAGCACGATGCTGCCTCTGCTTATGTTGAGGCAGCAAACTGCTACAAAAGGTTCTCACCACAAGGTACTTCTATATACACTTACCAGAGTATGATGAATATCCTCCTTTGTTGTTATTCTTCATTTCATAATTTTCTATCTACCCATACAATTCGATATATCCGTCATATTTTCTGGAATATCAATTATTGGAGCTATGAAGCTCATTCAATTGTCCAAGCTATGCTGTTTGATTTGTTCCTTCTGGCTAAATATGTCTCTACCTCTTTCCATAGTTGGCTACCATTGGGACATCTAGCAGCGCATGCAAAATATAGCATGTCCCTTTAATAATAATTGTTTTAATGAAAAACCCCTGTGGCAGTCTGCTATATGGATATGGGGTAGCGCCACTCGTGCTTGTAATGTGTTGAACTCTAGCTTCTCTCTTATTAATATTAAGCAGGGTGATCGGGTCTTTTTTAAAAAAATGTATCGTGAATACGATTACTTTCTGCTACTAAACAAATCATTAATGCCACAATTGTTTGATTCCCTTGGCATGACTCTTCATGCTACAACTTTCTCTACTAACTGTTTACATATAATGTTTGATGCAGATGCCGCACAAGCACTTAACATTGCCGTTAATCTTTTCCTGGAAATCGGTAGATTGAACATGGCTGCAAGATACACCAAGGTCATATATATTGTTAATGATGATTTAATGTTATATGACCACATGGAGGCCTATATTTTATTTTCTTATTTTCCAGTTCTTGTTCTATCTGCACTTTTGTTTTTGAAAAAAAGTACTGACCAATACACTTGGATTATGTGTTCTTTCATATGAACAGAAAATTATAATCCCTCCGTTCTAAATTATAGTTCGTTTGACTTTTTTGACCCAAGTTTGACCACTCGTTTTATTAAAAAAAATGTCCAAACATAGTCAAATTTAAGTCATTCGTGAAGACCTTTTATTAATAAAGCAAGCCACAACAAAACAAGTGATATTTGTACAATTTTTTTAATAAGATGAGTTATCAAACTTGGCATAAAAAAGTCAAACTAGCTATAATTTGGAACGAAGTTAGTATATTATTATTATTATCCGGAAGCACCAAAAAATGATGGCCTTGAATTTGGACATTTCAGGATATCGGTGAAATCTACCAGCAAGAACAAGATTTAGAGAATGCTGCAGTCTACCTAAATCGAGCTGCTGATCCTCTCAGACAAACAACATCACACAGAAAATTGCAGAAATATATGCTCAGCTTGAAAAGTAAGCTTTTGCTTTAGCTTTATGCAGCAAGGCTTTATTCTGAATGACTAAAAAATTACCAATATTACACAATTTGGTGATGACATAAATGCAAATTTTCACTGGCATTCTAAATAAAATTTGCTCAATACATACTTTCTGATTTCTGGTTTCACAACTTACATTAAAGAAATAATGAACTTCTGTGTGCCTGCAGCTATCTTCTAACTCTCACATGATGCAATTCCTATAGTAGAAAATTAAGGCCATTTAACAGAAAATGCATAGCAAAAATTTGTTTCCAACAGCGAATTTTAAACACTGAACTGCTTTGTATACCCCTGCTCCCTCTTCACTGAATATCCAATATATTTTGCACTAAAAATGAAAATGGCTTCAAATCACGGCAAATGATGGAATACCATCAAGGCTACCCCGTGGCATCAACTGAAGCATTTTAGGCTCTTCACAAATAGTTGGCATTCTATTAAAATAGTTATTCTCTGTTTTTCAGTGTGTTGCTTCTCTCTCCTGGATGCAAAACATCATTTGCATCCTACCTAAAGGGCAGATTTGTTTTCGATTAATGGCGCCTCCCTACCCAAACCCACCCCACCTCCTTCTGAGCAAGCTTGGGGCCAGACTTCTTTTGGGCCTTTGCCCACCCTGTACTTAAAACTCTTTCCTCCTTAATTGAAAGGTACCCTGTACTTAAAACTCTTTCCTTCTTGACTGAAAGGTAGAACTCCTGCCATTCGCGTTAGACCGAACATCATCTATATGGATAGTTGAATTGGACTTGGATTTGTTCTTATAAAGCTGCTGGCCCATTTCTAATTTTCCTTCTTGAAATGATTTGTATGCTGGAAATCGGCTGGGGATATGTATTTGATTTAAAATGGGTAGGTTAATGTAGCCAGCTTGAACTGACCACTTTTTTGGTCTACTAGGTGTTAGATTATTACTTATCTATCTTTTAAACTATTTATTCACTCTTCTGATGATTTATTTTGTTTTCTTAGCTTGTTAGATGTTTTACCTTGCTTTCTTATATAGCTTGTTAGATAATTTGCATGACTGCGGACTCGTGCACAGTTTATCACACACACTGCCATTATGTTCAGGTACCAGAAAGCAACCGAGCTCTTTGAAGAAATTGCTCGTAAATCAATAAACAATAGCCTTCTCAAGTACAGTGTCAGAGGCATTCTACTTAATGCGGGAATTTGCCAACTATGTAGAGGTGATACTGTTGCTATTAATAATTCATTGGAGCGCTATCAGGTGCAAACTGTTCCATTGAACTGTCAGCTGGTTGCTATTATCAACTTTCTCAATGTTACTCCTTTTGGCAGGACATTGACCCAACCTTCTCTGGGACACGCGAATACAAGTTTTTGGTGGTACCAAACGATACTCACATTCCTTTTGTTTACTGTGTTCCTCTTGAAGTCTTGATGCATAGCCATTGGTTATACATTTATAGTTTTTTTTAAGAAAAATGGCAGGAGCTTTGCCTTGCATTATACTCCATTCTAAATTATAAGGCGTTTTGGATTTTCTAGATACATTGCTTTAACTACGTATCTAGACATAATGTATATCTAAGTGCATAACAAAAGCTATATGTATCTAGAAAAGTCAAAACGTCTTATAATTTTGAATGGAGTGAGTAGTAGAGAGAAAAGAACATAAAGTTAATCCTCAAAGGCCAACTAGAAATGCCATGCACACCAGAACTAACACAGATTACAAACATCCATAGCCAAAGGACTAAGCTGCCCCCATTACAAGTTTCCAAAAGCTATACAATGCTAGCTTGAATTTCACAGTTTTTTATCACTATAGCACAGTTCAATTATTGAACATCAATTATCTAAAATGAATCCTAGATGTTCACTCCAGAGTCCAGGCAATAGACATTTTGTTTTCTTGGGTGACTTGGCTGAACTGAAATTTGCATGGCAGGACCTTTCAGCCTCTATGGATGAAGGAGACGCTGGCAAGTTTACTGTTGCTGTAAAGGAGTTTGACAGCATAACACGCCTGGTACAGTCAATTGGAAACTTCTCTGTTTTCCTTCCTTATTTGGGAGATGCCTCTTCTATTGCATCTTAACTTAAGAAACATAAACAGTAGGTTAGTTCCCCTTTACATGAGGTGTTGACGTGTGTGACAGAACCTCTTACGATAGGGTCCACTTGTCAGGATTAACCTTAATCCCAACAGATGATCCAAATTTTAATTAGTCTGTCAGGTGTCGCCACTTTCCAGCGGGTCATCCACCTCTTTCCGAACAGGATCTCCTCATTACAATCATTGCAGAGTAATACGAAATTTTTATATTACATCAAAGTAGCAGAAATTTAAAGTCATATTACAAACCATAAGTTTTGAAACATAACTTAAGTGTCATACGTTAATAATACATCAAGCTGCTGATAAAGGATAGACAAACAAACGAAGTACTCTTGCCCAAGAGTCAAGCAAAGACAGATTATTCTTCATCTTCATCTACACTGACCACGGTCATGCAACATGAAGCCACACAAATCGGGTTGTGATCCTCATATGCAACAGGGGTTAACAAACCCTGAGTACGGGAGTACTCAACAAGACTTATCCGACAAAGAAAAGTATTTGGTGGACAAAACAGTATGCAAGTCATGGGATTCAAGGTGTGGTTTGCAAGGATCAAAGGTTTTGCATAAATGAGCATTTATAAAAAGAATTGAAATTCATTTATGTTATCCATAAGATTACTCAAGTACCGACCTAGATGTATGATCGATAACAAGGTAATCAACATCCATGAAGGGATCCAACAAGTATCCAGTTTAAGTTTCATTAACTACGAAGAATAAAATAGGTTTATGTTTCCATTTCCGAGGAACACGACGATTCGAACCGGTTTATCCCAGCTGGGGCTTCCCTATCACACGACATATACAGTCGCTTAAAGCACGCATATGACTACTTTTCCCTGGATCCTTCATCCGAGAACGGGGGCCCGCCACCCGAGAGCACAATACGCCTCCATCTAGTTCCTCGAACTTGGAGGGTACACACTACTCTCGCCATCTCTCCACTCCCAGTGCGGGTTAACCGTCCTTTAGACTGGATTAGCCAGAGTCCAGCTTCCCCAAAGGTACATGATAAGTACTCCAAAGTCACAACCCTAGTCATGCATCAACGAACGGTCCCTAATGACACAGGCGGAAAGAACCCGCTCACTAGACACCGTTGATGGCTCTCCAACACCGTGTCCGCCCGGTCCCGATTATTACTTCTAACAACATCTCTTTCTTAGAAAACATAACCATTTGCCGAAGCAATACGCTATGCGTAGGTGACCGAAAATCACCTACTATAAAAGTTCTAAGCATACTAAGCATTTTTGCGAAACTTTGCATTTTTAAACAAGTGTCAAGGTTAAAGGTACAACTAGAACAAGGATAAAGCTATTCATCAAGTAGGAATTTAATAAAGTACCATAATGCAATAGTATAAACATAAGTGTATTTAAAACAAACAAGTTTAAATACAAGGAAATGTTTGAATGCACCGGGGCTTGCCTTGGTTGGAGGGATAAACGAACTCGGGCTCAGATTCAAGAGAGAAAATCTCTTCACTAGAGGTATCCAACCCAACCAACGAACAATCTACACGATATAATGACATGCTTTAGATGATGCTTGAATAGTAAACATGATGCTCAACACAAACAAACATGTTCTTAAGAGATGATTAAAACAGATTACACCTTGAGAACAACTTCCCTTCATGAAGGAAAGCAAAACTAGGTTATAAAGCAAATTAATTAAACCATATTTATCTTGATTATCTAAGTTAATAATTACATCCAAAAGAACTGAGTAAACAACATCACATCAAGCATGTCCAACTTGTGGTTGTCACTGGACAAATGACTATTTGCATCAACTAATCCAAAATCACTCAAAACCTAAAGTCATTAGGGTTTCTAAACATTTTCTAATTAATTAAACAACTAGCCATGTATAAAAGTTCATCCAAAAATTCTCAAACTTTTTGTACAGCAAGGTAACAGTGTATAAAGCTTACACAAATTTTTGCAGAATTTAAATATGCATAGATTTAAACATACAAAAATAACAAAAGACGTTACTGTGCAAAACTGGAAAAAGGAAAAACCCTTCATAAAACCTACTGACGGCTGGGTCGCGCCTGTCAGTGGCACAGACGCAGAGCAGCGGCGCCGACGACCACAAAACATGGCGTCGCGTCGCCGTCGGTGACCAAACCGAACAGCTACCCCTCGAACCAGCTTCGGCTCTCCACCCCGAACCCAACGAGGTGCGACACGACTAAAACCATCCCTCAGAAACGTCTCATCGACGGTGACGGCGGCGACCGGAGCTCGGCCGCTCATACGTCGGCGAGCACAGCCATGCGCCGGAGAAGCTAGGCCTCGAAAACGACTCAGGGAACAAGCACGAGCAAAACGCCCAACAGAAACGAGACTAAAACCTACCCAAGCGACCTCGTCGACGGCAATGGCGGCGACCCGAGCTTGACCGCACATACGTCGGCGAACACAGGCCTCGATCGGCTCAACCAACAACCCCAGCATGCTTAGCAGCCCCCAAACAACGTAAAGCGCACGCAAAAGGAACCCAGAGCTAAACGCAACACCATCGTCGACGGCCATGGCGGTCGCGGTCGACGGGGATCTGCGCGACGTGCGCCGGAGAAAACACGCACGCGCTCGAACAACCACCCCTCGAAACAGACTCAGGACGGCTAGACGAAGCTAGCGCAAGACTCGGATCAGAAAAAGATCAACTACAAAGACGAGACGACGAACACACCGCCGCACCGGCCATGAACAGCGGCGGCGCTCTAGGACAGAGCTCGAAGGCTCGATTCAAGGACAATCGAGGGTGCGGAGAGGTCGAGGATCTCACCCTGGTCACGAAGCGCTCGCAAGCGTGGCCGGAGATGAAGCAGAGATGACGGTCGACGGAGAACGTGCCGGTGGAGACGATGAACCGAGCGGCAACGAAGATATTTCCGGAGCTATGGTCCACCATTTGCAAAACGGATAAGCTGACAAGGATCAGTGATGAACAAGGAGAAAGAAACACAAGATGAAAAAGCAATGTGGCTCCTGTGTAGCCCGGTCGAGGGCTGACCAGAGCAGCGGCGCTCTCGCCGGAGCCGAGGAAGAAACGGTCGCGCCGGGCAAACAAGGTCTCGGCGACTTCAACTAACTCGACCCGAGGATGCGCGAGGTCAAAGTGAAGACAATGGCAGTGGACCGAGCAGTTGGCAGTGGCTAACGAGCTCGGACGAGCTCGTCGATGATGGTGGAGCGCTCGGCGGAGCAGAGGAGAGCGATGGCGCGGCGTGGAAAGGGAGGTAGGAGTGGACGGTGTCCCGTTTTGAAAACGGCAACGGTTCCACGACGCCGCCACGCACATAACAGGACGTGAGTCAAGGACAGGAGTCGCACGATGGCGTTGACAGGTGGCCGGCCAGGTGTCGGCGTCGAGGTCAACACCGCCATGCAACTGTTTGATGAAAAGTCTGAACTGCCCATGTGACTATTTTGCAAATTGCTCAAGCTTCCAGGGGTTTTCATGAAAAACTTTGAATACGAAAGTTGCTCAAAATTTCATGATCTACAACTTTGTCAATACTCACATTTTCAAAATCGGCCTAGAAATGAAAATGCATTTTTGAAATTTGAAAACCTTTTAAAAGGATTTGCCCCCTCTTCAATTACTTTTAAAAACATGAATAACACTTGAAAAACTGTAAACACAACAAAAGCAAAACAAACAGAGCTCTACAACTTTGCTTAAACAACCATATGCAAATTCTTTATAGATTTTGAAAATCATGTTTAGGGTTTAATCCACCCCCTCTGGGAATTAGGGTTTGGATTCCAATTTAAATTTGAGAATTTGAAAAGATGATCTGCATTCAAAACAATTGATCAAATATAAGCAAGTAAACTCATTTTAGTTCAATGCATATCCAGGTTTTCAAACAAATGAATGATGCTTAATGCATATGATGACATGATCAGTTTTTAATTAAGTGATTAACACCAGGGGTGTTACAACGTGTCGTATGTGTTTTTGTTTCAGGATCCTTGGAAAACAACTCTTCTTCTAAAGGCAAAGAACGAGTTGAAGAAAAAGGATGATGATGAGGATGAGGATGACCTCACCTAGGCTTTGTTCTACAAATGGTTCCATGATTTCATTGACAGTCGCTATGGACACCTGTTTGGACTTTGGAGTACTCTGGTTACTGGTTAATTCACGGCCGCATTTGGAATCCAGTAGCTGCTATTTGTGCCATCCTATGTGTTGCATTTCTTCCATTATTACTGTTCATGATTATATATGTTGCGCATATTACTTCAGGGTTTCTAGTGCAAATAGGTTTAAATAATAGGGAGCAGTGTGGATTTTGTTGTGGATGTGTTTGAGAGTATTTAATCAGAGATAGAAATGATTGAACTTCAATTGCTTTCATTGATTGATATGGGAATTTTACATGCTGAACTGTCGCCAAGCAATCGGTCGGTGTTCATCCGAAGGCATCATTCGGTCGTGAATAAACTGCCATTGTCAATATTGGTGTTTTACAGGGGTATATAGGAATCGTCCGATTAATTAGATGGATGCCCAATACTAATTACAACCAACCTCATCGATCTGTGTTAGGAGGTCTACCTGGGTGGTGCTAGCTGCCGACCCGGTGGCAGCAAGCCGCCCGTAGACCAGGAGATTTTATTTAGGAAAAAGGTCTACTTTTGGTCCTTCGATTTTCGCGAAAGTCTAATTTTCATCCCTCAACCGCAAAACCGGACAAAACTGATCCTTCAACTTTCGAAACCGTTTTGTCCTTCAACTTTCGAAACCGTGCAAATTTCGTCCCTCAGCTGTTTTTTCGGTGGTTTTACTATAGTAACCCGGTTTTGTTTTTTCCCCTTTTCTAATTTATTTCGGCTGAATTTTTAAAAAATCATAACTCTTCGATACGACATTGGATAAAGATGATTTTTATATGAAAATTGTAGCCCTCGACGATATCTACAACTTTCTAGTTTTTAGTTTTTTTGATTTGATGACGTTAAAATGCTCAAAAAAATTATACAAAAGTACAACACCATAATAATCGCGTACTTTTGTTTGCCACATTAGAAAAACAATATATTTTTATTTGTTGTCAAATGAAGACACTTTATATACTAAATATTTAGCACTTTAAAAGAACTAGATTATTGTAGTTTTGTATTTTTACATTTGAAGTTGTTAAGATATCGATAAAACAGTTTAAACCAACATATTAAGTACGCGAAAGACGCTGAGGGTAAAAACTCAAAACTTCAAATGTAAAAAGTCAAAACTACAATAATCTATTGGCTGTTCGTTTGGTTGTTTTTCGCTGATAAACCACGACTGATGTTGTTTTGACTGTTTTTCTGAGACAAAAACACTGTTTCGATGGCTGATAAGTCGGCTGATAAACCAAACGAACAGGGCGTATATCATTTAGAGTGCTAAAATTTTGGTATATATAGTGTCTTTATTTGACAACAAAAAAATATATATTATTTTCTAATGCGGCAAGAAGTACGCGATTATTATGGTGCTGTATTTTTTATAATATTTTTGAGCATTTTAATGTCATCAAATCAAAAAACTCAAAACTAAAAAATTGTAGATCTCGTCAAAAGCTACAATTTTCATATAAAAAATCATCTTCATCTGATATCGTATCGAAGAGTTATGATTTTTTTAAAATTCAGCCGAAATAAATTAGAAAAGGGGAAAAAAAAAACCGGGTTAAAACCACCGAAAAAACAGCCGAGGGACGAAATTTGCACTGTTTCGAAAGTTGAGGGACCCGTTTTATCCAGTTTTATGGTTGAGGGATGAAAATCGGACTTTCGCGAAAGTTGAGGGACCGAAAATAGACTTTTTCCTTTTATTTATGCCCCGCGCGATCGTTTGTCTTACTGGGCCAAAATGGCTGACAGATCCCGTACAGCCCGCTCCCGCACGAAATGAGGGCCCAGATCCCCCCGCACAGCCCCATGGGCCATCCGTCGGGCACTCAGCTCCCGCGCGATAATGATTTTCCTCTCCCGCACAGCCCCATGGGCCGGCCGCTGGGCACTCAGCTCCTGCACAAAAATGACTTTCCTCTCCAGCACGTGGGCCTGATAAAAAAAACATGTGCATGTGCCAGAGATTGAACACGCAATCTTACATCCATTAGACTGACTCCATCAGTCCGAACTCAATTGCGCGACGCATTCATCTATTTGGGCTCCGCACAGTGAAACCATCGGTGGCTCATAAACTATTCTCTCCAACAGCAGACTCATCCAAGCGGACGCATATCCTTTTTTGTTTCTCGCAAGTGTCGAGCCCCATTCTGTCCGCCACCGCCTCCGCTTTCCTCCTATCACCGGCCTCTAGGCGGCGGCGCGGCCACCGGCGGGGACTGGGGACGCCATGGCTGCGCCTCCTCGGCCGCCAGTGAGATCCAGGCTAGCCTCGGCGGGGAGGAACGGCAAGATTCAGTCTGCGATGCGGACTGGCGAGCGGCGGTGCGGACCGGCGAGCAGCGGAGCGTACCGGCGAGAGTCGGAGCGGACCGGCGAGCGGCGGAGCGGATGGGCGAGCGGCGGAGGTTCCAGGTGCGCGCTTGCGAGCTGCCTCTGCACAGTTTTGGGTCGAGGAGAGAGAGCGACGCAATTTTGGCTCCCCTCTCACCTCCGACGCAAATTAGGTTCTCCCGTTGGGTTGTCTGTTGGAGAGCAGTTTTTGACTGTGCGCTACCCATTTTAGGTATGGGTAGCCTTTTGGGTTGTTTGTTGGAGATAATCTTAGAGGCCGCTCTCCACCAATTCACCTCATATCCATTGGTTAAAGTACTGAACTTTTAATTAATATAAATCTAACGACGCTTTTGAACTCAAAGAAAAAGTAGTCCACTCTTACAAAATTAATTTTTCAGACCAAAATATAGCATTTAACATCTCATGTAATATAAAAAGGCTACATAATAGAGAACATAAATTAAAATATAAAAGGAAAGGAATAAATAATAAAAAAGTAAAAGAATAAGAAGTAAAGAGCAAAATATCATAAATGTATACTATGTGCAAATAGAAAAATGTATCATAGAACATTATATATATCATGAAAATAGGAAATAAAAAAAGAAAAATAACGAAAATATAGGAAATAAAAAATAAAAATATATGCTAGAATATAGAAAAATTTAAATATCATAAAATATATTATAGAACATCACATATATACTATGTGAACATAACAAAATATACCAAAGAACATCAAAAGTATACTACGTGAACATCACAAAATATATAATAAATACATCACATATATACTACATAAACACCACACATATCTCATTAAATATTGGAAACAGAAGAATAACTATTATAACTAGACTAAAATAAAGAATAGAAAAGAGAAAATGATACCGAACATCACAAAATCATAGAACATTGCTTTAGCACTACACAAACATCGTTATATCATGTTTTTTTTAGAAAATAACATGTATACGACACGAATGTAATATTAATATTATACAAACATAAAAAAATAGCACCAAACATCATATATATACTAAACGAATATAGCATATATAATGAAATGTAAAAAATAAAAGTAAAAAATAAAATTAGTGTATTAATTTATTATTATAGTCTAAAAAGGAATAAAAATACTATCAGAACATCATAAAATACATGGTGGAACATCACGTTAACACTACAGAAACATCATTAATTATAGCAAAAAAACATCATATGTATACTACGTAAACATCATGAATTTATGAAAATATAAATAAAATACTAAATTAGTGAAGTACTTAATTAGAGTAAAATAAAAAAATAGTACCGAACATCACAAAATATATCCTGCATATTGAACATCTAAAATACATAATTGAATACTACATTACTATTCACGAACATAAAAAATACATGATTAAACATTAAGAAGAATAAAACAATGTACACAAAAGAAGAAAAAGAAAAATTAAAAATAGAAATAGAAAAAAACCTAAGAAATAAAATAAATAAAAATATAAATAAAACAACATAGAGAAAAGGAAAAAAATAGAAAAGGAAAAAGAAGAAAGAAAAACAGAAAAGAAACAAGAAAAAGAAAAAGAAAAAGAAAAAAAAACAAACTACCGATCCGCCTACTGACTACACAGGCTAGGATGGAAAAAAAAGCACGACTTTCGGGCGGTGCTCTCCGCTGTCCTGCTGCTGGGCCGGCTCATATCCTATGTTCCTGTGAACCGCTCCGCTAGACTGCTGCTAGGCCGGCGCATGTTCTCGTGGGCTGCAATCGCGAAGGTGGGAGAGGGGGGGGGGGGGGGGGGGGGGTCGGACAGCTGCTGATGTCCGACTAGTCGGCGCGGATGATTTCCGGGTCTACCTCGGCTTCATCGATCTGTGTTATGAGATCCACCTTAGTGATCTGTGTGATGAAATCACCTAAACATGATTGGTTCTTAACAAGATGATGATGATTGATCTGGTTTTGTTTGGGAGCTGTTTGGTTTTGAAGCAAATAGAAATCAATTAAGTGGGAACTAATAAAGAGGTAAAGCTTTATCTATCAAACCTATATGAGGACAACTTTTCACGTAGCCTCTGTATTGTCCTTTTTTGGTCGCTTGGGCGGTGACACCACAGCGCCGCTCAGGCAGCATTGCCCCCCCCCCCCCCCCAGCTCTCCCCCCTCACCGTAGCTGGAGCGGTTGGTCAATCGAAATCCCGGTGTCCTCGAAGAAGTTGGCGGCGAGGCATCTCCTTCCTCGCCATTTTGTTTCCTCCCTCCCCCACCCCACCCAAGCGTTTCTAATCGTTAGCCGGTGGCCATGGGGGAGGACACAACATCGTCGTGGTGACACGCATGCCCGCGACGGAGGTGTGATGGATCATGCGTCCAGGTTGTCGGATCTTGCGCTAACGGGGTTGGATCTTTCGCTAGTTGATTGGTGATGGCTTGAAAGTGCAGTGAATCACTATTGCTAGTTGCGTGCTCTCCTTGGCAGCTGTTGTGTGGGGGTGCGTATCCATTCATAGCAGCGATAAAAGTGATCATCCATGGAGAGGCAATGGTTGTGTGGCCTAACAGCAAGGTGGTGCACACCATAGACTTGTGGTGTGGCATTGTTAATGTTGTTGTCACTTTTTGTGTGGCTTGGTGGTTGTGTGGCGGTGCAACAATGTGATGGCCGTCATGGCGCACAGTGGGACTCTCCACAGAGGCGATGTTTGAGTAGGGAAGTGGATTTAGCGCTTTATTGGTTTTTGGTGGATTGAATGACAATATGATTAAAGGTTTTTAAAAAAGTTTGTAAGTGTTGAATAAGGATTTGATTGTATGGCATACACTCGAAAAGGAGAATTATTGTATGATTTGAAGTGTATCAAAGGTTCAATAAGAAGGCAAACTTGATGGTATTCCACATTGTATTGAGTTGAAAGCCAAAATTGTGTATTGTTATGGTCAAAGAATGAATATGATGGAAACAATCTTGTCCAAGCAGAAGATAACAATGCAAATAGAATTGATGAAATGTCTTGTATATATGTTGTGGGATATCATTACATTATGTGAAGTCAAGATATTTGTGAAGAATACATGAGACATAAGGTTATGCATATGGATGATCTCACTTGGAGAGCATTCTTGTGAAATCAATGAAGATGAAGTTGGTTTTATGAAAAGGATTTTAACACATGCTTATTGTTGGTTCAAATCACCTTGTGACCTGGCATGGCTTGAGAAGATGAAGATAGCAAGGGAGGGGCTTTGAGGGACGAAGCAGGGGTGAAGGGCAAGCTATGGTATGGGAACCGATGGACTAATTCTTAGGTGAAGAAGATAGTAAATGCATTTAGTCTAAACACTAATCAAGATATTAGAAATCACATTGTGTGGAGAATCAAAACATTGTTTGATTTTGTGGAAGAAGTGGCTTGGAGCTACGACTTGAATTTGGATTTATTGAAATGGTTCCAAGTCACATGCTCAAGATCGTTTTGTTCAAATGGATGATACAATTGGTTGCCATTCACAAGTGTTGAAGATTGCAAGGAATGCCATTTGGAAAGAACTGAAGCTCAAGTTGTTTGATTCGTTTTTTTTCATTTAATCTTGAGTTTATAGGAATGTCATACTATCAAGGGTGATGCAACATTATAATAATTGTTTAGTCTATAGTGCTTAAGAAAACCAATGTGAGCTATGAGTTTCACTTTGTGAAAAAACTAACTTGGAGCATTAGGGTAATGCATTTTGGATCATGGATCAGACCACATACCGAGCTAGTTTTATATGTGTATGGGTTCTGTAGTGTTAAGCTTTTGTTCTCAGTTTTGCGCAAGTTCGTAAGTTAGGATTATAGTTGGAAGTTCTAATGATGAGGAGTTCCGACATACAATGGAAATTTTGATGATTGCACGCGGGTTTGAGCTAACAAGTTGAATCAACTTTGTCTACCAAGTTATGTCATGACACAATTAACGAAGCCTTCCCTTTTGAAGACCTCTTCTTTTGGTGCTTCAAATAGCCTTTCTAAGACTTGTGATAACTAGTTGTTGTCTTAGTGGTCGAGTGTGCTCTGTGGAGTGCCCATGATCTCTGTCTAAGCCTGGCGCGATGCATGTTTCGCACCAGGTGTTTCCCCCATTTTCTTTGTAGTATTAAGTTACCGCTTGAAGTGTGGATTCTCCACACAATGGTCAATGCGCCATCGCACTTGGAGTATGTTCATCTTCATGTACATGTCGGTCACGTGTGTGTCTTTAGGTATAGATTTTGGTCTAGCTTGCGTGTTGTATGTGTGTGTGTGGTGTGAGTTTGTGCTAAATTTTAGATTCTATAGCTTGTACTTGAAGTATTAAGGTGTAAAAAAGACTTGTGAAACATTCCCCACACCCTCTTTGTGAGAATAATCCTTAGTGTCAAATCCTTGTGGTGGGTTGAATGAGATTCAACAATCAAAGATCGTGTGAACACATTTGTTACTCTTGGAGATCAAGTCTCCTAGATGGCTAGGAGTCATTGGCGAGCACCCAAGGTTGTGCAGTGCCATGGGAAGTTTGTGCGTGCTTCGATCTTGCCCTCGAAGGAGAAAAACACTCTAGTGGGATCAAACAAGGTGGTTATCTTCCTAGTGGGAGTCCCCCCCCCCCCCCTCCCTTTGATATGAATTACATATTTATAATTTTTTTGGACCTACTTGGGTTGTGCTCATTTATAAACATGATTCACTATACAATTTTCTTGGTACTTCTGTGTACCTTCACACACCACCTCCCAGCCACCCTCCAATGTGTCCAACTAGCGGGAGGCCCATCCTAGGAAGCTGCAGCCAACATCAGCTAGCCGTATTTAGGCCATAGCTGCTGTTAGCCAGGTCTAGGTTAGTTCCAGCTAGGTTAGGCACGACTATGGTAGCTAGGTGTGATTGCTATAGCAAGGTAGACACGCTATAGGGACACGATGCTATAGTACAAAAGAGGGAGACAACCAAAAAAACCATGGGAAAAAATTGCAAAAGAGAAGAAAACCACACTAAACCTGATTGGAAATCCTCTATATCCACATTCATGTGTGAGCGCAGTGCTCAATTTTCTGCAATGGGTAAGAACTAGGAGTAGGTATATACAGTTGTTGGAAAGTGTTTTTTCCTTTGCATGCCAAAAACCGATATTCAGAATGGATTTAAGAAACTCCTAGATATGATTTTTTTTTTTCAGATATAGTTGTGACAGATTCAGAAGAGATTTAGCTTAAGAACATTGTGCATTGTTGTTGTTGAATTTGAAGAACCAGATGACTGATAATTATCAACTAGTTTGTGATAATCTTACAAAGATTAATATATTACTTTAGTAAATACGAATTTTCTTATGTATTACATTCCCATCACCACGGGCTTGGTTCACATATTAATACAACATAATATATATGGAAACTTGTATCCCAAATACAGTTCATAGAAATGGCCTAAGAGATACCCACCTTAACCCTTTTTTGCAAGAAGTCGGCGGCGAAACTCTCCTAGAGCCAGATGGGAAATAAGTTCCGGTAGTTGGTGTAATTAAAGAAAAGTGAGGAGTTGAAGTTGCCAACAACTTCCTGAAATCGAAATGTATATTCAAACATTTTTCAGAGTTCAGACTTCAGAGATAGCAACCACAAGATGAACTGAACAAAACGGAACAGAATGGAAGTGGATGTCAGTCCGAATGACACGCTCAGTTAATTGCTGATCTCTGTACCTGCATTACGCTAAAGAGCTACCACATTTTTTGGTCTACTTGGAGTTCTCTGCTATTTCATTCAAACAAGCATATGCTAACGCCTATAAAACCAAACCAGGTAGAATAACATTATTATGTACTACCCCTCCATTTTAAAAAAGCAAGGCTTATATTCATTGACATCTTGTTTGAAAATATATGGCTTAATTAATGAAGTTCGATCCCTCTTTATTTCTCCTTGTTAATTGTGCATCTCTCTTCAAAATGTATGAGCAAATTAAACATGCTTACAAATTTTCTCTCTCTTAGTTCCAAGGCATATTTATTGACACTAGATATATCGTGGCCATTTTTGTTTGCCACTAGGTTTCATAAAACATAATAATCCTCGTTTGCAACAAAAATATGCCTTCTAAAAAATATGGAGGGAGTTCTTGTTTACATTTTAGTAGTTTAGTCCCTCTAGTTCACTAGATATCCACACACTATGAAATTGCAGAATGGCCATATTTCTCCAAACTGGTTGAATAAATCAGTCAATTTATATTTAATATGCATGGAAGAATACTCTATTTTCGTTTATGGAAAAACGCTTACTTGTTGGGGAAATTCTCCGTTCTCCATTTGCATGTTCATTAATTCTTTTGCAGCACGGTATAATGGCGCTGGGTCTTGTTCAACCTGCTCACACTGTCAGCATTAGGGAAGCAGCTACATCCAAACAAAGTGTGTGTGTGGGTGTTTTGGGGGGGGGGGGGGGGGGGGTGTGGCAAATTAAACCTGTCCAGCGTAGAGTAAAGCTAGCATCGCCTGTGCAGTGTTCACTGCATGTGGCCTGCCACTATCAACATACTCCTGTTCAGTTTGTAGACAAAAAAAGTAATTAACCCAAACTCAATGTACTTTATTTTTCCGCAACGTACAAGATGTTGGAAAGAACACTACAACAACACTAATTTTAGTCTTACGATAAAAAAAACCCTAATTTTTAGACACAGGCAAAACAAATTTCGTTCTAAGATCTTATTTAGATGTGCTCGTATTACCTCAGTTCACATATATTAGATATTTAGAGTGGAAAATTAATTAATTTTCACATACATGGATTAATTTGAATACAGGTGTATCTAAACAAACCGCAAAACAATTTTCTCAGGCACCTTCACCAAATTAAGTGTATCTAGAAATAAGATGTTTTCATAGGCAGCCAGACATCCCCACCTATAAATTGATTTGTAAGGGCGGTGAAGATGCCAACCATACTTAGTAATTGATTTGCAGACGCAATTGCCATTTTTTTCAACCACACTTGCAAATTATAACTAGAAAAAATAAAGAAAATCACACCACCGTCAGTAGCCCAGGACACCTGGCGTGTCCACTCCAGACCATGGCTAGCTTATTTAATAACTCTGCTCATTATTAGTGGCTGAGGCCGACTTAGCTCGTTTATACTATATATTCCTTCCATTGAGTTAAATATTAAAAATATAAATCATGAATAACTTTTAAGTTGTTGAGTTTAAAAATATGAGAATCATATCAATAGATTGATCTTGCAAAATACTTTTGTAGAAATAAACATTATATTTCAATAATTATTTTTAAAAAATAATCAATCAAAGTTAGGCTTTGGAGACCGTGTCATTTTTCAAGATGACTTATTTTATAGGTATATAAAGGGAGTATTGTTTAACGAGCTCATGCACCACTTTAGCTAAGTACCATAACGAGCTAGACAAGTAGCAGGCCGGCGGGAGCCCAGTACAAAGCAGCCCAGCTCGCGGGTGCACCACACGACGTCCATCGCGCTGGCCCAGCACAACAACAACGTCCATCCTCAACTCTGGGACTCGTTGTGTGTGCTCCATGTCGGCGGCCTGCCGCCTGCTCCAGCTTCGCGCCTTCGCAGATCCCAGGTCCCTCTCCCTCTTGCGCACGTGCGCCGGCGGCCGTCGGTCTTGCGCGTGCGTGCACCTCTCCAAGGCGAAGTCCGGCACTCTCAAGCCACGAGGCACAACCGCGCGAGCAATGGCGGCCTCGTCTACTCGCTCACAAGTTAGCATGCATAAAGTATCGCAAACTCGATCTATCACGCGATCCATGAGCGCGCCGCTCGCCGGGAGGAAGAAAGAAAAGGGTTAGGATTCCAGAGGCCCACTCACCGGCAGCTGTAGATCCAAGAGGTAGAAGAAAGGGCTAGGATTCCGGAGCCACGACACCTATACTTTGTCCAACAAATTGAAGGTTGGTGTTCTAATCTATGAGCTAGCAAACCTGTTAATAATCCCCTAATCCCCCTAAGTCTGTAACACATGACAGCGCAATGGAGATCCACATGACCGACCGAATGCAATACAAATGATGGAAGAACAATTACCTCAATTTGACAGCCGAGATAGCTCTCTCCCCATCCACCTGTTCCTAGCTGCTTAGACAACAAGAAGTCGCATGCTTTCCTGATAGGCAAACTGTTCTGGTATGTTCTTCCTGCAGCAGCTAATCCTTTTATAGCAAAGAATGTTGCATAAGTGAAACACACAGCCCAAGTGCCGTACCTGTTTAATCCATTTTTTTTAAATTATTAGCAGTCATAATATAATTCTTCACATATAATCCGTAATTCTTAGCAATTCATTTTTACATACCAGGACCCATCCTTTCGCTGTACTTTCTCAATGAATGATGCACCACTTTTGATAATTTTGTCTATCTCCTCATGACGATACACTGGATACTTGTCTTTAAACAATATTAAAGCTTGAATTAATGATGATGTGCATTCGGGATATCTACATATTTGGTTGTAGGCAGTTAGTCCTCATTGTGCAATTTTTTAGAAAGTAAACTGGTGAACATTTTAAACCATTAGGGGCTCAAATCTCTTACGGGTAGTCGACGATGATATTACGAAAACTCTCAGAAGGATTGATAAACTGCATTATGAACAAAGTTCATCAATTCACATCGACCACTACGATTTTGATACGGCATTAAAATAAAAGTACTTTAGTATATCATGAGTGGTATGTCATGGCTAAGCTACAAAGATCACATGTTTTTCTAATATATAAGTAGCAAATGACAATGTATGAAATTTCATAAAAGTAAAAGTAGCAGAAAAAAATATAAATCCAACAATAAGTTCATGTAACTGAAAAAAATATGTTTAGTGTCTAACCATGAATGTATCAGTTCATGTAACTGAAGACAAATATGTTTACTTTGTATTAAAACTTCAAATAACCCAATGTAGCATTAGATTTGCCACACACATGGATTCCTACTGTATCATACATGATTCAACTTTTCCTTAGTTCTGATATTTACTAGTGTGAATAGTGATATCCACTCTTGTTTATAGACTGTTAAAAGTTGCTACAGTTAATTCATTTCAGTGATTTATTGTTTAAAGATATGCATTAAATTCATTAAACAAAGTACAACTCCTCCAACATATTGATGATAAACAAAAGGGACATTTGCCAGATTAGTAATATCATTATCAGTAAAATAAATTAGTTTCTTTATCTCCACTATTTCGCCCTTAGTTGAGAAGAGATGTTTAATAGTAAGAAGTTTCTCAATTATTGATAGATGAACTTCTAATTTATACTAGTATATATATATATATAGCAGATGTCTTGGAAAAAGTTTCAAATGTAAGACAAAAAACCAGAAACATTGTTTGTATAGTTTACATTAATACCATGCAAAGGTACGCTCACCTCCACCCATGGAGTTGTTCGTTTACATTCAGCTGATGACAATGTACCATCTTTGTTCTTCAACAGAGTAGAACAATAATTGTGTCAGTACTATTGAATTTGAAATGAAGAAAATTAATTTTTTTTCATATAATCATAGAATTACAAATTAAGTTCATCATACAGTATTAGGTAAGCGGACAACTAATGTGAAATCCAATAATTATACAACCAACATGTAGAGCCTTGAGTTTTGGATCCAGCATGCTTGAGATTTGGCATCGCAAAATACCATTTTTTATCATAATTGTTAGCAAAAATCATCTATGCTTAATTTGTTAGTAAAATACCAGTTTGGATCTGGACAGCAAATTTCTTGAGTTTGTCTTTGGTCAGTAGTGAATAATTTTATGCACTGATCGAATTTGTTAGATGTGCTAGCGATGAATAGTTTAATTTGTTAGTATCTATGCTTTACATTTCAGTATTTTCACATATACTACGATGATGTAATGCCCAATGTGCCGGCAAAAAAACTAATAAAGAAAGAAAAAAAGGGCTTTGGTTAGCGGTGTTGGCTGAGAGCACCAAAATATGTTTGTTCTGTGCACAAAGTCTAATCTAATTTCAATGCAGTTTTCTAATAGGTACATAATAATTTTTTATGTAAACATTTGGGAAGGAATTCTAACTCTAGCTAGAATGTTGGTAAAATGTGGTAGATAATGTAACACCCACAAATTTTCTCGCATTTAAAATAGTAGAAAATGATTTATTAATGAATTGTGTGAGGATTTCATTTAGGGAAATAATAAAGTTTATTGAATTAAAATCAACTCCTAGTTTATTAACATGATGATGCATACATGCTGCTGCATATTCTATTTGTGTTGGCTGTGTGCAAAGCTTTGTTCAATCGAATTCAAACTTCATTTTGAAAATGGTTTTGGAAAATCCTGAAAAAGAAGAAAAAAAAAGCTCTCTCCCTCTCCCTCCTTTCCTGTTTCAGCCCGAGTGGCCCAACCCAGCAAAAGCCGAGGCCTAGCTGCTCCCTCTCTATCTCCCTTCCCTCTCTCACTGCCAACCGGGCCCCAGATATTGGCGCTTTCCCCTACCTCCCGCGCCGTTCGGATGAGCAGCGCCGCGTGCCGCAACCGCCTGCGCGCCGCCCCGCTCCCACCTCCTGGAGACTCGCCACGACGTTGAAACGGACCCCGCACATCCCGTACTTCCCTCTCCCGCCGGTGCTACAAAGAGGAGCGCAACCCTGTTTCTCTTTCCGCTCCCCTCTGTTTTCCCGTACGCAGAGCACCATCTCCGTCGTCCTCTGGAACTGCTGTGGTGACGCACTGCGGTAAGCCGCGCCGTAATCTGCACCGAGACCCCGCACTCGCCAGGGCTGACTGTTTCCCTTCTCTCTCTCTCTTTCGGTGGCCACAGAAACCTCGCCGGAGGAAGCTCTGTTCTCGCCGTCCGCGGGAGCAAGTCGACCGCCGGCCCGGTGTTGTCTCCGGCCTCCTAAACACGTCGGTGAGCTCCGTTTTCCTCCACTCCCCCTTCCTGTTCCATCAATTTGGCTAATCGGGGACCTAGCGAGTCCACCCGCGTGCGCTGTACGCCGCCGGTCTCGGCTTCCGTGGCGTTCGTCGTTCCCGTTCGCTGCGCGTTCAATTAGTGCCACCGTAGTGATCGCGTTGATCTCATCTTTCTCCCCCTGCCTTCGCCTAGTCGAACAGTGGCTTCTTGGTCACGAGCTGTGCGAGCAGCACGCCACCGGCCATGGCGTCCCGTGGAGACGCCTCTCTCCTTCATCCCTGTTTTCAACCGATAGCATACCTGTGTTCGCCTCGTTCTCCTCTCTCTCCCCATGGTCTCGGATTTCGAAACCGAGGCCGGACACCCGATTTCCGTGCAGTCCAGCGACCTCCTCATCGCCGGCAATGGCAGCCACCGTGCTGGCCCTCCCCTCCGTCTGGCCACCTCTCTCTCTCCCCTCACTCTTTTCTCTACCGTCAGATCTTGATCCAACGCTCCAAAGCAGAACATACCCCTTCGCGGGAGGTTTCTCTAAAGAGACCCTCGGTTTTTTTGAAATAAATCCGCAATCCTCGTCCTTTTCAAATTCAGAGAAATATTAAAATTCGTTTTATTTCGAAATCAGTTCAAACTAATTACAGATTTGTCATCCATTTTCAAATGCTTATAAAAGATGTGTTTTAAATCCGATTTGAACGATTCGAATTGCGTTAGATTCGTAATGAAATTATATTTATGTTAGACCCACATTTAGCTCTGTTTGTAACAATTAAATTTCGAGGTTAAGTTTAATTAATGAAAATGCTCTTAGAGAACTAGATTAATTCATATCTTTCACGTTTTAAATCCGATTTTCGTGAAATTCATGTTGAAATGTTCGTAGCAGTGCGTAGTACCTTTTTATAAATATTTTACTTCTGTTTACTGTTGCTGGTGTACTGTTCTAATAGTATCATTGTTTGCTTTGTATGTATGCAATTGGAATGTATGTTGTTGCAATGCTGTGATCGAGTTCAGACGGTGAGGAGTTTGGTTGCGATCAGGAGTTCTTTAACCAGCAGCAGGATCAACAAGAGTTTGATAACCAAGGCAAGTATAGCATGGGACCTACCTTGTTATCCTATTCACCGTAATCATGATTTCATATGCAATTGTTCAATTTGATACCTGTAATATATTTCCATAGTTTTGAAATCCTTTACCTTGACTCCTATGGGTTATGCATATGGGTAGATGGCTAGTGCTTTATGAAATGATACATGATCCCTGCCAATTGACATAATGTTTTGAATGAATTGGTGAACCTGTTCATGGCAATTGGAACATAACCTTTTATAACAATTCACTGTTGGCAAAAGCTGAGACTGACAGTGCAACCGTAAGAGCTACATGACTCTAGCTTTAACTCAGTAATAGGCTCTTTTCTAGCTCGTTAGCGGTTACCCGAAAGGGCGCATTAGGCTCTTGCCGAGCTGGTTATAGTGCGGCCTCTGTCCGGATTTGAGCGTAGGCTGCTGTCTTTATGCTACTCGGAAGGGGGGCTCTATCGCCCCTTGCCAATCCTAGTGGCCCTAGTGAACCCCGCCCACTCACCTTGGCAGTGTTTATGGGAGTAATTAACCCGGGCAATCGGGGCATCACGACTCACGGGTAAAGATGCACAACCTCTGCAGAGTGTTTAAAACTGATATATCAGCCGTGCTCACGGTTACGAGCGGCCCGGAAAACTGACGGTTTAATTATAATGAACTTGATCAATCTTTATGTTCATGTTGCCACTATAATGATGATGTTTATGTTCTTCTTAATTTTGACAATGATGTAAGTGGGATCATTTGGGGCTTAAGCATGACTTGATGTTACTTAATAATAAAACTTGATTAACTAAAAGTGTTAAACTCAGTAAGCCAGTGTCATCCTTTTTGAGCATCATGACCCCATGTTAGCTTGCTAAGTACGAAGAGTACTTACACTTGTTTTACTTTTCAATCAATTGGATAAAAATCCCGGATGGGTAACAGAAGCAGGAGGCTACGAGGAGTATCCTGAAGATTTCTAGGCTTGGTCAACCAGTTGACCTTCCCTGTGAGATGGAGTTCCATGAGAGTTATATGTATCTTCCGTTGTTTTATTTATTTATGTAATGGATCTATCTACGCTATGTATTAAACTCTGCGATGGTACTATGTAATTTGTGGACTTATGTGTGGATTGCTTTCTAGGCACACATAATGTTATGTATCCTATTTCGTTCTTGAAATTGGGTGTGACAGATAATTTGATTAGTCATACCACGAAAGAAAGGAGGCAATCAACAGCATCATACAACCGTTCTTGTTTTATTGAATCCCCGACAAGTTCTGAAGGAATGGTAGACAGCAGCAGTATTGCCTACACAATGAAAGGATAAACGACTAATTTAGATCTCACTGAGGTCAGAAATACATTTGCTCAAGCCAAAACATGCCTCAAATCAATAAGATAAAAAAGGATCAGACTTGGACAGAGCAAAATGTTCGGATCTCTAGGCATTATTGCACCAAGGTAGCGAATTGCAAGGATAATTTAAGAAAGAGTTTACTATGATTATCCTTAAGGCCAATAAGTACGTGATAGTTTCTTGACAGATTTATGGCTATAAGACCGGTTGTAATTTCTGCTATCTTCTTTGATTCTTAATTCTCTATTGCAATTTGCTCTTTTAATAATAAATTTCTTGGTACGGGAACCCCTTCTGTTCCTAAAAAAGACAAGACAGGGATAATGTTTTTCTTTTGATGCCAAGAAGGGACTCAAATCATCTTTATTTGACACGCGAGTACTGATTCTTGCCATGTCAAAAGTGGTTCCAAATATTAAGTTTGCTTTGTGTTAGTGAAAAATATAACCTTAAGTGCTTCAGCATTAGTATCAGCAATAGGCCAGAAGTTTTCCCCATTGGATAGAGTCCAAGAACCATTTGTTCTTTCACGGTAGTACCTTTTGTAATTAGGAATGTTCTGAATAACCTACAAGAAAAATATTGGTGTTAACTTTACACTGAAACAATGCTTTTCAACAAAAATATATCACATACTCAGTAAACCTGTGCATTTTTTAAGAACTTGTGAGCTTTTCGAAGGGTTGACCAAAACTCCTCAGTAAGCCCTGTTGAGCAAAAGGCCTGAACTATGAGCGCAGTTTCCCAGCTGTGGCAACCAACATACACCTAGTGAAGAAAACCTTGTCATGTGTTTACATTTTGAAGAAAAAGTTATCTACAAAACAACCAAGATATTTATTTAGTGTTTAAGGAATATGGTTTGTATTGGAACCTGTCGATTTATCCTAATTATAAACTACATGGTGGTTTAATTTGGATAGTAAGCAATCCTAGAGAAGGTCAGGGAATCATATCACAGAAAAGGAGTGAACTCTTTAATTATTCTAGGGGCTTGGATTATTTGGAAGCATAGGAATGCTTGTGTTTTTTAGGGGAATTCTCCTTCGTTTAGCTTGATTTGGAGTGAAATTAAGAATGAGCACAGCCTGTGGTGCTTGGCTGGGGCGAAGAAACTACAAGGGCTAGGGCTGGTGCTTGTAGACTAGGGCAAGGTCGAGTCATGTTTCTTCGCTATGTGTTTGAGTCTTGAGTTTGTGTAATTGCCTCACTCATATTTGGTCCCCGTATGAGTGAGGATCCTGTTGGGGACCCTCCTATTTTTCTTCTATATAATACAATGAATCGCAGCTCTCCTGCGCTTTCAAAAAAAATATCAATGAGATTAAATATAGCTATTAATTCCTACTGTACCATGCATAACTGTCAAATTCTTTGAATCCATAGACAATTGTAGCATGAATAATGAAAACGTTAAAACTTGAGTGGAAGCCCAAGATTAGATCGAGATGACTGCAGTACTTCTGTTATGACATATCCAAGAGAAGGTAACATGAGAAAGTGTACTTCCTCTGTCCCAAAATAACTGTCAAGTTCACTTCTCGAAAAAAAAAAACTTTGATTAAATATCTAGAGGAACAATAGGCGCATTGCAAAATATTTAGAAGCCCAATTCAATCCTCAATTTCACCCTCTCTCTTAGGCAACTTGATTCTTTTAGTAGTCATATATCTTTTTAAGTGGCACAATATGGATAAATTATTTCGAGGGCACATATTGTGTGTGAGAGTCTTTCTCAAACATCTTCTTTTCTTAATGCAATGTTCTTGAACATCACAAGTTGCATTGGACAAACACCGTTACACAAACAAATTTTAGAGCTGTCATTTTTTCAAGGTGGTTGTCATTTTGGCCGGCCCTACAAATGCCTCATTTCCAGAGACTCTTCGTACATGTGACTAAAAACCCACTCCTATAAATCATTTCTCACCATTCCTACAAACATAGTGTTCTCTGTAGTAGTGATAACAAAGTACAAAAACTGTACCTTTGACTTCATTCCATCTTCTGCAAGCCACAAAAAGTCATGAATCCTTGGGAGATGTTGTCTGAATTCATTGGAGTTTGGTTTTTCTATCCAACAACATATCATATTTAAGGCCTAATTGCAGAAAAAGTAAAAGTTAGTAAAATAAATAGTTTTGTACAATATGATTAGTTGCAAATAAGGTAGTCATATGCCTTTTCCTTCATAAACAATTTTAATGCGAGTTACAATAAAATGAACTCGTAGGAGCTTAAAATAAAATACCTTGTCAGTTTGACATTTTCTCTCTTTTTAATATTTTGTAATCAGTAGAAACCTGACCCTCCTGTTGCTTAAAAAGCCAGATATGGAAGAAAGCCTAGCATTTATTGTAAAAGATAATGGGATGCTACCTTGTTAATAGGGCATAATCCAACATAGTTGCTGGTTTCATCTTCGTAGTGGATATGTTCCATGAGGTTGCTCATAGCTCTTTCTCGTAGCTTATTCATCGGCCAAATATTTGATAATGGTTCTATAAACTTATTTAAATAAGCCATTGCAATACTTTGCAACCATGAAGGGCGATAGATAAGGTCTTCCTGCAGTGACCAAAGGAGAAAAGAACTATTACTATTACATAATTGAATACCTGAATAATATATCCTTTGTTAAACTGCTCATTATTTTGTACGTAGTAAAATCTAATAGATACTGTACAACTTGTGTAATTAGTGACTCACCTTATCATATGGACTCACGCACAACCATGCAATGCAACCTTACAAGAACTCAAGCACAACCATGCAACATCACACATGCATAGACACGTATATACAACACACACTACTAGAAAATGGAATTACCTTGGCAGGCAATAATATACTTGACAGGCGTAATAAAACTGCCAAAAAATATATTTGTAACCCCAATAATGTGTAAAAGTTTAAAATACATCTTGTATGTCAACACATTTTCAGTTCTAGTATAATTTGTGTATATGAGACAAAAAAGAATTAATAAGGAACAACTCTACAGGACCCCCTACTATAGTAGCAAGACTCCCCCCCCCCCTCCCTCCCCCACTTAGAGCCCCACTTCAAGGGGTCTCTACCCTTATGGTCGTTGGATAAACATGGATTAAGTAATTTTGAAAGGTTGACCAGTCACACTAATGGGAGACCAAGTTGACTTCTTGATTTTGTGCTCATATGGTTGATTAGAAGTCATGGATGCATGGTTCGTTAAATACTTTCCATTTAACTACTCATACATATCGTTTTGAGTTTGGATCATGAAGTTATGCATACTATAAGATTTCAGGAATAAAAAAAGGCCTACTACCATGGTTATTGGGACCGGACCGGATATTGAACTGGTGAGGCTATCGGTTCACTGGTTCATTGATCCAACCATTAAGAACCGGTTGAACCGCCGGTTCAATAGTTTTGGACCGATAAATTGAACCGCCCACAAATACTTCAAACCGGTGCAACATAATTATGTGTAATATATAATTAGTAACATATATAATGGAAACATATACAAATAAGCTAATAAAAACCCAATTATATAACCAACTTTTAACTAATCTAACCACAAGTCTATAAAAATGTACCAAAAATGTGCATATAAAAAGATAATATATGAAATATTTATGAATTGATGCAAAAGGAACTTAAATAGTACATTCCAAAATAGAATGTACCATTGCTTAGAGCTCATCGTGATAATCAAAATGATTATATTATTTATCTAATTTAGTGCTTAAAAAGTTATAGAATTTTGAAATTAAAAGTAAGGGCTGAAGTCACCTAACATCAGCGCTACCAAAAATGTCAGTGGCACACGCAGCCATAGGGTATTGTTCGATTTTTTACCTGTCCAAGTGTCCAACTGCTGATCCTGTTCCGATCCTAATAACTAGGCCTACTACAGTAGTCGTCCATAGTACTGACCCTAGTACCGACCCTGGATGTTGTGTGCCCAAGTCTTTTTTCTATGTTTCTTTTATTATTTCTGTTCCTCTCTCTCTCTCTCTCTCTCTCTCTCTCTCTCTCTCTCTCTAATGACGGGACTTGCCCAGCCTTAGACATCTCTTATCTATCCATATATAAGGAGAAAGAGGTAGTACAAGGGAGAAGAATAAAGAAAAGATTTTAGGCTTATCATTATCACTCGTCATGGTTGTTGTCTTCTCTCTCTCCCTTAATTTCTTGTTTACCTTGCTATCCATGAAGGTGGTACCACGCTTCGTGTATATCATAACAACAAAAGGGTTGTAGTGAGGATCACAGTGAGGTGGAGAAGAGAAGAAGAAAAAAAAAGGAATTAATAGCGAGAGAATTGCTCGGGGGTTTGTCATGGTGCTTGTTGTGGAACTGGTTGCCCTACGTGGAATGTCAAATATTAATCCATTTTTTATCAAGCTTTGTGGATCAAATCACTTGATTAGAAGGGATTTCATTAGAGTAATTATCAACACTTGTCGTCTCATCCATGCTATGAAATTCCATCAAATTGTGAAGTATATGTTAATCTTCTTTTTAGGCATCTTATTGGCTTTAATAAATGTTGAAACTATGGACAAAGTGTAACACCCTAAATTTTGCATTTTGCAGAATAGATTAAAAATGTTTAAATGCATTTTGGTGACCATTACAACATAGGGAAATTAATTAAAGTTTTCATGAAATAAAATTTCCACAAATAGGAACATGGTTGTTGCATACATGCTGGTGTATAAGATTTTTGTATTGCTCTTTTATTTTCAAGCTGGAAACTCTTTTGGTTTTTGAAATTGGATTGAATTTCTGAAAATTGAAAAGTGGAAAACATTTACCCTTTTCTCCCTCTCTTATTTCCAATCTGGTCGCAGTCCACTTTCCCCCCAGCCCAGTTTCCTTCCCCCCCCCTCTCCCTCCTGTCCGACTGGGCTTCACCCCGGCCCAAACTGCGTGGCCCAGTCACTCCCCGCACCACAGCTCCCTCTCCCTCACTGACGAAGCCGCCCCACCAGTCAGCTCTCTCTCTTCCGCTGACAAGCCGGACCCGCATGGCAGATCCATCCCCTCCCCTTTCCTTTTCCTCTCTCCCCTCTTTCCTTTGCTCTGGCGCCGACACTGCTCCCTCGGCCGAGCTCGATGCGGAGCAAGAAATCCACCCCTTCCCTTTTCCGTGGCACCCGAACCAACCACCGCCCGCCACGACCCTTTCCTTTCTTCCCTCCCCTCTCTTTCCTTCTCTGCCGCCGCCGCCTTACCTTTGCGGCCGAACGCGAATCCGCGTCGAATTCCCCCTTCCTTCTCCATGGATCGCTCCCTGAGCTATAAAAGCACGACCCCGACGCCACACCGCCCTCACCCGACCCTCTGGAAGCATCCTAGCGCCACCAGAGCCGCCGCCGCATGCTAGTAGCGCCGCCGCCGTCGCTCCTCCGCTGCCGAGACTCTCTGCGCCGCTCTGATCCCCTCCGAGCTCCGCGTTGCGGTAAGTGGAGTTCCCCGAACTCGCCTGGCCCTTTACTCCCTCTGTCCCGCCCACAGAGCTGCTGTCCGCGACCGCCGTCGGCACAGAGCCGCCGCGCCGCGTAGACACTCTGCCCCCGCACGAAATCCGTTCAACCAATCCCACCATCGGGTTCGCAATCCTCTCCTCTTTCTTCCCGACCCGGTTGCGTTGAGTTTCGTGCTCCGAATCCTCGGATTGCCCTGCGCCGCCGCTGTCCGTCCATGGCGCCACCGCGTCTCCGACTCCGACCGCCGAGCGCCACCACACTCCCCCTCTGATCTAATCCTGGCCATCCATTTCAGATCAGAAGGCCTACAGCGCCCAGTACCGGTTCGGCTGACGCATTTGCAAAAGAGACCCCACCCTTTTTAAAGACTGAACCAGCGGTCCTAAGGCGTACTCCTTTGTTACGCTTTCTGTTCGGGAAAACGTAATTCTTCTCGGTTTGTTTTAATTTGAAAATAAAAAGGAAAATTCTATTTTCAGTTTTGCCACTCTATTTCAAATGCTTATAAATTGCTCGTTTTAAATCCAAATCGACCCGTTCCAGTTGCGTTAGATCCGTAATTTCATGCTCTACCCAGTAGTATAGATTTCATCTATGTTAATTACTTTTGAAAATCAACGAAAATTAATTCCGTAATGCTTTAATCTTGCTCTTTTCAAAATCCCGTTTAATTCATATCTTTTCCGTTATAGCTCCGTTTTTCGTGATTCAAGCGTCTTTGTGATCGTAGTGAGACGTAGATTTGTTTTATAAACTTTTCCTTTTGTTTTATTATGTTTGGTGTACTGTTCTAATCTATAGCCTTTGTTGCTTGCATGTTATGCCTCTGCGTGATTGCATGTGATGTGGTGATCGAGTACAGACGGTGAGCAGTACGTGGGTGACCAAGAGTTTCTCTTTGAGCAGGATCAGCAGGAACCCTTTGAGCAAGGCAAGTATTCATGGGATCATCCTTGTTGTCCTAATCACTTAAATCATTAATTCATGATTGCATGTGTTTCCTTGATATCCTATTTAGTTTCACCATAGCTTTGTACCTTATACCTTGTTACCTTGGGATTTTTTGCATTTGGGTAGATCAAGCTAGTGCTCTCGAGACATAACCATGATCATGTAAACCTGACTAATGACTTATGCAACAATGGTAAAATCTGCTTTTTAGCAACATGGATTAGGGTGAACTAGAGTATAGTTTTTGAGATGCTCTAGAACCTCCGTAAGCGATCACCCGGGATTTACAGTACAACCATGAGAGCTACATGGCTCTGGCTTTAGTTCAGTATTAGGGTCACTCTCTCGCATGCGGCAGTTCACGAAAGTTGCCATTGCCGAGCGGTTGCGGTAGCGGCTGGAGTGGGGACCGCTGCGTGTGTGTACCATCTCGGGGCTCCTATATACCCCTTGCTCATGGATCCGTACTGTCTGTGGTATGTCAGCGAACCCCTTTGAAAGACTTCATAGTGTACCCTACCCGTTCACCTCGGTAGTGTTAAGGGAGTCATGATCCCGGGGCATTTGGGCAACACGACTCATGGGTAAAGTGTACAACCTCTGCAGAGTGTTAAAAAACTGATATATTAGCCATGCTCATGGATACGAGCGGCCTGGAATTCTTATGGAACAGAATGACTTTAATCTAGTTTGCTATTCATTATTCATGTTTACTCGATCATATGGTTATTGGGCTGTTGTTTATATTGATGCTATCCTATGCTAAAATTGTGATCACTTAAAAGCTATTGCAGTCTAACCAGTGTCGTACCTTTTTGAGCCTCATGAACCCCATGTTTACTTGTTGAGTACGAAAGTACTTACGCTTGTTCATTTCTTTCATATTTGGATAAAAATCCCGGATGGGTACTAGATTATCAGAGTTATGAGGAGTATCCAGAGGACTACTAGGTTTGGGGTCAACCAGTTGACGTCCCTGTGCTATGGAGCTTCGCGAGAGTTATCTTATATTCCGCTGTTATGTAATAGACATTATTTAAATACTGGTTCGCTATGTAATAAACACTTGTGATGATACAATTTTTGATAATTTGTCGGCTTATGTGTGTGACTGATCCCTGGGCACACATAAGATTATTGCATCCCGTTTTGCCTTTAAAACTGGGTGTGACACAAAGTTGTAGAGGATTTAAATACCTTTATTGTTATAACAAGATCACTACCAAAGACATTGTTTTGTGAGTGATATGATTATTGCAAGACGATTGTTGTTCCATGACGAGAATATGAACATTTATAGATCTCACTAGTTTTTGGCCATCTTAATGGATTAGTTTTATCTTTTGATCTAAAAAAGTGATAGTATTTTTCATGTTTCTAGATTATAAACTACATAATTTTTGGATTAGTATATCTCCAATTTTGAAATTTTGAAGTATATTGTCTTCTTTTGTTCATTAGAAAAATAGTTAAGTTTAGTTGTTGTTTATTCTATATTGAGACTAAATTTTGAGAATTTGTTTTGTATGAGTGACTAAAAGCTTACAAAATAGAAACACTGTTGCCGTTATGAATAATAGTCCATCGATTGGTAGTCGCTTAATTACTGAGTTTGGGAATTTTAGTGTGTCAATCATTATCTATGCTTGATTGTATGATGGTATTGGTATTGAGGTTTGTTTTATGATTTTGTGGTTTGCCTTTGGAGCATGCCTAGCTCTTTTTGGTCTATCTCGGTCAAGGCAAGTAAACATAATGCACCCTCCTTTTCGTTGATCACTGGTCAACGCAAGTAATTTATAATGTTGTGGTCCACATGTTTTAGTTGAACTTCCTACAGTAATTTCTAGTTCCTCACACTAGCTAGATAATATAAATTTGAATTGATCATTTACTTTGAAGTATAATATTTTTATTTCTTGTGTTACTTCTTTTAAATTGCAAGTTATGAGGTATATGAAATGCATATATTGCGGCTTTGCATTTACACTCTTTCCATCGATACATATTTGAAGAAACTATAGCCTGATTAGTGTGAGGTAAGCAGTACTGGTCTAGCAACACACATTGAAATGATTACATGGTTGCATCCTTCACTCCCTTTTGGTGGGACGTATGAGTAGAATTGAAGACATAAATTGCACCTTTTTCATTATAAAATATAGCTTACAAATTTATATTTTATTATATACCATTTAAATTTGATGTTTAATTAAACTATGCTTTAAATAACTTTGTTAAAATAGTTTTCTTGCTAGGTATTTTCACAAACTTCATATGCTTGTTCGACCCATCTTAGGTATACGAGCTTTGAAGATGCTTAGCAGGATAATAGTAGAAGCATGAGTGAATGCTTCTTCATAGACACCGCAAATAAACACATGTTGTGATAATATTTTTCTATGTTGAAGTTTTTGTAGTTTGCTTACCATTTGAAATTGCTAGTTGCAACTCTAGTTTTTTTTATCGTTTTGTCATCATAGGATACTTAATTGAATGTTCAATCTAGACAACATATGTCCCTTCGATGTTCTCTTTCAAGATAATGTTCTTGCTATCTTTGTGCTTTTTTTGTTAATCTTGTGTTTAACTAAATTATGTTAGTGTGGTAATGCTCTAGAGCATTGTTGTTTTGAGATGTTACAAGGGGGGTGTAACATCATTGTCCAATTTAATTTAGGCCCATTCATGTTTCGACGTGAGATTATGCATGCTTAGTCCCCGCCTTAGTTGTTGAGATTGGGTTAGATCATCATATAAGGGATTGCAGTGTCAACGCCACTAAACTCAGGTTAACCCTTTTATATAAGTAAGTATGAAATCATTACTAATGTTGTTAGATGTGTGTGGTTCACTTAGTGTGTAGATTGGACGTATACTATTTGGACTCAAGGCATTACCAAAGAACCTTCTTTTAGAATGGTGGTAGTTTTAAGAAGAAATATCACCTTGTCAAATGATTAAGTACTAAGAACATTAATAATTAAAATGAATGTGACTATCCAATGCAAGTGATAGTGGAAACTTGAATGTGAGAAAGTATTTGGCAAGAGATGGTGAAAATTGTTATTGATGTTGTTTGTACAATATTATTTAAGCATGATATTTTTTACTCAAATAGACATGTGGCAAAAGTGGATTTATTGGTGATGATTGATTCAATTTTGATAGTAATTCTGTAGGGATCAGACGCCACCTTTTATTAACTAGTGATGGACATATCATTGGGTTATGTCATGTTCATCGATATTTGATCCACCATAGTGTATATTTCAAGGTAAATGAGTACATTGTGCTTATTGACACTCTATGGAGTTTTGACCTACAATATTTAATAAAAATGTGCCATAATTAAATATACATTGAGCACAAGATAGATTTAACACTACTAACAATGACATGATGTACAATTGATAAATAAACCCTAATGTTAAGTTGTGTGAATGAGCATAATTATTTAGAATATAACTATTTTGCACATGATGACTTAAGGTAGTATAAATCTTCAATGCTTAGAAGGGCAGTAATATACCTTGGCACAAGAATTGCGAGCCTTGTTCCAGTTGATCTCACTATATGGTATACTATAGATCTCATTTCGTATTGCCAAAATACTTGGAGTGATAGGCCCAACAAACTTTTTTCCATAAATGTAAGCCATTGGCATGTAAACCATCCGACAAAAGCACCAAAACCTTCCTAGAAACAATTAAATTAAATGCAAAGGTGTAGAGTGCATTCAAATATTTGTTTAAGTTATTTGCACTCTAGCAAAATAGAAGCTAGAATAAATATGTTTGTGGATACATATGAAATGGGACATTTAGGATTAGGAAAAAATACCTGGATGAATTGGGAGAAAATGTGGAAGCATCCACAACTCGGGAATAATTGCATTGTTTCCGGCCCAATCATATGTACCTATCACCTTATGTTGAAACCAACAACAATGGATTTCATTAGTTTCACTCCAAACAATATATTTATAATACCAAAGATTTTTATTGCTAGAAAATTTTGTTCAACTAGTGAGAACTTACATTGTATTGCAAACTATTAAGAATAAAACTAAAATAACATATCCATTCCATCTATAAAAAAATCTATTGATTATTAATGTTTAAATTATTTTTATATTTGTAATTTTGAATGACTTATTTGCATACCGAGAGATATATCTTTTCCCATTGTGGTGCTGCAGTTGCACTTCAATGAGACAAAATCCAAGCACGCCCTTTGGATAATGCATCATTTTCTCCATCGAGCACCTCTCCTAGAATCCTTAAGGTTGCATAGTTTACACATGTGCCAAACATGGAGCTTGGTCCCAAGGTATGTGTTCCCCAGCCTCCATCCTCATTCTACACATATATATTATATTTCATAGAGTATGTAAAAATATATTTTATGTATTCTACATTCCATGGAAATTTTAAGCAAACTTTAAGATACCTGAATGTTATAAATGTAGCGACATATCTCGCATATATGCTCTATTGACAAAACTTCATTCAGTGATCGTGTGACATGTAATGCAAATATATAAAAAGATACAAAAGGTAGAAGCAATGTTAAATTAGTTATCATTGTATAGATTTAATAAGTAAACAACTTTTGTGAGGATCAAAATACGATGCCACCATGGATATTATTTAGTAATGATAAAAAATGAAATAGATAATATTTTATTTGACTATATAGTGACCTTAGGTACAATATCATGAGAGCGGAACTCGAAAGGTTATGGGGATCATATCCAATTATCCACAATAGTGTTCAACATTCTATACCTTAAAACATACCATGTTTCTATTTTATGGTATTATGTTTATATATTTGTATTTTTTAGTTGAATTGTCAAGGTTCGTTTTCAATGTGTTTCAACGTTCATGCATCTAATAAACATAATAATATGCAATCCCAGAGCTGTGATTTGGGTGCATGAAGGCAGACTACTTTGATGTGTACACAACAGCAGAAAGATTTCCAATATGATTTGAGAAGTTGGCGTCTAGAATACATCATTTACCCTTTTTACTTTTGAAATATGAGATAGGAAACCTTGTATTTTTTCATTTTAATAAAATTAACAATTTTCAACATCCCTAACAAAATCAAACTTATAATCAAAGCTTAAAATGGTTATTTAATTATTTACCATGTTGCCTTTGAAATCATTTTGGAATATTGTTAAATTAAAATTATTTTTTCTCCATACATCGATTGTTCTCCTTTAGTCGTCTTCTCTATATTATTACTTTGAGAGTTATAGAAGCACAGTGTTAATTTTAAAGGGATAATATAAAATTTATGAAATGCATGCCTTTTCTTGTCAGGTAGTCATTAGTACAAAATAGCTCTATGCCGACGGTGTGCACTAGTGTATACATGCGGTTTCGCTTAACGTGCGTAAGTAGAAATCAAACGGTTCCGAACCGTTACTAGAAATCGATTTCGAGAGACGGTTTTTTCTTAAGAAATCCGTCCGTAGAAATCTTACTTTTACAGGGCCGCCTCCTGTAGAATGAGATTTCTACCAACGGTTTCTTAAGAAATCCGCCACTAGAAATAATTGGACACTAATTTTTTTTTGAGTTTTTCAAACGACCTCGAATGGGGAAAATGACCAAAATGAAAGTTTAGATCTCAAAAAGTGAAATTTTATAGTTGATAACTTTTTCATTTGAAATCTTCTTGTCATCAAAAACTACATTCGAATTTATCAAATTTGAAATTCAAATTTTGTAAACTAACTCAGATGGAGAAACTACGAAAATAAAAATGGTAGATCTTGAAAAGTTATGAAACTTTGTAGTTGACAACTTTTTCATTTGAATTCGTTTAGAGCCTCAAACTATTAATTTACACTCAGTTTATTATAATATGTGGGAAAGTAAAACGGAATGTAGACATAACTGAGTTATGGGTGGAGTGATAGAGGAGGGTAAACGCGACAGTGAGGTTGTTGGTTTGAATCCCCGCGACCGCATAGGACGCGTAAAAATGCACGACTTGTGACGGAGACGGGCAAGCGGCTTACTAGGGGTCTGTCCCGCAATTAAATTCTTTTTTTTCTATTTTAAAAACTCAATTTACATTTTTGTGCACAACCATTTCTACATGTGATTTCTTAAGAAAACGGCCAATGGAAATCGATTTTCACTAACGGTTCTGAATTGTGCACATGTATTGTTCTTCCATTTCCATTGACCCACATCACAGACGGTTCTGAAAAACGCGAGTGAAAATGGGTTTAGAACCGCCTGTATATGTACTAGTAGTGTACAATGGTGGTAAGTAATTAAATCACATTCCTTAAGAAAGTGACTATATGTCTTGAGACACTATTGTTAAATCTTGGTTACAATAACAATTGATTATGAATAATAGTACTGTGTAATATTGATCCGACGACAAGAGTACTATATATATATAGGACCGTGCTATTTAGCACTGTGACAGAACCTCTTAAGATAGGGTCCACTTGTCAGATTGACCAACTTAATCCCAACAGATGATCCAAACCTTAATTAGTCTGTCAGGTGTCGTCACTTTCCAGCGGGTCATCCACCTCTTTTCGAACAGGATCTCCTCATTACAACCATTGCAGAAGTAATACGAAAATTTTATATTACATTAAAGTAGCGGAAATTTAAATTCATATTACAAACCATAAGTTTTGAAACATAACTTAGTGTCATACGATAATATTACATCAAGCGTCTGATAGAGGATAGACAAACAACTGAAGTACTCTTGCCCAAGAGTCAAGCAAAGACAGATTATGCTTCATCTCCATCTACACTGACCACGGTCATGCAACATGAAGCCACACAAACTGGGTTGTGATCCTCATCTGCAACAGGGGTTAACAAACCCTGAGTACGGGAGTACTCAACAAGACTTATCCGACAAAGAAAAGTATTTGGTGGACAAAACAGTATGCACGTCATAGGATCCAAGGTGTGGTTTGTAAGGATCAAGTGTTTTGCATAAAAGAGCATTTATAAAAGAATTGAAATTCATTTATGTTATCCATAAGATTACTCAAGTATCGATCTAGATGTATGATCGATAACAAGGTAATAAACATCCCTGAAGGGATCCAACAAGTATCCAGTTTAAGTTTCATTAACTACGAAGAAGAAAACAGGGTTATGTTTCCATTTCCGAGGAACACGACGATTCGAACCAGTTTATCCCAGCTGGGGCTTCCCTATCACACGACATATACAGCCGCTTAAAGCACGCATATGACTACCTTACCCTGGATCCTCTCGCCAAAACCGGGGTTCCGCCACCCGAGAGCACAATACACCTCCATCCAGTTCGCTAACTTGGAGGGTACACACTACTCTCACCATCTCTCCACTCCCAGTGCGGGTTAACCGTTCTTAAAATGAGAATAGCCAGAGTCCAGCTTCCCAAAGTATGTGATAAGTACTCCAAAGTCACAACCCTAGTCATGCATCAACGAACGGTCCCTAATGACACAGGCGGAAAGAACCCGCTCACCAGACACCGCTGATGGCTCTCCAACACCGTGTCCGCCCGGTCCCGATTATTATTTCCAATAACAACATCCCTTTCTTAGAAAACATAACCATTTTCCAAAGCAACACGCTATGCGTAGGTGACCGGAAATCACCTACTATAAAAGTTCTAAGCATACTAAGCATTTTTGCAAAACTTTGCATCTTTAAACAAGTGTCAAGGTTAAAGGTACAACTAGAACAAGGATAAAGCTATGCATCAAGTAGGAATTTAATAAAGTACTATAATGCAATAGTATAAACATAAGTGTATTTAAAACAAACAATTTTAAATACAAGGAAATGTTTGAATGCACCGGGGCTTGCCTTGGTTGGAGGGATAAACGAACTCGGGCTCAGATTCAAGAGAGAAAACCTCTTCACTAGAGGTATCCAACATAACCAACGAACAATCTACACGATATGATGACATGTTTTAGATGATGCTTGAATAGTAAACATGATGCTCAACATAAACAAACATGTTCTTAAGAGATGATTAAAACAGATTACACCTTGAGTACAACCTCCCTTCATGAAGGAAAGCAACTAGGTTATAAAGTAAATTAATTAAACTCTATTTATCTTGATTATCTAAGTTAATAATTACATCCAAAAGAATTGAGCAAACAACATCACATCAAGCATGTCCAACTTGTGTTTGTCACTGGACAATTGACCATTTGCATCAATTAATCCAAAATCACTCAAAGCCTAAAGTCATTAGAGTTTCTAAACCTTTTATATCTAATTAAACAACTATCCATATATAAAAGTTCATCCAAAAATTCTCAAACCTTTTGTACAGCAAGGTAACAGTGTATAAAGCTTACACAAAAATTTCCATAATTTTTGGAACAAAATACAGAGCATGAAAATTCATTTTCTAATTACTTTGAGCATTTTTACAGGATTAAAAACATACTAAACATAGACATGTTATATATTTCTTAAATACTACACATCACAGAGAACATACACAAATTTTTGCAGAATTTAAATATGCACACATTTAAACATACAAAAAATAACAAAAGATATTACTGCACAAAACAGGAAAAGGGAAAACACTTCATACAACCTATTGATGGCTGGGTCCCGTCCGTCAGTGGCACAGACGTAGAGCAGCGGCGCCAACGACCACAAAACACGGCGGCGCGTCATCGTCGGTGACCAAACCGAACAGCTACCCCTCGAAACAGCTTCGGCTCTCCACCCCGAACCCAACGAGGTGCGACACGACCAAAACCTTCCCTCAGAAACGTCTCATCGACGGCGACAGCGGCGATCGGAGCTCGACCGCACGTACGCCGGCGAGCACAGCCATGCGTCGGAGAAGCTAGGCCTCGAAAACGACTCAGGGAACAACCATGAGCAAAACGCCCAACAGAAACGAGACTAAAACCTACCCAGGTGACCTTGTCGACGGCAATGGCGGCAACCCGAGCTCGACAGCACATACGCTGGTGAACACAGGCCTCGATCGGCCCATCCAACAACCCCAGCATGCATAGCGGCCCCCAAACAACGCGAAGCACACGCAAAACGAACCCAGAGCTAAACACAACATCCTCATCAACGGCCATGGTGGTCGACGGGGATCTGCGCGACGTGCGTCGGAGAAAACACGCACGCGCTCAAACAACCACCCCTCGAAACAGACTCAGGACGGCTAGACGAAGCTAGCGCAAGACTCGGATTAGAAAAAGATCAACTACAACGACCAGACGACGAACACACCACCACGCTGACCATGAACCGCGGCGACGCTCGAGGACAGAGCTCGAAGGCTCGATTCAAGGACAATCGAGGGTGTGGAGAGGTCGAGGATCTCACCCTGGTCACGAAGCGCTCACAAGCGTGGCCGGAAATGAAGCAGAGACGGCTGACGACGGAGAACGTGTCGGTGGAGACGATGAACCGAGCGGCAACGAAGATGTTCCCGGAGCTATGGTCCACCATTTGCAAAACAGAGAAGCCGACAAGGATCAGTGATGAACAAGGAGCAAGAAACACAAGATGAAAAAGCAATGTGGCTCCTGTGTAGCCCGGTCGAGGGCTGACCAGAGCAGCGGCTCTCTCGTCGGAGCTGAGGAAGAAACGGTCGCGCCGGGCAAACGAGGTCTCGGCGACTTCAACTAACTCGACCCGAGGATGCGCGAGGTCAAAGCGAAGACAATGGCAGTGGACCGAGCGGTTGGAAGTGGCTAACGAGCTCGGACGAGCTCGTCGATGATGGTGGAGCGCTCGGCCGAGCAGAACAGAGCGATGGCGCGGCGTGGAAAGGGAGGCAGGAGTGGACGGCGTCCCGTTTTGAAGACGGCAACGGGTCTGCGACGTCGCCACGCACATGACAGGACGTGAGTCAAGGACAGGAGTCGTACGGTGGCGTCGACAGGTGGTCGGCCAGGTGTCGGCGTCGAGCTCAACGCCGCCATGCAACTGTTTGATGAAATGTTTGAACTGCCCCTGTGACTATTTTGCAAATTGCTCAAGCTTCCAGGGGTTTTCATGAAAAACTTTGAATACGAAAGTTGCTCAAAATTTCATGATCTACAACTTTGTCAATACTCACATTTTCAAAATCGGCCTAGAAATGAAAATGCATTTTTGAAATTTGAAAACCTTTTAAAAGGATTTGCCCCCTTTTCAAATACTTTAAAAAAAACAAGAACACACTTGAAAAACTGTAAACACAACAAAAGCAATTCAAACAGAGCTCTACAACTATGCTTAAACAACCATATGCAAAATCTTTATAGATTTTGAAAATCATGTTTAGGGTTTAATCCACCCCCTCTGGGAATTAGGGTTTGGATTCAAATTTAAATTTTGAGAACTTTGAAAAGATGACCTGCATTCAAACATTGATCAAACATAGACAAGTAAACTCATTTTAGTTCAATGCTTATCCAGGTTTTCAAACAAGTGAATGATGCTTAATGCATATGATGACATGATCAGTTTTTAATTAAGTGATTAACACCAGGGGTGTTACAAGCACCCTGCGTTAGAGCATCATTCAGCCATCAATCAGCGTGACCTTAAAAGTTATTACTAATTCTCATCCGCAAACGTAAAAGCCCAGCCATCAGCGAACCTCATTCCCACAACCGTAAAAGTAACTATTGTTCTCATCCCACAACCATTAAAGTGTAGGTTTGGTTATTTAGAGCATAGAGAGCTAAATAGCATATATATATATATATATATATATATATATATATATATATATATATATATATATATATATATATATATATTAAGATTTTAATAAAAGACTAGATCATGTATCATGCCCCAAAAACATATTTGTTGTGGTATTATGTTTTTAGCACTTTTCATTTATTATATGTTATACTTTGTGTGCTTCGATAAAATCAAAGCTATTTTGGGGAAGCTTTGATTTCTCATAAACTTAAATCACAAACAAATAAAACCCGTACCATGAGTGGTAAAATGAAGGAAATCCCGCTGAAATCCCCAGGCCAATGCCCATCCGGTCCTTGCAAAGAAGAATATTGGCTAAGAGCACGCCTCAGTACAGTTAGTATAGTTTCTCCTGTGACGTCTGCATCCTTGTCAATCTTGATAGCCGCCGGGAGGTTTGTATTATGAAGGTTCTGTTTTGTATACTGCATGCAACCGTGTAAGACTTGATGAACGACGTCGTACGTAGATGAAAGAAATGTCAATAATATAATTTGCAACAAAAGGATTTTCCACTACATATATATACCAAAGAATTGAAGAAGCAGGAACAGAATGCATATATGCAGAAATGAACTATATGATCCTATAGCTAGAACCTTGGGAGGAAAGAGAGGCCATCGATGCACCCGGGCTGGCCAGATAAACAATCTTTCAAGAAAAAAAGAAAAACAGGATTCGAACTGGCCAAAACCTGCATCCGCATGAGAAGGTCACCGCATTCCCGTTGCGTGAAGCGGTTGCGAGTGTACTCCTGACGCAGCCTCTCGACCTCGGCGCGCTCCTCCGGCGTGCCGGCGGCGGGTCGAACTCCCACACCTCCCGCCCAAGGAAGCCATTGGGCGACCGAAGAAGCGGGCTATTGCTGCTTGGCCTCTCGCCGACCTTGAGCCTCCACATGCTTGCTAGTACAGCGCAGTGTGTGTCTAGCTCGACCAGATATGATGTACAGTACTGTACGTAGTACTAGGAAGGGCCAAGCTAGGATGCTAAATGACTACTGCTCCTATATCAAGGAAGGAAGGAAGGATCGGGCATGGCATCCGGTGCATGTTCAACGCGTCGCGTCCGCGCCATGCCCACGCCCACGCCCGTGTGTCTGCAACTGCATGCATGGGTTTGGCTTTCTAGTTCGTCATCCGTCGTAAGAATAATTATAGTAATGAATTGCAAGTAGTTTAAATGTTGAGGTGAAGGAGAAAGCGAAGAAGAGAGATGAGAAGTGAGTTGTAAACTTAGGTCCTAGTTGTTTCTAGCTTTCTGAAAAAAAATTATGTTAGCTTTGGGATCTTCCAAAACCCAAAAGCTCTTAAAAAACAAAAGCCAGAAGCCCCTCAAAAGGTACTTTTAGACTTTTGTCTTTTGATAACTATTGGCTTTTAAAAGATTTCAAAGTCAACTTCAAAAGCTCATCAGAAGCTGGAAACAAACAGGGTCTTAGTCAGCTTGCACATAGAAACCAAAAATATTATGAGATATTATGAGATATATAAGTAGGTGATGTATTAATTATAAAAATAAAACCATTAGGCCATGTTCAATGAGACTTTCATATCTAGTTTTCAATGCTCTCATATATGTTGAAAACAATGTCGAAGAGTTAGGGGATGAAACTCTCTCTACTTCTATAAAATTTTTATCTCTCTTTATAAATAGAGGGTTATGTTAGCCTATTTAATGCCTATAAAATTCTATAAAACTCTCATTAAGACTGACCTTATATAAATGGATTGAGAAATAGGCTACAATTAAATACTGTACTCGTATATCATTAGTCTTGCTCTAAATACTACTCTTCCGTCATTAAAAGAATAGATTTCTAGAGTTGTCCTAAGTTAAAATTTTTGAACTTTGACCAAATTTCTAAAAAAAACATGAAAAGTTATGGTATCAAACTAATATCATTAGATTTGTCATAGAACATATTTTTATATGGTACTCATTTTAAGTCATAGATGTTGTTATATTTTTCTATAAACTTAGTTAAAGTTAAAAAAAATAACTGGCACGGATTATAGGATTTGATTCTTTTGTTGACGGATGGAGTAGCAGTGGGTAGTGAAGCACCACCGCACGCGTGACGCGACAGCAGGTTATATCTACTCCTACGCACAGTTCTTTTCCTTATCATCGTCTTTGACTGCGCGCACTCCAATACGAAGATGAGACGACAGCTTCAATTCGGCCCGCATGACCTGCAGTTTCCCGATGCATATTAAAACGCCCGATCGGAATACTAATTAGGGTATGTATGTTTGATACCGCTCTGCTTTACTAGTAAAGCTGTTTTTTAAGAAAATAGTTTCATGAGCAACTCTTTAGATAAAACTGGACTATTTTAGAAAAAGTGTTTAACAAAATAGCTTCACCAATAACTTTATGTATTGATATGAGAGAGAAAGAAGAGAGAAATATAATAAGCTATCATTTTCAGCTTTATCTTACTTCATATCTTTATGTAAGAGGAATAAAAATAGCTTCATTCATGAAGCTGTTTTGAAAAGTGGTGTTTGAACATGCCCAACTGAATGGAGTTACGAGTAAGTGCGTTTTATAACTTTTGTTGTCAGGATGGAACGTGGCCCGAGCGGCGAGCGGCGAGCGCCAGAGAGAATGCATCGCCGCTCGACTGGAGGCAGGCAGCGACGCCCGTCGTGCGCTTGCACCCGCCCACGCACACCAAACGCCCGTACTCCGCCCCGTTTTCTGTTTTAATATTTTTCTTCAAAGATACGGAGCACTATATATTTCACTGGTACTCGTATTGGAAAAACTGAAACCTTTCTCTATATATTTGTCACACTCTGTTGACTCCTTTAGCCAACATAATTAACTATTCTTGTGGGTAAATGGAAAAAGACTAAAATAGTTAAAGATGTTTCTTGAAAAACGATAGATATATTTAGTGACAAAGAGAGTAACTTATATAGATACGGGATGTCATGCCTCTGGTAAACGATCAATGGTAATAACCAGCCTCTCTGAAGGTGGGCGTTGACCAGCTTGTTTAATCTCAGTAACAAAGATCAACACCTTTACCCTTCTCATTAACTGATGTGACCGTCCTAAGGTGAAGAAAATTCTCTTATTTGTCACTAAAAAAATCTTATGTTGTTCTATTGGGAAAATTTGACAACCGAACTTGCAATTTTTCTCTATTCGTTACAACTCATCAACTCCTGTGGCCAGCACATTTAACTATTCTCGTAGGCGGATGAAAAAAAAGACTAAAATCACCTTGAGAAAATAGATTAAAATCTTTCTCTATATATTTGTCACACTTTGTCGACTCCTTTAGCCAACACAATTTAACTATTCCTGTGGGCCGGTGAAAAAATACTAAACTACTCTTGAGGAAATAGACTGAAATTTGGTCACAATCTATCAAATCCTTTAAGCCAGCAAAATTAACTATTCACGTGGGCCGATGGAAAAGGACTAAAATACCCTTGAAAAATAGACTGAAATCTTTCTCTATATATTCGTCACACTCGGTCAATTTCTTTAGCCAGCACAGTTAACTATTCTCACGGGCAGATGGAAAAAAGACTAAAATACTCTTGAGAAAATAGATTGAAATCTTCCTCTATATATTCATCACTCTATCGACTCCTTTAAGCCAGCAAAGTTAATTATTCTTGTGGGCCTATGGAAAAAGACAAACACCATTGAGAAAATAGTCTGAAATGTTTCTCTATATATTTGTCACACTCTATTGACTCTTTTAAGCCACAGCAGTTTACTATTCTCATGGGCAGATGGAAAAAGACTAAAATATTCTTAAGAAAATAAACTGAATCTTTCTCTATATATTCGTTCGTCACACTGTTGACTCCTTTAGCCAACATAATTAACTATTCTCGTGGGTAAATGGAAAAAGACTAAAATACCCTTGAGAAAATAAACTAAAATCTTTCTCTATATATTCTTCACACTCTATCGACTCCTTTAAGCCACCACAGTTAACTATTCTCGTAGACCGATGGAAAAAGACTAAAATACCCTTGAGAAAATAAATTGAAATCTTTGTCTATATATTTGTCACACTATCAACTCCTTTTAAGTGAGCATAGTTAACTATTCTCATGGAACGATGGAAAAGGACTAAAATACCCTTGAGAAAATAGTGTAGACTGAAATCTTTCTCTATATATTTGTCACACTATATCGACTCCTTTAGCCATAGTTAACTATTCTCGTGGGCCACGGAAAAAGACTAAAATACTCTTGAGAAAATAGACCGAAATCTTTATCTATATATTCGTCACACTCTATCGAAACATAGTTAACTATTCTCGTGGGCTTGTAGAAAAAGACTAAAATATCTTTGAGAAAATAGACTGAAATCTTTCTCTATATATTCGTTACACTCTATCGACTTCTTTAGCCAGCACGGTTAACTATTCTTGTGGCCCGATGGAAAAACACTAAAATACCCTTGAGAAAATAGACAAATCTTTCTCTATATATTCGTCACACTCTATCTAGTCCTTTTAAGCCAGCACATTTAACTATTCTCGTGGGGCCGATGAAAAAAGACTAAAATACCCTTGACAAAATAGACCAAAATCTTTCTCTATATATTCATCACACTGTCGACTTCTCTAGTTAGCATGCTTAACTATTCTCGTGGGCCGATGGAAAAAGACTAAAATACACTTAAGAAAATAAACTGAACTCTTTCTCTATATGCATGTCACACTATCAACTCCTTTAGCCACCATAGTTAACTAAAACATATCTTTTTATACAATATCGATGCCAGATGAAGTGATTTTTATATTAAAAATGTACCTCTAGGTGACACTACTATAGAATTGATTTTGCGAGACACCACACAAAACTTAACCGAGGTAGGCACAAAATCTAACTGCCTCTAAAAATCTAGGCTATTAACGGAGGCGGTCATTTTATATTACTCAGGCGGGCATTGTAATTGAGCCGCCTCAATAAATCAAGCCCAACACGCTAGCCCACAAAGCCCATTACTAGCTCCAATATACAAGAGAAATGAGCAGGAAACCCTAACTCCCTCACTTACTCTCTCAGAGCCGCACTGACCCTCCACTACCTCCACCGCAAACCCTAACTCAGACGCCTCACCCCCTCTCCTCCCTCCATCATGTTGTGGGCAGCCTGGCCCCTCTCGACAGCAGCCTGGCCCTCTCTTGGTGACGTGCCTCCTCCCTCCATGGCGGCGGCCCACCCCTCCACCTCTCCCTCCACGACCGGGAGAGGAACGGAGGCTGGATCTTGTCGAGAGAGGACAAATCGTGACAGATCGGGTCGTGGCGACACGTCCGCAGACGGCAGGGTAGCCAGGGCAGCGTGGATCCGTTCTTTCCTCCACCAGCAGCCCTCTCCTCTTGTTCTCCTGGATCCGACGGTCGTGGGTTCAGCGTGGGCTGCTTGGATCCATCCTTCCTCGGCCAGATCCGGTTAGGGGCGGTGGCGCTCCCCTCCTTCCCCGGCCAGATCCGACGCCACCGCCCTGGATACGGGCACGACGGGGTGCAGCAGCGGATGGGCTCGATGCTGGCCCTGTATGGGCTCACGTTTGGGCTCATCTTTTTTTTATATTTTTTAATTCATTTCTAGAGACGGGCAGAAAGCAACCGCCTACATTAATCAGGATTAACCGAGGCCTTTCATTGGAGGCGGTTGAGGTTGCCCACCTCCAAAAATCAAAAGTGCTCGCCTCCCTAAAGTTTTATGTAATAGTGTGATATCTATAACTTTGTAGTTTTCATGTTTTCATTTTAGTTTGTTAAGATGTTAAAAAATAATAATATAAGTTTGAGCAGCATATTAGTCGCATATTAGAGATCGTCATCTTAGAAAAAAACTTTCTTTCTTGCATGACGTGTAAAGATACATTTTACATTAAAATGATAACCCTCGATTAGACCTATGATATTTAAGTTTTGATTTATTTTATTTCAGATCCTTAAAATGATAAAAAGAACAATAATACTTTCTAGCAATATATTAATCGCTTCCTAGGGCTTTGTCTTTTCAGGAAAAAATTAGCTCTCTTACATTGTGTTGCATAAAGATACTTATTATATAAAAGTTATAGTTCCTTGATGAGATATATATCATTTTAGTTTTAAGTTTTTTCATCTGTATATTATATTATATACTATAAAACGAAGAAATTTAAGTTAAATACACCAGCGGCCCTTTAACTTATGGGTTTATGCCACTTAGGTTCATAAACTTGCAAACACGAAATCCACCTGTCTAAACTCGTTAAGTCATGCACTAGAGTTCCGTACCCCTTCAGACTAAAAATTTATAAAAACCACCCTATGTGGTATCTTCTACCTCCAGACTCCAGCACTCCACCCAAGGTGGCGTTCGCGCATTGCTGTTGCTCCATGGCTGGCCCGTTGGACCACCACCACTTACAGCAATTAACCCACTGCGCTGGGCTTGGAGCAACAAGGGTGTTGCTCGATGAGGTCAAGGCCGTGTGGATCGAGATGTTGTGGTGGTCCAGGCCGGCAGCGGGGCCTCACAGAATGCGGATGGCCACGAGTGCTTCGTCGACATCGTCAGGATTGCATCCTATAGCTGCTAGTCTTCGCAGAAGTGACCACCGAGAAGCTGTGCAGCACGCTCCGCATCTACAAGGTGCAGGTGCTCTCCAACGTGCAGCCGGAACTGTGTACCCGACGCCATGGCATCTGGACACGGACCTTGGCGATGTCGGCCTCGACGACGTAGCCACCGCTGTTAGAGTTAGATCTCCTCCCGTTAGGCCCAACGGACTAACGGGCCCTAGGTCACGCCCTGATCGGGCGCGTCCAACCATGTGGTTGGTGGGCCCCCGTCGCACAGTGCTATATAAGGAAGGTGGGGGCCGGGGCGCTGTGCACGCGAACCGAAGTTCACCTGCGCCGCCATAACGCCCCACCGACATTCCCTAAACCCTAGACCGATCTAGAGGGTGCGCTGCCAGCGGCGGGAAGCTCCACCGACGCGCCGGCGAGCACGGATGACGACCGACACGACTACGGACGCGACTACGACACCCATGGCCGACGGCGGGATGAACTCTAACGCCGCCGCCGCCACTGCTACTCATCCGGTCGACGGATCCGGTCGGTAACCTACCTCTACCTTCTCTCTTTGTACATGCATATGAACTGCATCTACTTCTACTACCCGAATCACTATCTATCCACTGGATCCGCTCCTAGACGATCCTAGAAATTTATCAATGGTATCAGTGGCCTCCTACGGAGGGGATCCACTCGGATCAAGCCTAATCGACTGAATCGAACGCACGAACCGAAACCCTAAATAACTAGGGAAACCCGAACCCCGATCTGGATGCACACGAAAACTCGAAAGAAATCAAAGGCTGTCGGATTCGGCCACCATGAAACCCAAATCCCGAATCAAACTCTAACCCTAGCCCAGATCGAAAACTGATCTCGGTAAAAGAAATAGAGAGGACGGGGATGGGGAACAGAGTCCTCCTACCGTCGACACCGCCGTGAGCGGGAAAGAAAAATCGCCGCCGGGATGAAGTCCTCGCCAACGCGTGGCTACGGCTCGGGGCGGATGAATGGGCACCGGTACAGTGCCTCTCGACGGCGGCGCGCTCTGCCTAGGGCGAACGCGCACGCCGGCGAGTGGGCCTGCAACGGCGCCGGGCTCCTCAGGCCGCCATGGACGGCTCCCACGAGCTCGGCTGTCGCTGTTGCACGCGGTGGAGAAGAAGAAGAAAGAGCGCGGGGAAGGAAGAAGGAGCGGCGCGGGGGGGAGAGCTCCCGCGGGCACGGCCGCCGCCGCCCGCTCTCTGGACTCCACCCGCCGCCGCCCGCTCTGCTCGGCAGAGAGAGAAAAAGGGGAGGGAGAATGAAAGTTAGGGTTTGGGAGGAGCCGGCCGAACGGGGTTTTGTTTCCCCGACATCGACGCTGCACCGTCCGATCTAGAACCCCTAGATCGGACGGCTCCCGCTGAATCCCCGTCTGATGGGCCAAGCGTGGCCCAGGCGGGAGGGAGAAGCTCGAGCGCGGCGCGGCAGATGGGCCCGAATGGCCTCTGGGTCACTTCGTCTGGCCAAAATCCGAAAATGAACAGTGACGGTTTCTATTTTATTTCCAGAATTAAATTGAATTTGATATTTGAATAAATTTGAATTGAAATTTGATGAATTTTCTATGTAATCCCGCTTGGTGTCTGTCATAGCGCCTAGAATTTCCAGAAATAGTTATGAATTTCCTTTGTATTTGAATTGAAATTTTAATGAATTTTCTCTATACAATTTTATCCAACGATATTTTGTTTAGAGAACAATTCGACCTGAAATTTCTGGAAAATAAGATTATGAACAATTTCTAATTGTTTCCACTGCGAAGAAAATATTGAATTTGACTCTAAATTAAATTTGAACCAACGGGATAATTTAATTTTGAGTGAATTATGATTTTCGATAATTTGTTGAGATTATAATATTGTTATTTTCTGACCAACGTTGTTAATAACATTATTATAATGAATTGCTATGCATTATTTTTTACTTCTGCCCAACGGTGATGTATAAATTTTTGCATAGAGAAATCGTATGTTTTAATTTTGACCAACGTTAAATTAAGGCATGCAATTTCATGATGAATGTTTCTCACTTTTCTTTGGATAAATTTCAGGAGTTAAAGGAATGGTCAACATCAATAACATTCCTCCGCTCAACGGTACCAACTACCGTGTGTGGCGGGAGAAGTATGAATTAGAACTTGCACTGGCAGAGATCGATCTTGCCATAACATCCCCGTGTCCTACTATTCCAGAGGAACCGGAGAAAAGAACCGATGAAACTGACGAAGCTTTTCACGCCCGAAAGCGTGATTTTGCAGAAGTCAGGATGAAATATGATATTGAACATAGGCGTTGGATTCAATCCAACAGAAAATGCCTATTGGTGGCGAAAGCCACCATTGAAGAACAAATCCGAGGGTCAATCCCAGAATGCATCACCGCCATTGATTACCTTGAAAGGGTAAAAAGCCAGTTTACTGGGTCTTCTAAGGCCACAGCAAGCACAATCATACATAAACTTGTAACTGAGAAGTACAATGGTGGTGGTGTGCGTCAGCACATATTGAAAATGAATACAATGGCAGCAAAATTAAAGCCTATGGATTTGGGGATCAATGACAAGTTCCTCATCCACTTGGTCTTTCTTTCACTGCCAAAAGAATTCGAAACTTTTGCTGTGAATTACAATATGATGCCTGAGAACTGGGACATTGAAAAGCTCATTGCAATGTGTGTCCAGGAGGAAGAACGAATCAAGTCCGCACAGGGTGAATCTGCTCATCTTGTCAAGGACAATAAAAGAAAGAACTTTTACAAGAAACCACAGGGGAAACCCCAGTGGAATAAAGGCTCTCCCTCCAAGCCACAAGAACACACAAATGCAAAGGGAAAAGAAAAGGACTCTCAGAATGAGGACTTTAGAAAATATGGCAATGCTGAGAAAGATCAGTGCAAGGAATGCTTCAAGAGAAGGCACTATAAGAGAGATTGCCCTGTCTACCTGAAAAAGCTACTAAAGAAAGGTGATGACACTATCACATTTGTAGATGAATCCCTGTTTTTATGTTATTCGAATACTTCTTGGTGGATTGATTCAGGTGCAACAATTCACGTTTCGAATTCTTTACAGGGGTTAAGTGGGAGGAGAATCCTGCAAAGAGGAGAAAGAACGATTAAAGTTGCGAATGGAGTACAAGCTGAAGTTGAAGCCATCGGCGATTTAGCTTTAGAATTAAAAGATGGTTTTGTACTTAAGCTCAGAGATGTACTTTATGTTCCCTCTTTACGTAGGAATTTGATAAGTGTTTCCAAACTCGATGATGTTGGATTTGGCTGTCATTTTGGTAATGGCAGATGTGAACTATTTGATGATAATAATAAATGTGTTGGTCTTGCCTTCCGACAAGACAAGCTTTATTTGTTATCTCTTGCTGAAAATGTGAATCATGTTATGAATGATGTGAATGTCTCCCAATCTACAAATGAGAATAAGAAGCGGAAGAGAAACGATAGCGACTCTTCGAAATTATGGCATTGTCGTTTGGGCCATATTTCGAGGGGGAGAATAGACTTAGTGAAACAATCAATTCTTCCGCACTTAGAATTCTCCGATTTAGAACAATGTGTTGATTGCATCAAAGGAAAATACGTTAAGAAAATAAAGAAAGATGCTAAACGAAGCACGAGAGTATTAGAAATAATTCACACGGACATTTGCGGTCCATTCCCAACGAAAAGCGTGGATGGTTATGATTCATTCATAACATTCACGGATGATTACTCTCGTTATGGCTATATTTATCCAATTAAAGAAAGAACAGAAGCATTGGATAAATTTAAGATATTTAAAGCCGAAATTGAAAATCAACACAACAAGAAGATAAAGATAGTTCGATCAGACCGTGGTGGAGAGTATTACGGGCGACATACCCCGTATGGCCAAATTCCAGGTCCTTTTGCAAGGTTCCTATAGGAAAATGGCATAGTCGCTCAATACTCCACACCGGGGGAGCCTCAGCAGAATGGAGTGGCTGAAAAAAGAAACCGTACCCTAATGGATATGGTGAGAAGCATGATGAGTTACTCCACACTACCGGTTGGTTTATGGATGGAGGCACTGAAAACCGCCATTCATATACTTAATCGAGTACCAAGCAAGTCGGTGCAGAGAACACCGTATGAATTATGGACAGGAAGAGAACCCTCACTTAAGCACTTACGTGTGTGGGGCTGTCCAGCTGAAGCTAAGGTATTTAACCCAAATATTGGAAAGTTAGACTCCAAGACCGTCAGCTGCCATTTCATTGGCTATCCAGAAAGATCGAAAGGATATAGATTTTATTGTCCTGATAGATACACGAAATTTGTTGAAACAAGACACGCTGTGTTCTTGGAGGATGACATGATCAGGGGGAGCAAGGTAACACGTGAAATTAGACTTGAGGAGAAGCGGGTACATGTACCCACTCCGATGGTTGAAGAACCATACTTTACGTTACCTGCTGCCGATGCTGCACCAACAGTACAAGATACTGTGGTGACAACGCATGTTGTGAATTCTCCCATAGCAACAACGAATGAACAAGAGGAACCTGTCTATCAGGAGCCTATAGAATCAGATGTTGCTAATGAGGAAGAACAACAACAGCCCATAGTGGAACAAGTGCCAGAGGCCCCTAGAAGGTCTCAAAGAACTAGAAGGTCAGCTATTCTAGATGATTATGAAATCTATGAAACTGAAGAATATCATATGGAAGATGACCCTCTAACTTTTGAAGAAGCCATGAGAAGCGAACACTCATCGAAGTGGCTTCAGGCTATGGAAGATGAGATGAAATCTATGAATACCAACAAGGTTTGGGTTCTAGAAAATATTCCTAAAGGAGCTAAGAAAGTAGGATCCAAATGGGTCTACAAGACGAAATATGACTCCCAAGGGAATATTGAAAGACACAAAGCGCGACTTGTGGCTAAGGGTTTTACCCAAAGAGAAGGGATTGATTACAATGAAACTTTTTCCCCAGTTTCTTGTAAAGATTCTTTCAGAATCATTATGGCACTTGTGGCTCACTATGATCTAGAATTGCATCAGATGGATGTAAAGACAGCATTCCTAAATGGGGATTTGGATGAAAATGTATATATGGCACAACCGAAAGGTTTTGTCGTAAAAGGAAAAGAGAATATGGGATGTCGTCTGAAAAGATCAATTTATGGTTTGAAACAAGCTTCGAGACAGTGGTACTTGAAGTTTGATAAAACTATAAAGAGTTTTGGGTTTAAAGAAAATGTCGAGGACAATTGTGTCTATGTGAAATTCAAGAATAAGAAATACATATTCCTAATCCTATATGTGGATGATATCTTACTTGCTAGTAATGATGTCAATCTACTATTAGAGACGAAGAAATTCTTGTCCTCGAACTTTGATATGAAAGATCTCGGTGAAGCTTCGTTTGTCTTGGGAATTGAGATTCATCGAGATAGAAGAAAAGGGGTATTGGGATTATCGCAGAAGGCATACATAGAAAAGGTTCTGAAGAGATTTAGTATGCATGCGTGTAGTCCATCTCCTGCTCCGATTGTCAAGGGCGATAAATATGGGGAACATCAGTGTCCCAAGAATCAATATGAAATTAATCAAATGAAAGCGGTACCGTATGCTTCGGCAATTGGAAGTTTACAATATGCTCAAACGTGTACTCGCCCTGACATAGCTTTTGTTACCGGGTTACTTGGCAGATATCAAAAGAATCCAGGAATTGAACATTGGAAACTAGTGAAGAAAGTCTTGCGTTATTTGCAAGGTACGAAAGGTCTCATGTTGACATATGAAAGATCTGATTCCCTGTGCATAGAGGGGTATTCAGATTCTGACTATGCTGGAGATGAAAGAAAATCCACATCAGGATATATATTTACTCTTGCTAAAGGAGTAATATCGTGGAAAAGTTCGAAACAAACAGTGACTACATCCTCGACAATGTACGCCGAGTTTGTAGCTTGTTATGAGGCCTCGGGGCAGGTAAATTGGTTGAAGAAATTTGTACCCGGATTGAAAATAATTGAAAGTATAGAAAGACCGATGCGGTTGTATTGTGATAACAATCCAGCGGTAGAATATGCTCACAACAATAGGTCAAGTGGTGCTGCCAAACACATTGACATAAAGTACTATGTTGTGAAAGATAAACTTCGGGATCATATCATAAATCTTGAGCATATACGAACAGAAAAGATGCTAGCGGATCCGCTCACAAAAGGCCTTCCACCCAGTGTGTTCAGAGGACACGTAGCCGGCATGGGTTTAAGGGAGAGCCTATGATTCCCGAAGAATAAGAAGGGCTCAGAATGATGAAAAGTTTATTTCCAAAATAGAAAGGTGTGTAGTAGCTGTGAGTCTAACGACAAGAATTGTTGTGATGATGAAGCATGCTCTATGTACTAATCTGTGATGGAATTGAAAAGAATTGGAATATTGAACTTGAAATAGAATTGAAGAATTAAAAGAATTGTATGAGATCTAGGGGGAGAATGTTAGAGTTAGATCTCCTCCCGTTAGGCCCAACGGACTAACGGGCCCTAGGTCACGCCCTGATCGGGGGCGTCCAACCATGTGGTTGGTGGGCCCCCGTCGCACAGTGCTATATAAGGAAGGTGGGGGCCGGGGCGCTGTGCACGCGAACCGAAGTTCACCTGCGCCGCCATACGCCCCACCGACATTCCCTAAACCCTAGACCGATCTAGAGGGTGCGCTGCCAGCGGCGGGAAGCTCCACCGACGCGCCGGCGAGCACGGATGACGACCGACACGACTACGGACGCGACTACGACACCCATGGCCGACGGCGGGATGAACTCTAACGCCGCCGCCGCCACTGCTACTCATCCGGTCGACGGATCCGGTCGGTAACCTACCTCTACCTTCTCTCTCTCTGTACATGCATATGAACTGCATCTACTTCTACTACCCGAATCACTATCTATCCACTGGATCCGCTCCTAGACGATCCTAGAAATTTATCAGCCACCTCTCGACATGGTCCGCGTGCTGCATCTGTGAGCTGCTCAGCTCACACTGCTGCTGTGCAACATCGACGTCAAGTTCTAGCGACAGTGCCAAGGGACCGTGACAACCTTAACGTCAATGGAGTCGTCAAGCCTGGCGGTAGCCATGTCGCTGTGCTGCTCCTTGTGACCTTGTACGTGTGAGACGCACCACAACAGCTCCACAGCGATGTCCTCCTCGAGCTCCGCGTGCTTCTCGACCTCCAGCACGATGCGAGCGCCTGCGTGGGCGCCGAGAACATGGAGCAGCACGTGCGTCGGGAGCGCGAGCTCGACCGCGTGGGCTGGCACCGCGCGTTCTGCTGTAGTGACATCAACACACGACCGTCGCATTAGGCAAAGAGCATGCCCGTGAGTCGGAGTAGGGAAAACTCAGGGCCACCGAAGGAGGAAGACGCGAGGAGCTGCGACAGCAGCAAGCTCAAGTCCGACGGCGCCGTGGCAAGTCGCGACGACGGCAGCACGATCTGACACATCCCTGGCCAGGCAGTCGTAGATGCAAAGCTGACCGGCAAAGTTGAGCGACTTAACGCCCAGCGCCGCGGCGTCCTCGGAAGATCGAGAGATGGCCGACGCAAGAAAACGTGCACCGGTTCATCTCGGTGTTGCGGGATGGGTACCTGCTGCATGTGAGCGAGCGCTATATGCAGCTGAGGAGATGTATGCTAGGGTGTTTTTTATAAAGTTTTATCCTAGTCAGCAGCTGCATAATGGGATATGGACATCTGATGCATGACTACACAAGTTCACTGAGGTAAATTTCGTATTTGCGAGTTTATGGATCTAAGTGGCACAGACTCACAAGTTAAAGAGTCGTCAATGTATTTTAACTTAATTAAAAAATACCATCATCCACCTTAAGATGTTCTACCCATCCATTTTTCTTTCCATTAGGTCTATTTAAAAACTAATAACGAGTGGACCATGCCAGTGTCCAGCAAACACGATTTCTGCTCGCTGTTTTTCACTGACGCCTGGTCATCCACCCTGTTTTCTTCACGGACGCTTTACTTGACCCGCTCGTGTGTACCCACGTTGCTGGGTCTGTCTGCTTGTCGATCAAGTGTCAACGAAGTCCAGCTTCCTCACAATGGAAGCAGAAGTATCAGGCCACATGCCGCTAAGTTACTTAGACGCATTTGGAAAAGTAAAAAATTACCACCACTAATTAAAACCTTTGTATGGTGTCTTATCAGGAATGCTCTGGCAACTGACCAGAGAGCCTCAACACACTCCACTCATATTGATGAATACTGTAACTCCTGTGATGAAATAGAGAATGATGTTCATCTCTTCTACTATACTCTTCCTCAACAGGTTTGGGCATCCTTCTCTCTAGCTATGCAAACTTTAGCTATTCCTAATGAAAACGATGGTATTCAAATTACGCTTCAAAGGCTAATTAACCAATCTACAACTGTGCAAACCTTACATAAATTCTTATTCACCTTATGGTATCTTTGGAAGGCAAGAAATGATTACAGGTTCCGCATGAAACAATGGTCGGCAACCCAGATTCATCATGCTGCTTCTGCTCACATGTCGTCCTATCTGGAACCTCTCAGTACTCCAACTGGAGCTCACACAGGCACATCCACACATCTACAATCTAACCAAGGAGTCAGCCATCAAGATGCAAATTCACTTTGCAATATGACTCACCCAATGCTTAATCTTCACATCCAGATGCCATGTCTTATTCCAGGTGTTAGATGTTACACTGATGCTGCTATCACACCAGACCAAAACTGTCAACTTGATAGACAAGCTGGTCTTGGTATTTTCTTTGTCAATTCTCAGGTACAATCAACACAGACGATCTACTTGGAGGCATAGGCTACGGGAATGACCTTAGTAATTATGGCAGAGGCCGCTGCACTCGCGCTGGCTGCAATTATAAATGACAGACTAAACTTCAGCAACACTATCTTTCTCTCTGACTGTCTCCAACTGGTCATTTCCTCAACAAGGACGACCAAAATCACCCACCGGATTGGAGAATTAAAACTTTTATCCAGTCCTTCAGGAATGCAGCGGATCGAAGAGGAGCAAGCATATGCAAAATAGATAGGAACCAGAATTCTACGGCTCAAGTCTTAGCTAGACAGGCTTTCTCAGTTACAACTCAAACTCAGGTTCCATGTACTCCTTGTTCCTCTCTTGCTCATCAACAACAGTGTCCTTTGCAGTCATTTCGGCTGATTGCGGCTTCGTGTTGTTAATTAATATATGAGTTCTTGTCAAAAAAAAAACATGTATCACCCAAGAGTGTTTAGTCTGATTACCTAATTCACTGGAGCGGCATCTATACGTCATGAGTTTGAGTCCCAGTGGAAGCGAATTTCATGATTTTCTGAATCTAGTTCTCATTGACAGCGACTTGTCGTGTCCTATGTTTATCAGGAAATCTTCGGCGCCGACCTTTGTGGCAGTTACCGGCTTACCGCCCACATAGAGCGCGTGATTTGTGCCATTGCTGCCTTTTTTTCTTTTTCTTCCGTTGACGACCAAGCAATGCGTTTTGTCGTAGGTGGTGGTAGCAGTTGCGTTTCTTTTTTTCCTTTTCCTTTTCTTTTTCTCTGTGTTTTTATTCTTTTTAATTTTTTTATTTTTCTTTTAATTTCCTTTGTGTATTTTTTGTTTTCTTTTTTCTTTCCTTCTTTGATTTCTTTTTTCTTTTTTTTTCTTTTATTATGTGGCATTTGATCCATCTTTTTACTTTTATTTATATCTTCATTTTATTCATTTTAACTTTTGTTAAAAAAATCATTTTATGTTTTCATGGTTTTTATCTTCTATTTACTTCTCTTTATTCTTTTTTAATGTTTTGTGTAGTTTTCTTTTCATTTTGGTTTTCTTTTTCTGTTTTTGTTTTACTCTTTTTTTTTGTTTTAATAATTTTCTTGCTTTAGTGACAGTCGTGTAGTCCTAATGTGATATTCTATATTATATACATGGATAATGTCAGCAAATTTCTTTTACATTTATAATTATGCTATCTTTTTTACTCCCTGATACATGTGATCTGAAGGTCCAACAACAAAATTAAAATGGCCCAGCTTGATGAGGGCATAAGGAAAATTATTTCTGCTAGGGCGGGGGTGGCCGGTCGACACCTACCAAGCCCCATGTCTAAGTGTCTAACACCCCGGGACAACTCGCTGCCTTGCTTCGAGACCTGGACATGGAAGTCGCCGACTCGCCGTCGTCCTTGCTACCAATTCAATAAATCTACTTAGGACCTGAGCAAAATTTGCTTAAGTCCCAATCATATGCTCAGACGTCGCAATATATGTACCAGATTCACAACTTTTACCATTGTCATTAGCAAATAAATTAAGGACTATTAGTATATTATGTTATTAATTATTAATTATGATCACAAGATAAGTTTGGGTAAGTGTTAATATGTTAATTAGCGCATGATTTATGTGGCAATTAGAATAGTATAGTGCTAATTAGCATATTTTATTTTTAATTAGTGTTTATTTATTATTGTATAATTAGTTGTTATTATTTTTAAATAATAGATATAGTTAGTTAAGTATTCCCATCTCAATCAATATCATCCATCCAATCAAAGAGAAAAATGACTCGTCTCATCTATCCAACCAAACAGACAACATGTATATCATATTCTGAAATACATAGATGACCATGCATATCCCATCCACCCTGGTCCTCAAATTAAAGTATCAAACACACCCTTAATGATTCTTGTTCTAGCAAATCCTTGATACGATCTTTTGGCAACATCATATAGGTCAAGTTATTAAGGAATCTTTTAGCGGTGATGCATTTGCAGCCATGTCAATCCTCGACAACTATTAGATATGTTTTGTAGGGAAATTTGGGAGAAGAAGAGCAGAGTCCAAGAGGAAAGAACCGGAAGAAGACAATTGATCCAATTGTGTGTGGGGGGGGGCGGGGGGGGGGGGGGATTCGTTCATTCAGTTTATAGTCCTCCAACAGCTATTACACCGTTGGTTATATACTAGGAAAAAGTCCAATTTTCCTCCATAAATTATGGTCTGCGTACGTTTTCCCTCCCTCAACTATGAAACTAGAAATCTTTCCTCCTTCAACTCTAAAAACCGTTCGTTTTAAACCCCTGAGTGGTTTTGGATAGTGATTTTGTCTTTTTTTTCTTTTTTTATTTATTTCGATTGAATCTTTAGAAAATCATAGTAATCACCGAAAAATCATAAAATAGAAAAACAATTTTTCTAGACTCCGCATGAGTAGATCTATATAGTGAATATATAATATGGTATGCTTTAGAAAAAGTTTTTGTTGTATTTTTAAATCTATACTTTTCTATAATTAATTAAAAAATTGTACTAAAGTATACCATATTATATGTTGATTGTATAGATCTAATCATGTGGAGTCCAATAAAATTGGATTTTCTATTTTATGATTTTTGTAATTTATAATGATTTTACAAAGATTCCGTCAAAATAAATAAAGAAGAAAAAAAGGCAAAACCACTTTCCAAAACCACTCGGAAGGTAAAACGAACAATTTTCAAAATTGAAGGAGGAAAGATTTCTTCTTTCGTAGTCTAGGAAGGAAAAATGGACGCAGACCAAAGTTCATGCAGAAAAATTAGACTTTTTTCCTATAATACTACCACACCGCTTCATACTTCCAAGTCCAACTAGTTAGAGGCCCACACATACACACACGCCATATTCCTTCCAAGGCGCCACTCGTGACAGATTGACCCCTTCCAACGATCCAGAGCCCAGCGACTTTCCAGAAAACACATGGTTGTTTAACGGGCCGTGCTTTCTGGGACATGATGGCGGAGGTCTCCTTGCACTTAAATGTTTAACATCGTTGAGGTGTCTTCTTGTTTGCTCTTGTTGCAAGCAGATCGTCTTCTTGGCAGCGTTGCCCTAGCCTTGTAGTAGTTGTTTTTTTTTCATTGTAAACTCTTGAAGCATCGTTTTTTGCCCTGTCTGGGGCTCTTCGTTAATATAATCGGCAGATCTACTGATTTTTTTTTAAAAAAAAAGAACAATTCAAAAAAAACATCAGCCTACACAAGTAATATTCCATCATTACCATTCCACAAAAACACTCAGCCACCTGACCACCTACATCGGAAGGCCTCGTAGCATCGGGCGGCAGTGCAGTGCAATGGTTGTGGGAATGGTATACTACTACACAAATGATTTTACAAGGCGGTCGAGACGATTATAAAAAATTCAACCGCCTCGAGCTGTTTTCATTAACCAAGGCGATCACAATTAACTTTTTCGTAAAATCAATTTATAAAGACGGTCTAAAAATTTATTTATGGAGGCAGACACCTCCATAAATATGGCCGAGGCCTAGCCAAAGTCCATGACCACACCCTTAACAAGCTTATATAAATAGCAGAGTTAGGGTTTCTCTACCACATCTCTCTCTCTGTGTGTGTAGTCGTGCATGTGCTCATCCCTCCCTCCCTCCCTGAAAACTGCACGGCGGTCGGCGGTGGCATCCCTCCCTCCCTCTCTTTCAAGCCCTTCCTTCCCTCCGTCACAGCGCGTGGGCGCGGGTGAGGGCGAGGCAAGCTACGTGCGGTGGAGCAGAGCTGGGTGCCGAACGCGAGGACACGGTGGAGGTAGGTCAGCTCTCCTCATCTCCATCTCCGTCACTCTTCCGTTTCTCCACTTTGTACATCTGGAGCTGGCCTGGCCGATCCTTCCCTGGTGGCGGGTTCGGATTGAACTGTGAAATAATGGTCACCGCGTGTATGTCATCTCAATTATCTAGGGATTATGATCCCATCCTTAAACTAATAAACATCTCGATGAGGTATAGCTCCTATGAATCGGGAATAAAATTACCATGTTTCTTATACCTATGTATCGGAAACTTCTGTGACTGTGCTTAGCTGGTCATGCATGAATTTGAGAGACTACTGTTTACTAGGATATAAAAGGATTTAACCAATAATCCGCATGGTATATCCTAGCACATAGCCCACGTGACTCATGAATCTAGTATACTCCCTCTATTTCTAAATAAGTGTCGTTCCAGTATTTATGCCGGTCAAATTTTGACTAAAAGTTATAGAAAATATTAACAATATTTGTATGTTAAAATAAGTTCATCACTTTATTATGAAAATAGATTCAATATCTCACTATACTTGTTATGTTCTAATTTCTACATATAAATATCTTCTTAATTATATGGTCAAAGTTGAAAGAATTTGGTTTCTAGACTAAAAGCGAGAAAGACGGTTATCTACTGACCGAGGGAGTACTGTCAAGCGTTTTGTTTTTTAAATTATTAAACCTTTGCAGGCCACGCGCCCCCGGACACCAAAGACGTCGGAGCTAGATGCATGTCGTCGTCATCACCATCGTCCTTCTCAGACGGCGGCAGTCCTTCCTAATTCATGCTGGCGGTTCTGGATCGGATGCAGATCCTGCTCGTAGCTAGCAGAGCCCATCAGCTATCGAGGAAGTTTAATGGCGGCCTGGCGGGCGGCGCGCGCGGCCCTGTCGATCATCAGTCTGGCTCCGGTGATGCATATGGTCGATGACGATGAAGATCCCAGCACCGCAGCACGCAGGACCAGGAATGGAAGAATCCAACTGCTAAAGACAGGAAAGGAGTCTTCACATTCGATCAAGACCATGACCATCAGCTCCTCAATGGATGATCGAGCAGGGAGTATTTATCACCGGAAGCTGGCGATATATGTGGGGAGTTAATTAACCGCGGGAGGCCAGAGCCTCGGACAGGGCTGTGAGTCCATTACTGTTTTCCGGGCACCACTTTGGCAGGTCCGAATGTGCAGCTACTACTGAAGAGTCAAAGCATTTTGACCAAAGCTATAGATATACTATGGAAATATGATCGATGAAAAGTCTAATGATATAAGAACTTTGAAGAGTTAAAGTATCTTAAATTTGACCAAATTCATATGTTATCATATTATGATATAAATTTGGTCAAATTATATTTGAGATACTTTGACTCTTTAAAATTTGCAATACCTTATAAATTAGGATAGATGAAGTACTATCTTCATGCACCATTAGTTGGTGGTAGCAAGACCCTATCTATAGAGCTCCTACCGGCTTCAACTTGTCTAACATATTCACTATTCATACACTATTTATACAAGAGATTTTTATCTTTCCCCCTCTTACAGAGCCCGTAGAAGCAGGAGAAACAAGTAATTTTAGCATTTTTAGCTTCATCTGCTCTCCACGGTCTCTATGAGAGAAAGAGAAAAGAGAGATAAAACAGTTTATATAAACAATGTATAAATAATGAATGTGTCAGAGAAACTAGCTAGGACCAATAGAGGTTGTACCAAACCGGACCTAATAGTAGCACAAGTTTACTATAATTAAGCCTAGGTCTCCTAGTGACGGCGCGCGGGTGTGGTGGAGAGAGAGGGGGGGGGGGGGGGGGGGGGGGGGGCGCTAGCTAGTGTGTTGTGTTGTGTGGGTACGGCTGTGTGTTGGGCCTACTGATCGAGAGGATATATACCGAGGTTTGATGGATGAACTGCTCTTGGCGGCAAAGGCCTTATTAAGAGACGAGAGAGATTTCGCTGATTGCGGCAGCCTATCGATCATATTCATTCATAGCAGAGAGCTTGGCTAAGCTAAGCATAGCCTGACACTTGCGCTTGCGCTGCCGGTACATATACACACACGGGTACTACAGGTACACACGTGTACGTGGCTCTGGCTGGCTGGGCCTGGTAGCTCGCGACGACGCGAGCTCTACGTGGGTCAGATGGGATTCCCGTGACCCTGAACCTAAACACACCCATGCATCATCGGTCGTCTGTCTCACGGTCACAGGTAGTACCTAGCTTCGTCGTCTCATATGCATGCCTGTGCCATTGGAGGAGTCTCTCTCGAGCTGGAGCGGCTACCTACAGCTCACACACCCACAGGAAACAGCGCTCGCTACAGCTGCATACGTACCATCGCCGTTGCACCCATGCATCGATCTGTTATTCGTGGATGCATCGGATCAGAAAACAACTTTTATTCATGCTGCTAGCTGCTTCTTCTGCAGTGTATGCAAGCAAGCAGAAGAATATATATACGTACAGTGTTATATTTCCAAGCAAGCAAACCACGTCTAATATATCCAGAATTTTTTGAGACGGGCCGGGTGTTAACTCTTACGCGTGTGTAGAGCAGCACAAAGTTAGTAATCAACATGACTACATGAGGCACTAGTATATGCATGACAGCTGATCAATATGCATCTGGAATAGACAAAGTGATAAAAAAGAACAAGCTAAGAATGAAGTAAAGAGAAAAAGAAAAGAAAAAGACCAACTACACCATGCATGACACAAACATGGATCTATAATGACCGATCAGAATGTCTTCGACAAATATAATATAATGTAATGTAATGTACTACTCACACAATGATTAACAAATACAATATGTAGTCAGAGATGCATGGACAGCTAGTGGGTTAATTAAGCAGTAATATATATCCCCTTTGCTAGCTAGCTCAATTCCTTCGGAATCAGCCCTTCCAAATAAGCTGGAGCAGCTCGATCTTCGATCTTCCCTGTTGGTGCGCGCGGTGCGCCATCTTCAAGGCAGCATCGCGAACGTCGACATATCGCCCCACGACGGGATTGCGCTCCCCGTTCCGGCGCAGTTGATGTTGTTGTTCGACGTGCCGTTGTCGTCGTCGCCGCTGTTGACGACGTTGCAGTTGCTGCTGGCTACTGCGGCTGTGTTAGCATGATGTGCGGTCGGGGAAGCGAGCACGTAGCAGGAGCTGTCCATAAACCACGACGTCGCCGGCGGCGGCGGCATGGTGGTGGAGGGTGGCGGCGGTCCTGCTGCCGCCATCTGCAAGAAGGCGCCGCCGTCGACATGGGCGCCGCCGGAGTTCGTCGGCGTGGCCAGGAACATGGTGGCCAGCCGCTGCTGCTGCAGCTTCCAGTGCAGGTCCTGGTTGATGAAGCTCAGCGACTCGATGGACGACGCGATGCTGCTGCTCATGCTCACCGCCGCCGCGCCACCGTTCACCGCGTGGCCACCGCCGGCGCCGGAAGAAGAAACGTCCAGCGACGGCGCCCACTCCCCGAACGGCACGTACTGGCCGACGACGGCGGCGGGGCCGTGGAGCCGCGGCAGGGCCATCATCCCGACTGCGGCGCCCGCCTGTTGCTGGTGGTAGTCGGCCGCGGATGGGCCTCCGCCAATCGGCGACGACGACGCCACCGGAGGAAGAGCGGCGGCGCCAGCAAGGAAGCCGAGCCTGGCCGCCTGCTGCTGGTCGGCGGCGGTGACGTCCGGCGGCAGGGTCAGCGAGAGGCGCGAGGCCGCCGCGGAGCGCGAGCGCTTGTTCTTGCGGCATCCCCCGCCGACGGGCACGTTGCGGAGCGCGCCGCCCTTGGTCCAGTACCTGCGGCACGTCTTGCAGAAGTGGCGCGGCTGCGACAGGCTGTAGTTGTTGTAGTAGCAGAACTTGGTGTTGGGGGAGTCGCAGCGCGGGCACCGCAGACCCTGCTCGGGCGGCGGGGGAGGCGGCTGCTGGCCCTGCGTGGTTGGAGGTGGCGGCGCCGTGCCCCCGCCGCCTGCTGCTGCTGCTGCACCGCCGGTGCCGCCGCCCTTCCGTGTCCCGACCGCGTCGTCCCCCGTCGCCACCGCCGTCGCCGACGCCATATATACCACGTACCCGGTACCTCGCAACAAGCGCAGAAGCTAACTACAGCAGGCCGGCGCGCGCCAACGGCGATCTCTCGAGAGAGCTCTGCCTCTGTCGCCGCCGCTGGCCCGACCGTTGCGTGCAGCAGCTCTCGGCGGCGCGGGCGTCCTAGCTAGCTAGCTAGCTAGGCTAGGCTATGGTACGTGGCGAGCAGGCGGCTAGGTATCAGGTGATTATGTGGGTACCCTCGCGTATATAGCAAGGGAAGGGAAGGAAGGGGATTTGATGAATGCAATTGCAATGCAACGGTGGAGGAGGGTTTCCTGGCGACGAGGGAAGACGCCGGGGGGTTCCTATTGAATGGCGTCTCATGTGTGTGTGGGCATCGCGTCGCCTCGCTGCGTGCATGGGATTAATGAGAGTTTCAAAAGCGACGTCCGCGGATTGGCGCCTGTGATTGCCATCAAAGTAGCTAGCGCAGCGAGCTCATGACCACGGACGGACCACCACCTCAGCAGCGACGAAGCTGGCTCGACCTGCAGCCTCCCTCCATTGGCCTCTCTAGCCAGCTGCATGCAGAGTGCAGACTGCAGGACGACGACGGCATAAAAGTCCATATTGGCCTCAATCGGAATCACTGTTGGTTCATGCCCCGCAGCCCTCTCACTGCTGCAGCCAGAAAGGGCGCGTCTGCAGTCAAAACATTACTCACCTCCAGAGAGTGCAGTGCAGGCCATCCTTGTTAAGGTAAATAAAGAAGATGACCACATCTCTCCTTGTGATGAGCAGGAGGAGTACAGTACTATATTGTGAGTAACAGTAACAGTGACCGTAACAGTACAGGCTCGTAGTAGTAATAACATAGCCTAGGGTGTTTAGATCCAAAATTATTTGGAATTTTAACATTGTAGCATTTTCGTTTGTATATGGTAATTATTGTTCAATCATGAAGTAACTAGACTCAAAAGATTCGTCTCGCAAATTACAGACGAACTGTGTAATTAGTTATATATTTTATCTATATTTAATACTACATGTATGTGTTCAAAGATTCGGTGGGAGGGAGATGTGACAGAAAATTTAGAATTTTAAAGGGAAGTGAACAATGCCCTAGTCCTGCACCTAGCTGCCGTACCTAGCTATAGCTACCAGATCGAACGCTATAGAGAGAGAGAGAGGGAGAGAGGAGATCGAGATCTCATCAATCAGTGTGCCATCAATGGATGCACTGACGATGATGATGCAAATCGCGCGGAGCCAGGCGGCCTCTGACACCGTCTCTGACCGGCGGCAGATCACAACAGTACTGTGCCCTGTACTGGGTGCGATACGCACGCTTCTGCAGTCAACAGATGTTCATGTTCATGGGGCCAGCACGCCGTTAATTCGGCCGGCCGGTCAGGCGGGCCGGGGATAGGCCAGTTACTACTTTTATTACTACTACTGCTCGCTCTGGCTCACTGTCGCGGGCGGCTGGCAAGAAGATTCCGCCGCGGCCCGCGGGATGGACGCGGGAACCGACCCCGGCGCCGCGCCGGTTTTGACTCGCAAGTCTGGCGCCCCACGCAACGCAACGCAACGGACCCGTGCCCGTGCCCGGGGCCTGTGGCTATGGCCGTGGGCACGCTTCGGTGCCCGTGCCCGTGCCCCGAGCCTGTGGCTGTGTCCGTCAGTAAGTTGGAGTCTAGCAAAATTAAATCTTCTATTTTATGATTTTTTCAAGAATTAGCCAAAATAAATAAAGTAAAAACTTCTACTAAATCATAACATTTTATATATTCAATGCGTAAATCTACTCATGTGGAATCCAACAAAATTGAATTTTTTTATTTTATGATATTTTTGTGATTTACTATGATTCTTTAAGAATTCTGTCAAAATAAATAAATAAATAAATAAATTCATATTAAACCATACCATATTATATATTCACTGCGTAGGGTTACTCATGTGGAGTCTAATAAAATTGGATTTTTTTCATTTTATATTTTTTCTATGATTTACTATGATTATTTAAAGATTTAGACGACATAAATAAATAAAAAAGGAAAAGACAAAACCTACATGACTGTAGCAAACCACCCGAAAAACCACCGTCATACAGTTTTAAAAGTTGAGGAGAGTGGTTTGTTCAGTTTTGAAGTTTATAGACTTTAAGTAGACTTTCACGAAAGTTGAAGTTGAAGGATCTAAGGCCCTGTTTGTAATACATGATTTTTTTTTTCCATTTCTACGTTTTTTCTATGAAAATAAACTGATTCTTATGAATTTTTTGCACAATTTCTGCGTTCCAATTTTTCCAATCAACAACAGTACAGTTTGAATTGTAGTTTAGTCCATTCTATCACAACTCCTTTGCGCAGTCCGGCCCTGCTTCGGCCCAGTCTGCTGGTTTGTTTTCACCTTTCTCTGATTTGGCCCAGCCCTCTTGTATAATCGTGATCGTGGTTGTGTTTAACAAAGCTCTAGCGTCCCGAGGGCAAGTGCTGCGCAAAATATTTCTAGGCTAAAATAATGCCACTCAATCAAGCGTTTAATTTTATCTTGAAATTGGAACATGATGGCTCACACGTAAAAAAAAAGCTTTACTCTGTCTCCCATGTACTATTTCTTAAGCCGGCTGGAGCCTTAATTAGGGCCTGTTTGGCAAATCCGTCCAGCTCTAATATCAAATCTATACACAATTTGAACGAATAATGTATAATTTCGAACGTTAGTTTTGTTCTTCCACGTTCACCACCAGAGAACCGTCGAACATCAGGTACGCCTCATCTCTGATGGCACGCATCTCCATGGCTGCATCCCGTGTGGGCATCCGCTCCTTAGGCTGGTGTTTCGAGCAGGACAAGCCGAGCCGAATGACCGGAAGCAAACACTCCTGAACCCTATTTCTTGCGATGATGCGGCGGCTGTCGTCCGTGTCGTCAGGGTGTACCCATAGACTCGGATCCGCTATCTCCAATATCCTGTCAGGAAAACCAGCCTCTGAGAACCTGCGCAGGTCCAACGAGTCTCCGAACACGTCGTCCGTGGGGCTCCGTCCTGTGAACATCTCAAGCACCAATATGCCTAGGCTGTAAACGTCGCCCAGGATCGAGACGCCACAGCCTTCCCCGTACTCTGCAAAACAAAATATTTTGTAAAGCCAGCAGTAGTCAGATTCATCGTCATGCATGTCAAACAAGTTGTCATCAGCAAAACAAAAAACGCAGCAGTTCGTTTCAGCAGTTACCTGGAGCGACGTAGCCAACGGAGCCTCTTAGTCCAGTCACGCTGTTTGAATTCTGATAGGCTTTGCAGACACTTTCAGACAAGATTCTGGATATGCCGAAATCTCCAACTCGAGCGCTCATGTCTTCGGCGAGGAGGATGTTGCTTGGCTTGAGATCGCAGTGGACGATCGGTGGCCGACAATGGTTGTGGAGATAGTCGAGGGCATCCATGATGTCGACAGCAATGTCTAACCTTTGGGTTAAGCTTAGCGTCTTCTTCGTCTTGGGCTCATTAGGTTTTGGATGAAGCCAAGAGCTTAGGTTACCGTTGGGCATGAACTCGAATACCAAAGCTTTGAACTCTTGGCCTTGGCGATCGATGCTTGAGCAGCACGTGATGATCCTTATGAGACAACGGTGGCGCACGCTCCGGAGTGCCTCGCATTCGGCCAAGAAGCTTCTTGTGGATCCAGACTGCTCAAGGTTGAACACCTTTACGGCGGCGGCTATAGTTCCCTCATCACTGAAAGAGCATTTGTAGACTGTGCCATAGCTGCCTTTTCCAAGCAGATTGGCATCTGAGAATCCATCTGTCCCGTCTGACAGTTCCTGGTAAGAAACCCTCTCGTATTGTTCTCCAGTTGCAGGGGCTACTAGGGGATGGCTTCTCTTCTGTCGTCGTCTTTGCTTAGAGTTTTTGTAGATCAACTGAATAACTGCAGCTAATAATGCTAAGAACAGGAGTGCAGCCGCTGTTGCCAGAGCTATTTTAACATACTTCAGCCACCTCTTGCTACTCTTGCTGTTCTTTCTCACAACGGACATGGGGCATGGATCTAAGCGAAGCTGAGGTATTCCACCACAGAGGTTTCTGTTTCCTGCAACCGATAAGTAGGACAGGTTTCTAAAGAAACCTCCTCTCGGCACTTCACCTTGCAGATCATTGAAGGATACATCCAGCTTAGACAGCGATGTCATGTTCTGCAGATCAGTTGGGATCGGCCCGGACAAGCTGTTGTGTGCTAGAAACAGCTGCTGCAGGCTGTGTATGTCGCCGAGGGCAGCAGGGATCACACCAGAAAACCTGTTCATGGTCAGGTTCAGTACGCGGAGACCCTTGATGTCACCTAGAGGCTCAGGTATGCTTCCCTGGAACGAGTTGCTGTCCAGTAAGAGCACCTCCAGAACTATGCAATTCCTGATGGTTGTCGGTATCTGCCCCGACAACTGGTTTCCTGACAAGCTCAACGTGTTGAGGTTAGCCAACCTTCCAACGTCGAAATGAAGTGGTCCGGAGAGGGAGTTTTGTGACAAGTCCAAGAACAGAGAAAGAGACTGCAGCTGGAATATTTCTTCAGGGATCGAACCGTTGAGGTAATTGCTTGAAAGATTAAGACCGATGAGGTCGCTAAGCTTTCCAATACTCCTTGGGATTGATCCTCCTAGGTGATAGATAAGTCTTGGCTTCTAGTGCACTTTAGTTGTTAGTCTCTTTTCAGTTTTTGGACAGTTGTTTTATGTTTTAGACTAGTTTTACTTTACAGCATAAGGAATATGCTCTTAAAGCAAACTTGTATCCCACGAAAGCTCTATTGAGCTCCAGTATATATAAAGGGGAACAAAGACTAGAGGCAATTAAGCCCTAGCAGCACAACTCAGAGTCTCACTTTACTAACAATTGGTATCAGAGCGAGGTTTGCTAGAGAGCCAAAAACACCACTTTTCCACCATCCCACCAGCCATGTCTGCTTCAGCAGAGCGCGCCGCCGCCGCCGCCACCAAGGCCAAGGCTTTGGCCGCCGAGGATGGTACCTCGGTCACCGGTGAGGGAGCGCTGGGCGACCCCAACAGCTGGGCCGCGCGTCTGCTGGCTGCAGAGGCATTATTTGTCATAACATGATCACCAATTCATTCATAGCATTTTAACATTTGGCAGGGATCAAGTATTCATTTATGTAAAGCACTAGTCATCTATCCATATGCATAATCCATAGGAATCAAGGTAAAGGGTTTCAACTCTAGGGAATTAAACTACGGGTATCAAATTAACACATGCACATGAAATGATAATTATAGTGAATAGGATAACAAGAAAAGTCCCATGCTATACTTGCCTTGGTTCTCAAAGTCCTGCTGGTCAAAACACTCCTGATCAAAGAACTCTTGATCACCAACAAACTCCTCACTGCCTGAACTCGATCACGACATTGCAACAACACGCATTCCAAATGCATACATACAAAGCAAACAGGTCTAATATTAGAACAGTACACCAATAACAATAAACTGAGTTAAAAGGTTTATAAAAAGATAGTACGCATTGCTACGATCATTTCAACACGAATTTCACGAAAATCAGATTTAAAACGCAAAAGATATGAATTTAACTGGTTCTCTAGGAGCATTTTTAGTATTTGAATTATCATGGAAATTAAATAATTCAAACATGAGCAACAGATGTTTTAACAGGTAGAGAATTTCATTACGAACCTAACGCAACTCGAATCGTCCAAATCGGAGTTAAAATGAAAACTTTATAAACAAATTAAGGCAGTGACAAAACTGTAAATATCAGATTTCCATTTTTAGAATAAACCGAGAAAGAATACGTGTCTTGACTGGGAAAGCGTATTCTCGGAAATGCGCGAACGCTGCGACGCGGGGTCAACTGACCTGCCACGCGGCGGCTCGGGATAGGGCGGTCCACGGCATAGTGCGTGCACCCGAGCATGTGTTGCGGTCCACCGGTCCACCGTGGACCGGGGTTCATACCCCTTCGGGGTTCTAATCCTGACCGCACAGACACGATCCAACGGCGCAGAACAGATCCAAGGGAGAGAGAGGGGGAAAACGGTGGCCGGAGCAGAGACGGCGCGGCGGCGCCATGACTACCGAACGCCGAGCTCGCCGGAGTTCCACCGGAAAGGCTCGTTCGGCGTCCATTTCGAACGCCGATGGCATGGGAAGAGAGGGGAACGAGGCGAAGCCTGCGGTGCACTCGGTTGAACACGGGGAAGCAGACAGCGACGGCGCCATGGTTCCCGGCGGCTCTGGCTCGCCGGCGAACGCGGGGAGGACTCTTCCGACTACCGCGGATTCAACCAATTGCACAGAAATGATCTACAAGCTCGTGCGAAAGTAACAGAGAGCCCAAAAGGAGCGGAGCTACGCCGGAACAGGGAGGTCCGCGGCGGCGCCATGACCGAACGCGATCTGTGCGTGCGGGCAGGTCGAAACAGTGCCGTAGAGATCCAATTGGAGGCCTAGGAACGTGCAGTCTGTCAGTGCGGTGCTAGTGGGGTGCTCGGACATGACTGAACGCCACCGGAGTCGGCTGACCACGGCGGCGCCATTATCGCCGACCTCGGCATGTGGCGGGGCGGCGCATACAGGGTCTAATTGACCGAATTAAGCGGACGGGGAGGTAGAGGGGGAGATGGCGAAGCTCACCGAGGTGGTTTGGAGGATGGAGTTGGCTCGGTGCGGCGTGTCGACGTGGAACGGCTGTCGGCGTCGCGGCGGCGTCCGAGAGCTCGGCGTTCGCGGCGTCGGCGTTCTGTGTCCACCGGAGCGACGACAGAGAGAGAAATTAGACTCAGGAGATTCACGGGGAGTTCACGGTTACACAACAGAGCTCACCGAGACGGATTGCGGCTCCGGCGCGGTTTCCTTGCGACCACAACGGCGACGGCGGCTCGGGGAGTTCAGATAGGAAAGGGGAACAACAGGGGCGCGACACTCAGCTTTATAGCGCAGAGCAGAGGCGCGGGACGCGCGGTGCCGTTGTGGCATCGTGGCCGAAGTGCGGAGAGTGGGAGCGGGGCACGCGCGGACGGTTGCCGGACCCGTCGTGCTCATCCACGCGCACGCGGCCGAACTGAACGGGGGAGGTTGGGGAAGATGGCGCTGACGCGTGGGGTCGGTCGGTCAGCGGAAGAGAGAGGGTGCGGGTGTTGGCGGTTTGCGCCGACAGTCGGGACCCACTGGTCAGAGAGAGAGAAGGAGAACAGAGAGAAGAACTCGGCGCCGACATGTGGTCCCCACGGTGTCAGTGATGAGGGAGAGAGGGAAGGGAGGAGTGGCCGGTTGGGCCGGCCTCTGCTGGGCCGCGTAGAAGAAAAGGGAGAGGGAGTGAGGTGGGCTGGGCATTTTTCTTTTTCTTTTTATTTCCTTTTTATTTCTCTTTTCCAATTTCATTTCAAAAACAAATTTGAAACCATTTGCAAAGTGAGTTTTGTAAATTCAAACAAGCAAAGAAAATATGTAACTGCATGAATGCATAAACATGTTTCTAAACTAGAATAGGTTTTATTTGCAAGAATTTTAATATTCCCCTAAATGAAATGCTCACATAAATTCACAATTAAATCTTTTCTGTTATTTGAAATTCAAACCAAATTTTGGGTGTTACAGCAGCGGCGGCGGCGATCCAGGTGGCGAGGACCGCGCAGGCGCTGCGAGCGGAGATCGCTGCAGAGGAGGAGGAGCAGGGGAGAAGGACGCCAGGTGCTCTGAGAGCCCGCGCGATCGGAGGGATCGGCGCCGCTCTCAGTCCCTGCACGACCGCAGGCGAGGCCGCGGCGGCGGGCGCCATGAGTCGCGGGACAGGGTGGTCTACCGCGACTCCGGCAGCAGCACGGCGTGGCCGATGCTGGACAAGACCAACTACCATGAGTGGTCGCAGCTCATGAAGTTGCGGATGCAGACGCGCGACATGTGGGAAGCCGTCGAGGGAGGTCCGGTTCAGTACCGCGACGATCGGCGGGCGCTCGAGGTGATCGTGGCTGCTGTGCCCAAGGAGATGGGCATCCCGCTCATGGACAAGGCATCGGCAAAGGAGGCGTGGGACGCCATCACTGCAGCAAGGATTGGCGTGGACAGGGTCCGACGGGCGACGCTGCAGCGACTTCGCCGAGACTGAGAGAACATCGGCATCCAGCCCGATGAACAAGTTGACGATTTTGCCATCCGTGGGTCGTGGCGGCGCGCGTGGCCGAGGGCGCGACGCTGGCCGCGGAGATGGCGGTGGTGACCGCGCCCCCCCGGGTGACAACCGTGGGCCGAACACCTGCCTCAACTGTGGCTTGGAGGGCCACTGGGCGCGCGATTGCCGCCTGCCACGACGAGAGCGCGACGGAGGCCGCGGCGGTGGAGGTGACCGTGGCGGCCGAGGAGGTGATCAAGGTGGAGGCCGCGGCGGCAGTACTGGTGGATACGCTGGGCGTGCCCAGTACGCCGAGTGCGAAGAGGACGGCGCGCTGTTCATGGCACACGCGTTCGTCGAGCTGGACAAGGATGCGTCGGCTTACTCTCTGGCCGCGCAAGAAGTCACCTTGGAGGAGCCAAGGGCTCGAGCCTTCCTCGGCGTCGATGAATAAGAAGAGAAGATGGGAGGCTGGTACCTCGACAACGGAGCAACGCACCACATGACGGGGTGCCGCGAGCTCTTCGCTGATCTGAACACGGACGTCCGCGGCACCGTGCGCTTCGGGGGCGTGTCCAAGGTGGACATCCGCGGCATCGGCACCATCGTGTTCCAAGGCAAGACCGGCGAGCATCGGGTGCTGCACGGTGTGTACTTCATCCCTGCCCTCAAGAACTCGATCATGAGCCTCGGGCAGTTGGACGAAGGCGGCTCCAAGGTGGAGATTGCCGATGGCGTGCTGCTTGCTTGCACTACGGCGCCGTCTGCTTGCCAAGTTATCGTAGTCGCCGCCTGCTTGCCAAGTTATCTCGAGGAGCTAACTGCCTCTACATCCTTCACTTGGAAGTTGTGCAGCCTTGCTGTCTCGCTATACGCAAGGATGACAAGGTATGGCAATGGCACGAGAGGCTCGGCCATTTGCATTTTGATGCACTACGGCGTCTGAGCAGAGGAGAGATGGCCCGTGGGATCCCCAAGATCGACCACGCGGAGCAGGTCTGTGACGTCTGCGTCACCACCAAGCAGAAGCGGCGAGCTTTTCCATCCACGACGGCGTACTGTACCCAGGAGCACCTGAAATTGGTGCATGGCGACCTCTGCGGACCTGTGACGCCGGGGACATCGGCAGGCAACCGATACATCCTCTTATTGGTGGACGACGCCACCCGATTCATGTGGACGGCGCTGCTGCCGACCAAGGATGCTACTGGGGAGACAATCAAGCGCATCAAGGCTGCAGTAGAGGTAGAGAGCGACTGCCAGCTCAAGGTCTTGCGCACGGACAATGTCGGCGAGTTCACTATCGCCGAGTTCAGCTCCTACTGCGCCAATCAAGGTATCAAAAGGCACTTCAGTGCCCCTCACTCCCCTCAGCAGAATGGGGTCGTTGAACGCAGGAATCAGACGGTGGTGGTCATGGCGTGAGCTCTGCTCAAGCAGCGCGGTCTACCAACAAGATTTTGGGGGGAGGCCGTGATGACGGCGGTACACCTTCTGAACCGTGCCCCGACGTGAGCACTGGAGGGCATCACCCCCTACTAGGCATGGCATGGCCGATCGCTGACTTTGGGCTACCTCAAGGTGTTTGGCTGTGTCGCCTGCACCAGGTGCCTGACCCAGCTCCGCAAGTTGGATGACCGCGGCAAGGCCGGCGTGTTCATCGGCTATGCGGAGGGCGCGAAGGCCTACAAGGTCTACGATCCAGTGTCCCAGCGCGTGCGTGTCAGCCGCGATGTCGTGTTCGACGAGGGCCGCGGCTGGGACTGGACATCGGCAGCGGCAAGCACATCGTAGGAAGGCGGCAGCGACTTCACCGCCGAGTATCCCTGGGAAGAGGTGGTGCCTGGAGCTCCCAGATCGGCATCACCATCGCCAACTCCTCCGCCGCGCTTCAATACACCGGAGCCGTCACAAGGTGAGGAAGCAGAGGATCCCCCATCGGCAGCGGCACCATCGGCGGTCACGCCATCGGTAGCCGCACCATCGGCAGCGACGCTATCGGCAACGGCAAGTGGCTCTAGTCCTCGGGTCGAGCACGTGACTCCCCTGGAGGATGATGAAGAAAGGGTGGACGCCTACCATGGCAGTGAGCCACCGCGCTACCGCCGCATCACTGACCTCATCGGGGATGAGGCCACCCCGCCGCTGGCTCAGAAGCTGTTCACCGAGCTGAACCTCTCCTACTCGGGCGAGCCGACTACCTACGCTGAAGCTGCCGATGATCCAGCTTGGCAAGTTACGATGGAGGAAGAGTTGGGCGCTATTGAGCGTAATGGCACCTGGGAGCTGGTGCCACCCCGAGCTGGTCATCGGCCAATCACCCTGAAATGGGTGTTCAAGCTGAAGAAGAATGAGGAGGGTGCTGTGATCAAGCAGAAGGCAAGCCTTGTGGCTCGGGGTTTTGTGCAGCAAGAAGGGATCGACTATGAGGATGCCTTTGCCCCTATGGCAAGGATGGAGTCAGTCAGGCTGCTGCTAGCCTTGGCTGCTCAAGAAGGATGGAAGGTCCATCACATGGATGTCAAATCGGCATTCCTCAATGGAGAGCTCAAGGAGGAGGTCTATGTGCAGCAGCCACCTAGGTTTGCTGTCCAAGGAGAAGAAGACAAGGTCTATCGGCTCCAAAGGCACTGTATGGGCTGAGGCAGGCACCCAGGGCATGGAATGCAAAGCTGAACTCAACCTTGAAGAAGATGGGGTTTGTTCAAAGCAAGCATGAAGCTGTCATCTACAGAAGAGGCTCAAATGGCTCCGTTCTACTGGTTGGAGTCTATGTGGACAACTTGATCATCACTGGAGTCAAGGAAGAAGAAGTGAAGGCTTTCAAGACAGAGATGCAATCCATCTTTGAGATGAGTGACCTTGGGTTACTCAGCTTCTATCTTGGAGTAGAAGTGCAGCAAGGCAGTAGTGGGATCACTCTGAGGCAGAGCCACTATGCCAAGAGGATTGTGGAGTTGGGGAGCATGGCCGATTGCAACCCTGCTGCCACCCCGATGGAAGAAAGATTGAGGCTGAGCAAGGAGAGCACATCAGAAGAAGTGGATTCAACACAATACAGAAGATTGGTTGGAAGCTTGAGGTACTTGGTCCACACTAGACTAGACCTGGCTTTTTTAGTGAGATTTGTGAGCAGGTTCTTAGAGAGACCAACCACTGAACATCAAATGGCAGTCAAGAGAATTCTCAGGTACTTGACTGGTACCCTTGACTATGACCTCCACTTCACCAAGGCACCAAAATCGGCAAGGTTCTCATCGGCAAGGTTCTTGGGCTATTGTGACTCAGATCTAGCTGGAGATATTGATTCCAGCAAAAGCACAACTGATTGCCTTTTCTTCCTAGACAACAGCTTGGTCAGTTGGCAGTCTGTCAAGCAGAAGGTAGTGGCACTCTCTAGCTGTGAGGCTGAGTATGTGGCCATGACTACAGCAACAACTCAGGCACTATGGCTATCAAGGTTGCTGGCCGATTTGTTAGGAATGAGAGTGGAAACTGTGGAGTTGAAGGTGGACAACAAATCGGCACTTGCACTTGCCAAGAACCCAGTGTTCCATGACAGGAGCAAGCACATAAGGACTAAGTTCCACTTCATCAGAGACTGCATGGAAGAGGGGAGCATCAAGGCCGATCACATCGGCACAAATGAGCAGCTTGTCGATATTCTCACTAAGTCACTTGGAAGAACCAAGTTTGAAACCATGAGAAGCAAGATTGGGCTCAAAAAGATCATCAAGACTGGCTGAAGCAAGACTTAGGGGGAGAATTGATAGATAAGCCTTGGCTTATAGTGCACTTTAGTTGTTAGTCTCTTTTTCAGTTTTTGGATAATTGCTTTATGCTTTAGACTAGCTTTACTTTACAGCATTAGGAATATGCTCTTAAAATAAACTTTATCCCACGAAAACTCTATTAAGCTTCAGTGTATATAAAGGGAAACAAAGACTAGAGACAATTAAGCCTTAGCAGCACAACTCTGAGTCTCACTTTAATAACACTAGGTTGTTTCTGCTTGCTAATAGCTTACGGAGCCTGGTGAGATTTCCCATTGATGATGGAACAATGCCCGAGAGGTTATTGTTGTCTAGGTGTAGCTCTGTCAGGTTCTCCAGCTTCCCAATGCTATCTGGAATCACTCCTGAGACGTCAGTATTCACCAGAACAAGTATTTTCAGGCCTACCAGATTTCCAATCTCCGAGGGGATGTTACCAGAGATCGCAAGGTCTTCTAGGTAAAGGTACTCAAGTGTTGTCGAGAGGTTAGCAACTGAAACAGGAAGATCTCCAGTGAAATTGTTGTCGCCCAGAACTAAAACCTCTAGCTTGCTGCAGTTGACCAATGACTCGATGAACTCCCAACCCTGCATCTTCTTCCCTGCTTCAAGCCTGTTACCGTCCAGTTGCAGATTCCACAGATACTGCAGCCTACTCCCAAGATCGCGAGGCACGAAGCCACTGAATCCGTTCCCTGACAGCTCGAGCATCCGGAGCTGAGTGAGGTTGGAGATGGAGGAAGGGATGGCCCCACTGAACTGGTTTTCGAACAACGCCAGAGACCGCAGCTCAGGGAGCTGCACGTCGATCTGGGCAGGGATGGCTCCGCGCAGCGCGTTCTGCCCGACGTCGAGGCTCGCCAGCGACGACACGTTGTACAGCGACGGCGGGAGCTCGCCGCGCAGGCGGTTGTCGCAGAGGTCGACGAACTCGAGGCGCGCCATGCGGCGGCCGAGCTCGGGAGGCACCGGGCCATCGAAGCCGTTGATCGCGAGATGGAGCTGACGCAGCGACGTCAGGTTGGCCAGCGACGCCGGGAGGCGGCCCGTGAGGGTGTTGTTGGTCAGCGCCAGCACCTCGAGCCGCGTCAGCGCGTCACCGAGCTCGGCCGGGACGTGACCGGTGAGCCTGTTGCTGCTGAGGAGCAGGCGCGTCAGGCTGGTGGAGGCGGTGAGGTTGCCCGGGACCGCGCCGGACAAGGTGTTGACGCTGAGGTCCAGCGTCCGGAGGCGGCGCAGGCGGCCGAGGCTCGCGGGGATCTCGCCGCGCAGCCAGTTGGAGCTCAGGTCGAGCACCTGCAGCGATGACAGGTTGCCGACGGCCGGCGAGAGCGTCCCGGAGAGCCCGAGGGAGGGCAGCCTCAGTGCCACCACACGACGTCCGCGGTGGCCGCACGTGACGCCGTCCCAGGTGCACGGACTCGCGCTGCCGTTCCACGACGCGAGCACGGCGCCTCCGTCGCCACTCGTGCTGCTGCTGCTGCCGACGGCCGCGGCCTTGATGGCGAGCAGAGCCGCGGTGTCCTCGCTCTCGGCTCCCGCTGCCGCGACCGCCAGGGCAATGGGCACAGATGAGAAGGACAGCAGCAGCAGGAGGAGGAGGAGCATGGTCGGTGGTGGAGTGATCGCCATGGCAGGGCGGTGGGCCGTTTTGCTTTGGAGGTTGGAGCTTGGAATGTAACAGCAGCGACTACTTGTAGAACGCAGCAGATTCCGCTGGTGCCTGGTTGTTTCAGTTGCCGTCGACGAGTCTTCTGGTTGACTAGTGCTAGGCAACCTCCGGCCCCCGCACGGCGAAAGATGGAGACAGGAGTAGTGGAGATTGCGACTAAAACATGACCTGGAGGCTGGAGCAATGCACTTTAAGTCATTTTCCGGTTGTGCACTCGGCCACCGCCCGCCGGCCGCGGGCCGCCGGACGGAAACAGCGAATGGACGCCCCCACCCCCCTCGTCGTTCTCGCCAAAGACTTTGCTCATTACCGTGCTGCTCCAGCCGTAAGTGGCTGCTGTCACTGTCACTGGCACGTACGTTTTTGACTTTTTAATACCATGTTTAACTATTTATTTTATTTAAAATATTTTTATAAATTATAAAATAATTAAATTATTATTAAAGTATCTTTAATGATAAAACAAGTTATGGAAATATAAATAATATTTATAAATTTTTTTTAATAAGACGAACGTTTAAAAAAAGAAAGTAGCACGGATTCTAAAACGACACTTTTAATTTATACAATTTTTATTAATAAGATAAACGTTTAAAAAATATGGTATGGATTCTAAAACGACACTTTTAATCGAACTTAGAGTAAGTTCCTCTTCCCTTACCTGCATGTCATTGACCAGGTCAGGGAGTGACCAATTCGGATCCAGAGCAATAGGGCCGACACCCGGGGCTCGTTCTGCTCAAAAAAAGCTGAACTAGTGTAGCTGCCTAGCCAAGTCACTCCCTGTGTGGTCATGGAATGATAATCATATTTTCTACAGGAAAACATCAAATTTTGTATACTTTGACAGGCAATTATCCAAATTATATGCAAATTAAAATAATAAATTTGCATCAAAAGATTTATATTCATTGTGCCTCTACAAACAATTAATACAAACAATATTAATTTAAGATTTACCGGCTCAGTCCTTCGAAGGTGCTCATAGGGATAGGGCTTGCGTGCGTGTGTTCGTAGGGGTGAGTGTGCGTACGTGTTGAGCGTCTGAGTTGTACTGTGTAATCTCAAAAAAAAAACAATATTAATTTATTCTCTAGCAAACGTGAACATACTGTAAGAAAATCAATGGTGAAAAACGTTTATCATTCTACGACTGAAGTTGCTCAACTATGACCAAATGCCTTTTTTACATATAATAAAAAAAATAGAAAGGACAATTCTTTTCATGTTCATGGTTAAGACTAAGGGTGCGTTTAATTGGGCTGTGGCTTTTGAGAAAAGTTGCTATGAGAAAGCTGATGTGGGCTTATGAGCCGTAGAAAAGCTGAAAGTTGTTCAGTTAATTAAGTATCTTTACCTTGTATCTTTATCTTTCTTGAAACAATTATGAAATATTTTTTTTACTCCACTCAATTTCAAAAGCCAAAAGCTAAAAGCCAAAAGCAGTATCAAACCAGCTTTTAAAAATGTACTAACCCTACAATTAAGAACAATGTGTCAAGAAAGCTGCCCCAAATATTTCCTAACAGAGCAGCGAATGCAAAGATTTGCACAACAGTTATGAGAGATGCCTATGTATCAGCAGCCAGATAAGTAGCTCAACAGTTTCCTATTGCAGCATCTGACAGACAAGTTTTCCATAACATTAAGTTTTCCACAACATTTAACAACAATGCCTTTTCTCCTTTGGAGCTGATGCATGTATCAACTATGAACATGATGCAAAAACTAAGGAAAAGGGAACTAAGCCTCCAACTAAATCATTGAGCTGGGCTTCAACCAATGAGCTGCGAACAAGGGGCTGCCACTAGTCCACAGGTGAATCAATCTATGGAAGAACAGAACTACAAAGCCGGTCAACATTTTTTCTATGAAGCGCAAAATTGGCCTGAAGAATCGATTGAACCACCAACAAAAAAGGAGCAGGCTGCTCCGGTGTCCCAGATAAACCTGTAGCATGTAGTAATCTATCTTGCTTTGGTTACAAGATCTCAGATCTTCATCATTACAATCTTTCTTGCACCTTCTCGTCAGCTGTCATGACCAAGGTGGATGGTCCTGTTCCCTAGTCTCTGGAGGGTGTGGCTTCCACCCTGGTTTCTCGTCCCAGTACATGTCATAATATATGTGACCAATTTCACGTAACTCTACACAGCACCATATGCCCACATACCTCTTCACACGATTTCGGAACTTCTTCTCCACAGCCTGGTTTCAGTAATTTCTGTTAAGGTCGAAACTTCTATCCACAAAATTAGGCAACATGTATAAGAGTATAGCATCTTACTGCATCAGCAAAACCACCAAAGGCATCAACCATAGATGAGAATTGTATGACTTTGACATCCTTATATGATGACAACAAATCCAATAGCTATAAAAAAAGGAAGAAAAGGCACACACTTCAGCATAGCTACAAAGAATAGAGCAAATTTTCCTAGCTTCAAGATACAACAGTATTTCCAAGTTTGCACAAAAATGCTATATTCCCCAGCAGTTCAGTTTTATTTTTCCATTTACTTAAACTGTTGTACTTTGGACTAAACTGAAACCACATACTGCATGAAAGAAATAACAATTTACCTTTTCTTCAGTACTATTTCTTGGTAAAAGAAAGGGTATGTGCTTATCGGTTTCATCAACTGCAGAGCATCTGGAGCTATGCTCATCACAGAGTTGGACCTCGAGTACCGAATCTTTCACCTAATTGAACGCTCCAAATCAAAACAATTAGGACACAAGCTCACATCTATTGTTGCAAAACATTCAAGTTGAAATATAAAAAAACAGCAAATCACTTGATATTACCTCTTTAGGTAATGATGGATTCTCAAGAAAAGAGTACTCTCTGAAATCAATATGTGGACCAAACTCTTCCTTGGGCAAGTTTTTCAGCATAACATTAACCTGTGCCATGACCCATGAAATTATAAGGAAATTTGATTCATAACTGATTTACAAATATCAGCTAACTATTCTCTTCAGACCCTCTATAAGGGGTAGGAGGGGGTGGGAGCAATATTGATTGGCAACGCCGCTAACCAACTACAGAACCAACCTCATGGGGGTGAAGTGGCCTGTTATTTGAAGCTGAGGTGGCAGTATGGATATAAGGTTTTATAGAAAAACAATAGCCTCCATTATAAAAGGAAAGTTTTCCTTACAGAATTACCTCAAACACATGATCCATTGGGCAGAGAAAAGGTTGTCTGGTCATTGTTCCCTCTAAAATTCCAGGATGTCCAAACCACATTCTATCAAGCCTGCACCACAATGGAGGCATTACCTAAAAGTAAAAACTGCAGTCAGAAAAGGGGCATCAACATGTATGAACAGTACAAAAAGCTAGATAATACTTTAAAAATCTTACTCTGCCGTTCCAAATTATAAGTCGTTCTAGCTTTTCTACACAAATATATCCATTATGGTCTAGATACATAGTTAAAGCTAGGTATCCAAAAGAGCCAGAACGACTTACAATTTGGAACTGAGTATCTACTACATCCAAAAGCAGTAGAAGCTAAAAAAAATAATGATTCTGTCTTGTACTGAACTGTGAGCAAGCATTTAGTGTAAACAAATGTTAACATCTAATTTATCACCATAGTACTTCTAAGGCTCTACCTTGCTCATACGGAGTTTTTGCTGGTAAATGGAATTGAAAATTTTGATTGATTAAGGAGAGATGGAGCACAATATCTCAAAAGGTAAGAATATAATACTAATCTTTGAAATCAGGCAAGATTTTTAGGAAAAGACCAAATTAATGATGTCAACGGAACAGGGGCAAAATAAGTTCAGCCAGATGCTTCAACCTGAAGGTATGTCCAATCACCCCCACAATCATGCAAGTAAACAATTTCAATTTAAACTAAAAGGCAGCTGAACAGAAGGAAAGCATGAAGCATGAAGCATGAAGAAACCATGTATAGAAAAGAGGAATTTCACCTACCAGTGTCCGCTTTAACAAGGACGCAACCGCAAGTGCAGTTCTTATTTGCTTCAGCTGAAAAGTTTCATGCAACTAATTAGATTAAAAGAACATGCAAACATTAATAATAGAAATACAACCGGTAATTTGATCAATATATATAGAAGATACCTGATAATTAACCAACTCAAAATGAGACTCAACGGTATGAGCACCGTCTAATAGCAAACTTTTTGGAATGTTAGGTTTAAATGACAGGAAACCTCCTGCAACAGGACAGTAGACTAAGTATGGTAAAAAGAAGAAACTATAAGAGATTAAGAGTACTACTAGTACAGAGTCCATTTCAAGGCACTAGAATAAAACAGTCAGAATAAGCACGATTCTATGTTCAAGGCAGTAGAGTACAGTTTGCTTGTGACAGGTATAGACAGTGAATAGACCTGGAGAATCATAATAAGATGGTTGATCAAAGAAAAGCATTGCCTCTCGCAATCTATGGCGCTTTCCTTCAGTACCAGCATACTGAAAAGTAGTATGAACTGCGTATGGTTCCAAATGAAGCTGCTTATACATGCCCTGACAATCCAAAGAAAATAAACACAGAGCACCTTCAAATCAGTAGAGCACGATGGACACAACTAACAAGGGGGGAAAAACTACCAAAACAATGCAAACAGAATATCTAAAGAGCTACACGTACGCAAAAAAATAACGAGATACAACTATTATCTAACTAAAAAGTGTTTTCAAATGCAAAATTTCTAATTAGCATCCACAAACAAAGAAATACTTCTACCTGCACAAAATATGTATGGCCGCTGCAAAATATACTTGCTGGTAGCACTCCCAGCTTCAGTTTCCCATCATAAGAATATACAAGATCACTTCCTTGAACTGGCTGTCCAAATTTTTTGCGTACAAGATCATTAAAAGCATTCTGGTCCCACACCTTATCATCAGATATGACTAAATCTTTCCAATCTTTTGCCAGCCTTCTAGCAGGTTCAGTGGGTCGCCAATGGAAAATACCAATGTTGAATGCACCAGTAACTGCGAATAACATAATAGAGATTGACTGTCATGTTATCAATTACATAAGCACTGGAATCTTCAGTTATGTAGTTTTCAAAAAGACGATAAAAATAATTCGTTCAAAACATGGGAACCACCAAAGCATCCTTGCTCAGTTAGGTATTTTCATAGAATCATAAGGAGATCCAAGAGTTGAAGGGACATGCCTGAAAGATGAGGGTGAAGTACAGCATAACAAATTTGAGCATGAAATCATTTTGTTGGGCTATGGAGACTGGAGGGTACGTATGTCTAGGTCCATAAGAACCTCCAGTGCCTTATGTTTTAAAAATTCCTAGAACAGAAAAAGATGGTAAAGAAAGCTATCAATTGTCTAAATGTAACCAAGAAAACACTGAATATAACTCGTGCATTGTGCATTCAGGAATTTATTTGTTCAATTAAAATTTAATAATACAACACTGAGTAGAACCAAAGTATAAAAATATTTATAGTTATAGCATGCTTGAAATGCATGCATCCATCACTCAATAATGCCTGTGAAAATCGAGAATGCTGAGCTGCTTAGTCATCTTCATCTACACGGGAATGCCAAGAAAGAGGGTATGTTCAACAAGCTCTATATTGCAGGTATTTGCTACATGATACTCATGCACATACACTTCAGTACTTCACAAACTAACTACTTGAGTTGTAGTCACTAGTGAAAATATTTCTTCATTGACTGTTCACTTTTGAAAATGCTCAATGTTGTGTATTTGTACTTAAATGCAAATTCATTCCAAACTTCCAAGATAGGCAGTACAAAGGAAATGGCGAACACGGCTCATGCAGCTCTTCAGCCTCCTAACAAATAAGATAACTTATTTGGGTCTGTGCAGATCACACCATCTCTGCTGTCAACCTCAGGAGTGAATAGAATATGATGCGATCTGTGCTTGATTTAGTACTGCTCCCAACAGAGATTGGTAACAAACACAGTAGCAACTTAGCAACCAGAAAGATTCAGAATCCACGGCATATCTGTGGTCAATAATTACCTTCCCTCCAGTTCTCCAGGCTGTCGTCGGTGACGGTGGGTATGACCTGATCGCTGGACGTGAGGAGATCCGCGTCGGGGAATCGGGCGAGGTAGGGCAGTGGGTTCTTGAGCCACACCATGTCTGTGTCGCACAGGAGCAGCTCGTAGCCGAAAGGCAGGAGCGCGTTGATGAGCAGCACCTTCTCCCTGCCCATCTTGTGGAAGGTGGGGGAGCCCCACCCGGCGTCCTCGGTGGCCATCCTGCTGCCCATGTCGAAGACGGGCACGCCCCGGAAGTAGAGCTCCCGGAGCAGCTTGGTGTCCATGGCGCCGACGAGGAGGTTGTCGACGCCGAGGTCGGTGAGGTGGCGCACCCAGGTGAGGATGAAGTCGAGGAAGGCGTAGTTTCCGAAGGTGACGGCGATGACGCCGTCGCGGGCGCGGGCGGCGACCATGTCGCGGGTGAGCCGGAACGCGCGCGGAGGCGGCATCTGCGCCCGCCGTGGCGGGGGCTTCCAGATGGGGCGGTTGTACATGGTCTCGGGCTGGGCGGGAGTGGGCGCGGAGAGGTTGGTCCCGGCGATGGCGGCGGCCGGGAGGGGCAGCGTGGGCGCGGAGAGCGAGGAGAAGGAGGAGAGCAGGAAGAAGAGGGCGGAGACCGCGAAGCCGCCGAGGACGGCGCCGTAGATCCCGACGAAGACCGGCTTGGTGGACTCGGCGGAGCACCAGGCCGCCATTTCGCCGGCGGGGATGCGGGTCGCCGGGGTCAGCGGGCGGTGGGGGCCGGGGACATTCTGCGCAGGCAGTGAGGGTACAAGGACGGCGTGGGTCCCGCTGGGCGGTGGGTGCTCAGTGGGTCCGGTGCGACGGCAGGGTCGTCTCGTGCACGGTATACGTAGTAGATAGATAGATAGATAGATGTGTGGCGTGGCGTGGCGTTACGGGAAAGCTACGGACGCCGACAGTACACACTACTAGTAGTACTACACTCCACAGTGGGTCCCGCCTCCCGACGCTGCCGTGCGGATCAGAGGGAGCGAATGGAGGGAGGAATCCTCGCAGTCGCAGGACAGGACAGGACAGGACAGGTAGGCAGAGAGGGGCAGCTGGCGCAGCAAGGAAACATTCGACCATTTTGTTTTCTTTATTTAGGAATCATCTTGTATTTTGTTTTAAACCAGCACACGTGCTGTTAAACATTTGTAGTGTACGGAGTACATATTGATCTTGTCCACATTTTCTCCTATTGCGAGAGTGATGTTAGACCCTCCAACTGAAGTTTTTTTTCTTTCAATTAGATAGATGATGTGATGTCGTGAACGCTAGGAGTGATGCTCATGCACCTTTTGTATGGATTCTGGAATGGCTCCCGAAGCTGTTGGGAGCACTTTTCTGCCAAACGCATCCAAACTGCTCAGCTCCGAATAAGGAGCTCCGAAATTTCAGCTGAGACAATGGAGGAGAGAGAGGAGGAGCTGAAATTTGTGGCTTCTTTCGGCTCCGTCTTGCCGCAGTGGGCCCCATCGCAGCGATGGTCTCCTTTGCCCCCGCGACGCGGCCAAGGCAGGCGACGCCAACGCACAGGGAAGGGCGGCCCGGGTTGCGCATCGTGGGGAGATGCGGAGGTGCCGCCACGGAGCCGTCGTGATCAGGGTTTTCAAAACCGACCGCTCGCCGGTAACCGCCCGCCGGCGGACGGCCGGTAACCACGGTAACCGGTCCAAACCGGCCCCAAACCGAACGGTTCGCATTTTGAATTCAAACGGCGTAGTTCAAACGGTTTGGGGTCGGTAACCGGTCGGTTAGGGCCGGTTACCGACGGTATCGCCCCAAACCGCCCCAAACCAAATTTCAAATTTGAAAAAAAAAATTGAAAATGCTGAAAAAATTCCTAAAAATAGTTCATGATTTATAGAGTCGAATGGTGCAAATTTTTTTCAAATTGGAGTTCGTTTGCTATTTATTTTGACGCGTACAAGTTTGGAAAAAATAGAAAAAATTCTTTTTCTTTTTTTTTCAAACTTGTACACGTCAAAATAAATAGCAAACGAACTCCAATTTGAAAAATTTGTACACCATTCGACTCTATAAATCATGAACTATTTTTAGAAATTTTTTCAGCATTTTCAAATTTGAAATTTGAATTCAAACCGGTCCGAAACCGAACCGCTCGGCGGCGGTTTGTCGGTAACCGGTGTTACCGACCGGTTTTGAAAACCCTGGTCGTGATGCGCTAGCGCGGAGGCTGCGTGGGCGTCCAGGCGGTGGGGGCGCGAGTTTGGTGGAGATCGGGCGCGGGGCTGCATGGGCGCCTGGGCGGAGGTTGAAGAAGACTCGCCTCCGTGCGGTCTACCCGTGAGGCCGTGAGATACACACGAGCAAACAGACGGATAAGGCAGGGAAAGAAAAGAAAAAAAATTGTAAAGACAAGGGTATTATTATCATTTTATTCTTTCAGACTATCAAGTGAGGTTGTTTTACCAAACGGCTCCTCAAAACTGATTCAGCTCTCAGAGTGAATCTGCTCCACGGGTGAAATCGTAACTAAAGCTGTTTTTACTGGAGCCGGAGCTCTACCAAACACACCCACAAATCGTAACTTAAGTGGATTAGATGATGCTAGTGACAATACATCAACTTGTGGGTGTGTAAACATTTGTGAGAACCAAATTGAATGATTAAGGGTTTGTTGGATACAAAAGTTAACGGCTAGCTAACTAATAATTAGCTAAAATTAGTTCTAATTCTAATCATTCAAACACGAATATTAAAAGGTGAGCTAATTTTTTAGCCAAAACTTCAACTAGTTGTGAGCCAACTAGCTAGCCAATCATAACTAATTTGGATTACCTTTAGTCCAACTAATAACTAGCCATGTGTATCAAACATGCCTTAATTAAGAAAGATAAAAGAAAAACTTATGATTTTTTTTATTTTTATTATCTATATATTTATATATATTCATACCTAACATTATATAGAAAACTTTTATTTTTTTATTTCTACTCCGATCGTTTGCCCGTCACTCTGCTTCTCTTTGGTCCCACCGTTTATCACCCTTTATTCTCATATGTTTTGTCCTTTCTCTCACCACTTTATCATCCTTTGAATAGGTTCATCGCTCATATCTTCGTCATCTCGTCCATTACTCTTGTCATTCTCGCTTTTAAGTTTGAAACCGCAAATACTTTTTGTTTCAGTCACGGAACTTTGACAAAAGAATTAGGAGAGATACTTCTTCCATTCTAAATTATAAGATATTTAACTTTTTAACTATAAATTTGACCACTCATCTTATTCAAAAAAATTATATAAAAATAATTAAATTTAAATCATTTTAAAGAACCTTTATTAATAAAGCAAGCCACAATAAAATAAAAGTTATTTTGTATAATTTTTAAATAAGATGAGTGATCACACTTAGGATGAAAAAAAATAAAACATCTCATAATTTGGCATGGAGGAAGTATGAAACACCAGAAGAAGATTACATTGGTCTGATGCATACTCTAGATTTAAACAACAAATGTTGGCATTGCTTTCTGCCAATACATTAATGGATCCAGTAGCATGACTATTGCATGAGCTGGGGAATATATCGAGGAGTGAGGAGCAACAGAAGAAGGCAATACCGCAATAGAGCGGAGGTGGCCAGTGTAGGGATTGCGCGCGAGGAAGAGGGCCCAGCGACGCGGTTTTGGGCGAGTCCGATTGAAAAGGTGGGCCAGAGGCCGGATGGTTTGCAGCCGTTGGGCTGAAAGACCCATCTGAAATCGAGTACGTATGTTTGTATTAGCCTACCTCTTTTATTTGAGATCCACCTATTTTTTTTTTACATCAGGGCACTCTTTCTGGCCTGTTTGTATTTTTTTCTTTTATTTATTAGTTAACCCTTGGTAGATGTTTCTCTAAAAAATGAAGTTTGGTTTTATCGGTCAATCCTAATAAATGACATTTTTCAGATAGTTTTAACAAAATGAGAAAATAACAGGTTTCTGACTACACCAATAACACAAGGTTCGAGAGCAATGACACCACCCCATGGCATATGATAAATATTGGGCTATCGGCCAACCAACCTCCAACTCTTTAGGGTAGGTTCAACCCAAAGATAACTTCTTGCTATAACTTCTTAGAATCTAAAGACAGAAAGTTAAAAATAATATTTAATGATTTGTACGTAGCTAAGATCAATCATAAGTACCATGTTGTATACAATTTTGTTGCTATTTGATAGAAAATGGATCAAACATAAATAAGACGAACATCGTTACAGTATTTTGAAAACCATAAATATAAGTAAATAGCAACAATGGTAAGTTTCTCTAATGATTATATAACGATTCACCAAATACTGTAACAATGTTCATCAGTATATAACGATTGTTGCTATTTTTGGAGAGGACAATGATGGCGGAATGCTCTCAATGAAAGATCGAAGAAGAGAATGCTCCTACTGGTTGCTATATGGATTTGGTGGGGTGAGAGAAATAATATCACCTAATGGGCTTAGCAAGGCTTCCTTTATCGACCCGACCATAGAACTTTTTATTCTTATATCTCTACATCTACTTTAATATTAAAAACCGCTTAACTTCTGCTATTTTATATAAACTGATATTAAAAACTGATTTATGCAGTTTTGGGTATTAAAATAGTTTTTAGATGCATTGTGAGTTGCGTAAGTCATGTCAAATTGAATTCTAGGGGTTACACACCACATTGCTACTTGAGTGTTTATAATAATTTATGTGTAGCCCACGTTACATAAATAATGTGCGTAGCCCACATTACACAAGTGAGTTAAATAGCTAAAATCACTTGGGTGGAGATTTGCTTATTAATCAGAGGGGTTGGAATACCCGTCTTTAATGTGGTTTTACAAATGAGTTGTATATGAAGCATTCCCTAGTTTGTATTGCATATCCCAAATAATAAATGAAGTACCTATTTTGGTGATTATACAAACACTCAATCTTTATAATGAAGTATCTCTTTTGCTGAGAGCATGCCACACAATCCATATAGACACGCGTTAGACACACTTTCACCATGCCCAAAACATACCAAACAAGTTGAACCAAGTGGTTGAGAATTCCTCTGTTTCTCTCATGGACATCGAGAACACATGGCCATGTGGTGACTTCAAGGTGCCGAGTCTGAGAACGTCTTTACCAATACCGCTTCCATGAATCGTACCTGGACATTGATTGTTGAAGGTACAATCTCTTAACCCCCCAACTTCTATGCTACCTAATCTTTGGTATTGCTTCCAATTTGGAGAATCCTGACCATGAAGGCCATCAAGACAAAGGCTTACTTAATTCTAGAGGCAATCAGGAAGGCCATCATCAGCAACCACATGAACATGGACTCCTCAGCTCGCAATAAGGATCATGTCATCTGGTCTTGTTCTATGGATGAAGACCTTAGTTGTCTTCAAGCTCATGCAAGTATGTTGAGGATGCGGAAAGTCTAGTGTCAACCGGATGCCCTCAAAAGGATATGTGGCATCTTCCAGCACTCACCAACAAACATCAATAACACAAGGTGTGCCTCAACCTTTGCCTCACTGATGTTGTCACCATACACCACTATGGTGCGTGCATGTGAAGATGCTCTGCTCTCATTGCCCCCTATTCTAGAATTTACATTTCCCATTGAAATAGCATATTTCCATATTTTTATAGTAAATCCACCATAATTATCACCTTATATAAGTAGTGTGGTTGTGATACTTGGTAGACTGAACCAAATTAGTATGACCATGGTTGAAGGTCAATCATCTAGGGTTGATGACCTGGTCATGGATGTACTAGGGTGTTTAGCAAATTGCAAACTTGTTGTTCAAAAAGAAGGTTCTAAACCTGGCGGCATACCTCCTCACCCAAAAGAATGTATGTCATGTGCGGAGGGTCCTAAACAGTGAGCAGATTATGGCAGCCTCTGATAACATCAATAGCGAGTAGCAATAGATGTTGGAGAAGGCGATTAGAGAATGCTATTATGCTTATCCAAAGAGTATCATGGAATTCACACTATATCGCTCTGTTCATTGATTGTATTTGCTACATCATAGATATTGTCAAAAAAAAATCTTATTGCAAGCCCACCTTATGAAAGGTCTTCTAAGGATACTGCATTGTGTCAAGTCACCATTCATATGCACCACTGTTGTCTAGATCATCTCAATCTTCTTTGAATCACTAGTAGAGGCAAATGATGTCATTGCTACACTTTCATGCCTCTCTAAGGACCTACTGGACCTGTGTAAATTTGAGAAACAAATACTTGGAAGTGAGATGTAGGATAAATACATACTTCCTACTAAATATTATGGTGTCACTACGCAACATGCATAGAGAGAGCACCCAGAACCATGGCTAATGGTGATGGAGCAACTGTTATTTGTGCGCATAGGGCTCACACGGCAAGCAGATGGGAGCTATGACATTGCTTCGAGTTACAAGAGTAGTGCTAGTTCTACAAATGGAGCTTATAAACAATCTAGTATTCCTTGTGCATTCTTGAGATGTCCTCTTGGCAGATTTCATGGAAAACCTGTTATCCATGGTTGTAGTAAAGGCTGAAAGCCTGAAAGTTGCAATGAGTTCATTTCAACTAATAATTTAAAGGTCTCAAGCATAATGGATATACTGATTCATTAGCTACTTTTCTTCCCTAGAGCTAGGGCTTAAAAATTAGAAATGGATTGGAGTAGCTGAACCTTCATCATGCACCTCAATGTGCATACTCATTTATTTTAATGGAGGCAATGGATATATACATTTTTGTTTAACCTTTTACCATATATTTCTATGATTTGTGTGATCTAATCTCTAATCTACACCAACTTACATGGTGTGTATCACACATTACATAGATAATGTGTGTAGCACACATTACAACAAGGGAATTGAATAGTTAAAATCACTTGGGTGGAGATTTGGTCATTAACCAAAAGAATTGGAATACGTGTCTTTAATGCGGGTGTTGCATGTGGCGGATTCCCTTGTTTGTATTGCATATCCTAGATAAGAAATCAAGAGCATCTTAGATGGAATTCAAGATACAACTCATTGGAAACATAAATGATTTAATGTTATCTATAACCTTTCAAGTAGAAGAAAAATGTCACACAAGCCATATAGACACGCGCTACACACACTATCACCATGCCCAACACATACCAAACAAGTTGAATCAAGTGGTTGAGAATTCACCTCTTTCTCTCATGGGCACGAACAACACTAGGTCATGTGGTGACTTTGACGTCATCATGGCTAATCTTGAGTTCGGAAACCAGATTTGCTAATCCTGCTGCAATGAGTCATGCCTTGACTTTGATTTGTTGAAGGTAAAATCCCTAAACCCTAACTTTTGTGCTGCCTAATCTCTTGTCTTGCTCCCAATCTAGAGAAGCTTGACCTTGAATCTATTGTCAATAGAAAGGCTTACTTAGTTCTATAGGCAATTTGCCATGCCTAGTCACCATTGGTATGTGCCGCTGCTGTCTAGATCATCTCAATCTTCTTAGAATCACTAGCATATGCTAATGATGCTATTGTAGCACTTTCATACCTCTTTAAGGATCTACTGGACCAATGCAAAATTGAGAAAACGATAATTGGAAGTGAGGTGCAGGATGAAACAATACTTCCTACTGAATATGCATAGGGAGAGCGCCCACATCCATGGTTGATGATGGTAGAGGAACTGTTATTTGTGCGCATAGGGCTGACACGGCAAGCAGATGGGAGCTATGGCATTGCTTCAAGTTCCAAGAGCAGTGCTAGTTCTACAAAAGGTTATCCTCATAAGCCATCATTGGAGCTTACAAAAAAAATCTAGCATTCCTTCTGCATTCTTGAGACGCCCTCTTAGCAGATTTCATGAAAAACATGTAATCTAAGGTTGTAGTGAAGGGTGAAAGTTGCAATTAGTACATTTGAACTAATAATTTTAAGGACTTTGACATAATGGTTATACTGATCCATCAACTACTTTTATTCCTAAGAGCTAGGGCTTAAAAATTAGAAATGGATTGGAGTAGCTAAACCTTGATCATTCATACCTCAATATACATACTCATTTCTTATAATGGAGGCAATGAAAAGTACTATAATTTCTATGTGCTTATTACTTCTGTTACAATTGCAAATGCATTTTTATTTTGATGTTTTGCCCTCTTTTCTATGATTTGTGTGGTTTCATCTGTAGTCTACCCCAACCAACATGGTGTGTAGCCCACATTTATTAATCAAAGGGTTAGAATACATGTCTTTAATGCGGGTGTTGCATGTTAAGCATCTATTGTTTGTATTACATCCAAAATAATAAATCAGGAGCATCTTAGGCAGAATATGAGATACATCTCACTAGAAACATAAAGGATTTAATGTTATCTATAACCCTTCGAGTAGAAGACAAACGCCACGTGCACCATATAGACACGCGACACACACTGTCACCATGCCCAACACATACCAAAGAAGTTGAACCAAGTGGTTGAGAGTTCCCCTCTCTCTCTCTCTCATGACCGTGGAGAACACTACTAGGACATGTGGTGACATCGAGGTGAAGATGGCCGATTTTGAGTCCGATAACAAGGTTGCTAATGCCGTTGTCATGAATGGTGCCTCCGCTTTGATTTTAGGAGGTAAAATCACTGAACCCCCAACTTATGTGCCACCTAATCCTTGAACCTATGTTATTTTTGGATTGCCCTTCCTCACCAAAATCTCATTCAGTGATAGGTTCAAATGTATCAGATGGATCACAATAAATAATGTACATGTCCACAAGCTTCTTCTTATTGTGCATGTCAAGCAAAGACATCAAATCTTGATTTTAATTTAATTCTAGGAAAGTTTTGAGAAGAAAATCATAGTATTGAACATGAGCAACCTCTAGATAACCTGGCGGATAATTCTCTACAGCCGATTCAACGAAATCCATATAATTTGACAAGTTCAAATCGACAACCTATCAAAACTAAAACATTTGACATCCTTTCTAGCTTTTTTGCGATTGCCTAGCAATTTGATTTTCAATAAATAACTAGTATTTGTATCTGCACTGTGATTTCCAAACGATAACAACTTGCATTAGATATTCTAAGCTCCTATGGAACACAACAAGACAACAAGAACGAAGACAACAAATCTCGAACTCGCTATGTATAGCTAGGCTAACACCTTGTGCTACTAACGTCTGCTCGAGTCATGTGGGGGTGGCCTCTTCGCCCACGAAGGAGATGCATGCTGCTGTCACCCTTGGTCGCGTAGGACACACACTCGTCACCCGCCATAGCTGCACCAGCCCCTCTCGCGCCAGCCACCATAGTTGCGCTAGCCCCTCTCATTCTAGCCACTCTGGCCACGCCAAACAAGCGATGAGAGGCTGCACTACACATCCTTGTTGCCTCTTCACGTGGGTACCCGCCTAGGCTGGCGACGCACTCCCTTGTTGGGCAAGGCTCGGGCGCGGCGGCAAGCCAGCCCCGCTGGCGCTAGGCTTGAGCAGGGATCCTACACCGGCCGCACTAGGCTTGCTCGGGGATTCCATCCTAGCCAGACGCGTAGCTCAACCCCCACCCATGTCGGACTCCGATTCCCCGCGGTCGTCATCCTCCATAGGCACACGATGAAGACCCAGACAATAATAGGATCTCATTATATTCTATTCTCTACCTCAGTATAATGAGTCAGGGTCATTTTAGTATTTTAACATGTGACCCCACATGCCAGTTAACCATGTATTGTGGTCAAAGTGACGGTAGTGTCATTCTGTGAATGAAAATTTCAAGTGATGAGGGCAGATAAGGAAAATTTCAACTTTGGATACTAAATTAGGAACATCAAGTTTTTCAGTGTCAAATAAGGAATTTTCTCATATAGAAATGAATTGGACTAGTTGAACCTTGATCATCCGTACCTCAATATGCATACTTATTTTATTTAATGGAGACAAGAAAAAATATTATCGATCTATGTGCCTGTTACTTATGTTAATATTGCTAATCATTTTATTTAAACTCACCCTCTATTTATGGGTTATATGTGGTTTCATCTCCATCGTGTTTAGCCCACGGTACATAGATAATGTGTGTAGCCCACATTACAACAAGAGAATTGAATAGTTAAAATCGTTTGGGTAGAGATTTGTTTATTAATCAAAGGGTTGGAATACCTGTCTTTAATGCGGATATTGCATGTTAAGCATTCCCTTCTTTGTATTACATCTGAAATAATAAATCAGAATAATCTTAGACAGAATTCAGGATACAGCTCAACATAAAGGATTTAATGTTATCTATAACCTTTCGAGTACAAGACAAATGCTACACACACTATATAGACATGTGCTATGCACACTATCACAATGTCCAACACATAACAAACAAGTTGAACCAAGTGGTTGAGAATTCCCCTCTTTCTCTCATTACCATGGAGAACACTAGGCCATGTGGTGACTTCGAGGTGAAGATGGCCGATCTCGAGTCCAAGAACATGGTTGCTAATGTCACTACCATGAATCGTGCCTTAATTTGTGTTGATTTCTGGAGGTAAAATCCTTGAACCCCCAACTTATGTGCCGCCTAATCCTAGAACCTCTATTGTTTTTAGGTTGCTCTTCCTCACCAAAATCTCATTCGTTTATAGGTTCAATGTATCAGATGGCTCACAATAAATAATGAACATGTCCACAACCTTCTTCTTATTGTGCATATCAAGCATAGGCATCAAATCTTGGTCTGAATTTAATTTCGGGAAAGTTTTTAGAACACCATCATAATATTGAACATGAGCAACCTTTAGATAACCTGGCGAATATTTCTTTACAACCAATTCAACGAAATCCATAGATATTTCTCTACATCCGATTCAATGAAATCCTTATAATTTGACAAGTCCAAATCCACAACCATATCAAAACTAAAACATTTGACATCATTTCTAGCCTTTTTGCATTTGCGTAGCAATTTGATTTTCAATGTTGTACTTGTTGCTCTTTTGTGCTAGTTAGCTTGTTTTTTGGAACCAAAGATATCCTTATTTCAATTACTGATTAACGGAAATATATTGCTTGTTAGCTTGTATAGCGAATTACTTTTTCTCCGGTTTAGCTTGTGTTGCTTAACTAGTGAGTAGTCCTACTGTAGCTTGTGCTTTGTGTTTGGCTCATTAGTATGTGTAGGAGCTTGCTTCACTAATTGCTTAGATTTGTGTGACTTTGCTAACTATATGGCGCCTTAGACTTAACTTGCTTAGAATCTTTGTAATTAAGGTGCTTGTGAAATAAGATAAAAGGGTGTGGTCTTAACTAGTTAATTTCATATTGATTTCAATTAACCAGCGTAATTCGTATTTATAAAAGACTACTCAAAGCGCCATGACAGCAAATTAAAACCATCCATTAAAAAAGCTAGATAGACAAATGTGAATGGTTTAAACAGTTGGATAGTCAAAGATTCCTGATTTTCAGGTTTTTGTAGTAAAAGAAAACTCGAAAAATAGTTGGACAACTAAAAATAGACTTGTATTTCCCTCCCTCCAACCAACACAGTAGAAAATTACATCACCATTCTTCAAAAAGAAAAGGGGACGGACAGTAGGGGGGGGGGGGGGGGGGCTTCCGACGCACGCAAAGGTTTCCACAGTGAGAGGCGAGCGAGAGATAAAGCGAGGATATTTTGGAGTGGTGAGTTTTGACCAATGATTTACTTGAGGCTGGATATTTTTACCCGTGAAAGCCATATATATATATATAGCTTTGCTTTGTGTCTTTTTCCCGCGGCTAAAAGGAGGGGGAAAAAATCAAGCAGCCCGCAGTGGGCAGGCAGTGTGGCATGCATGGCATCATCCAGTCCAGAGCCAGAGCCTCCCTGTCGTTACGTTGCCACCTCCCCACCACACACGTCCACCCATCCACTGATCCACCGGATTGATCTTTATAAACAACGCCGGCGGCCAAACGCGGCCACCACTTGGAACTAACTATCTCGTCGGCGGTGAGTTGAGCCACGATAATTTGGCAACAAGCTAGCTAGTCGCAACTCGCAACAGTCAAATCATTCAAGGACGACGGCGAACGGGTCGATGGCGGCCACGCTCTCCTCCTGCAGCCGCCTGAGCAGCAGCACCGGCGCCGCGGCTATCCAGCGGCAGCCGACCCGTGCAGGAGTCGTCGTCGTGGCCAGCAGCCGGCGGAGCTCCTCAACGAGCGTTCGCGCCGCCGCCGCCGCTGCCACGGCGGCGCCGGCTGCCCAGGACAAGGGGTAAGTGCTTGTGCTTAGTGCTAGCTGTACCTGTTCGTAACAAATAAACTTGTAGTTGCTGCTTTTGTAGCTTTTTTTTTTAGTTTGTTTGTTGATGACTGACGGGTCTACTCGAATGGACATGCATGGCTTTCAAAGGCTGTCGCAGCCGACGTGGGCGGAGTTCGAGCTCGGGCGGGCGCCGGTGTTCTGGAAGACCGCCAACGGCCTGCCGCCGTCGCCGGTGAGTCGAGTGCCGAGTCCATGGCCATGGTGGATGGTGTTTAATTATTTTCGATCGATGGGATTCGAACAATCCTACTATTAATTCTGCTAATTAGCACTGAATCTGATCTGATGATGCGCGCGTGGAATGAATATGAATGAATTTTGTTGGGTGGCCGGCACTGCAGGGCGAGGGTCTGACCCTGTTCTACAACCCGGCGGCGGCGAAGATGGCCCCGAACGACGTGTTCGGCGTGGCGTTCAGCGGCGGCTTCAACCAGCCCATCATGTGCGGCGGCGAGCCGAGGCAGATGACGCTGCAGGTGAGGGGCAAAGCCGACCCGCCCATCTACACCATCAGGATACGCGTGCCGCAGCACGGTGAGCTGCCCGTGCCCGATCAGGATACGATGGCCGATTAATTTCTGGTCTGTCTGTTGCTGATGATTTTGTTTGCTCCGCCTGCGTCTGCGCCTGCAGCCATAACCTTGATCTTCTCCTTCACCAACGGCGCCGAGTGGGACGGGCCGTACACGCTCAAGTTCAGGGTCCCCAAGCCATGGCAGAACAAGCCGCTGAGCTTCTTCAACGAGGTGGGTGATCTCATCTCATGCCGGTGACGATATATATGACCACCAACACCAAGGGGAATTTGGAGCAGCTGATGACTGCGCGTGCGTTGTTGCATTAATTAATTGCAGGGCCTGGCGGACGAGCTGAACATGGAGGGCGCCTGCGACCGGGCCATCTACCCGGACGAGAACATCGCCATCACCAGCTGCGCCATGGACGGCTACCTCGAGGAGGGGGTACGTACGCTGCTTCTCTTCTCGCCGCTGCTCTGCTCTGCTCTCATATCTAGTCATTCATTAGTGCTCATACATGTTCGTGTATCCCTTCGCTAATATTACGCAGGGGGATCGATGCAAGCTGAACATCGTTAGCGGATGCATGGACCCCGGCTCCGACATGTTCGACCCGCTGGCCACTGTCGACGACGGCTCCTGCCCCCTATTTGAATCTGATTCCGAGGAATGAATTGAAGGAGCTTCTTCAGTTCAATCCTAGGAAGGGAGGGAGGCAGCAAACGTGATTCATACATCTTATCATCACTATACATACACAAATGCCTGTCAAGTTTGATATCATGAAGCATACCTGTATGTATTTAACCAGACTACCACAGTAAAACGAGCAAGATGGTCTCCTGCTTGCACTAGTACTAGTACAGTTGTGGACACTTGGGATCCATCTTTGCAAACTCCAATACAGACCAGTCTAAACTGAGCAGCATACTTCCCGCATGCTCACCTATGTTGCGAACCACCCTTTGTTCCGTTACTACGATTTGTTTGTTCCTCAAAGACTCCTAAACAGCTTCCAACTCAAAAGCGACAATGAGCACACAACTCCATACAAACAATATCAAACAAAAATGTAAGATACGACGACACGCAGGAAACCTTAAAAAGACTTATTAACCATGATGAATGGAAGAGCAATCGATCGGAGCACTGCTCTCAAACTTTGGCGCGCACAAACAACACTCATCACATCGGATATCTGATTAGGCAGACGAAGCATGCACTACACAAAAGGTATTCACATAAACGCTGCAACTGCATGTCTGAAACTGTAACAAGCACCAACCAACCATGCTAACATTACGGTTCCAGAGTTCAAGGAAACATTTCGTCTTGGTTCATTCACTACAGCATCCACTCATAGAGGCAACATAGACTTGCAACTACAGGAATGTCCCGCTGCACCACATCCTTTCCATGTCAACTACATCAGCATCTTCAGTCTCCACCAACCTGGCGTTTCCAGGAGTCCTCCACAATGAGCTCGTCTACTCCCCAGTCTTCATAGCTGTTTTAAAACATAGTTTGTAATTAACAAAGAAAATATAGTAAGACTATTCAAAAAACAAAAGAAGTGAAAGGCTTTTCATTAGAAAAAAATCTCACCTTCCATCAGGTAGGTACCGTCTGATCGTGAAGGGTATCTTGCGCGCTCTCAGCTCCTTCATCGCAATCTAAAATTGTGCAAATACATATGGATCATTAGAGTACACCGTATAAAAACTAAAAGTGATGGTAACCACTAAAAGGTGGTCACTAAGGTTGAATCTCATTTACATTACAGTTTATCATGCCTTCTATTTAATTAACTAAAGCTATAAAAGTCCTTTTCTTCAAATGAATTTAATCCATAGGGAGGTAGAAAGTTAGCAATGGGATGCTCCAAGAACACCCCAGTATAGATGGTACTCCCTCTATTCCAAATTATAAGACCTTTTGGCTTTTCTAAGTTTTTGCTATGCACTTGGATATACAACTGTGTCACTGTCTAGATGTGTAGTTGAAGCAATGTATCTAGAAAAGCCAAAACATCTTATAATTTGGAATGAAGGGAGTACTATCTATGATTCTCTGGCACAGAAGGCTAAAAAGGTGAAAGCACATAAATGAGATGGAGGGACTGAAGTTAAACCCACAACCACAAAGCTTTTAAGATTGAAATCGCTATATGCCAGCAAAGAAAAGATCAGCCCCAAACCTTCTCTATGAATGAGGCCTAAGTACTGAAAACCCACTCTCATTTTATGGAACCTATGATAAAGGCTAATTCAAACTATTGACTTATTTATCAAGTCCAGTGCAGAGCTTGTTGCAGGGATTAAATTAGCAAGCACAGCTCACTGTACTTGTAAAGGAAAGTGCAAACTTGTTAAGCTATAAACCTTGAGCAAATGATCACCAGCATGCAAAATACGCAAACCAGGAAAGGCATCAATTTAGGTGTGCTCAGAAGTATTGAGATTCAGAAGTCCATAGCAAGAAGGCATCCATTCTTTTTTCTATGGAAATAAATGTTCCAAACAAGAATTCACTGCTTTTAGTTCCTTATGTTATTCAACTAAAAGAGATATATCCCCTCTGTTTGCTATCTCTAAGCTAAGCCCCCACTTCTACTTCTGAAGTCCAAGTCTGCATCTATCTCTCTAAGCTAGAAACCTTAATATTCTTCAAGTCAATCTGGCTAGCTGAAGATTCAGCACAGCAGTTATCGCTCAATACTCTACTAGAAACATGAGAACAGAGGTGACTACATGCAACACAATATAAGCAACCAAACATAATTTTACCAAAAGTAGCTTGCTTGTGCAAGATAATCAAACACCAAGACATTGCATATGTTTATGCTGGTTTGGGCTGTGTTCCATAAGGTCTAATGCAAGCAACCAATCACACCCAATATGCAAATGTTACATATGTAGACTTGAGACAGTGAAACTTTTCAGAAATTAGTAAATGCATTGGGACCAATATGTATAAGCGGTAGACAACCATAAGCCACCCAGCAAATCCAAAGGATGCTTGGCTATCATACCATTAAACTAATCTACAGTTTTCTTTTGTCTAAAATAAAAGTCAAATCAATAGCCACATTATTCAGAAAAGGTAATAGTGTAATACTTGTAAATGGCACAATAACATCTAAAACTAACAAACAGTACAATTCATCTCAAACAACATAAAAGGAAATGCAAGCTACCCAATATTCTAGTAGAAAAAGAACTGGAAATTCAGATAGTTTCATTTATGCTGATTGATTCAATTTATGATACATTACTACAGCACAATTAATTTCATTTGTGCAATATGGGACATTCTCATACATTTATATGTTATTGAATATTAAATATTTTTGTGAGGAACAAATATATCCGTTGCCAGTTGCCCTGTAGATCTAATGTACATTAATAGTAAGAAATTGCCATGGCTAACTATAACACATGACATTCAGAAGTCAATCATCATTTTAGAAAGCAAAGGTGCACTCTGAAAAGACTATTTAAATTTTGTTAGAATGAAGAACAAGAAAAGGCCCATGTCAATCTGAAGAGTTCCAATTTAAAAATATACAGGAAACAATAATTAACTTTACCTCAAGAGGATCAGTTTCTCCCTCAAGCTCAACCATGACTGGAGCATTCATGCTGCAAAAGACTAAAGGTTAGTAGTAGGTTGGAAGATAGCTTTCCATATGTAGAAAACTCTAAAGTATTAACCTTATCTGCAAGGCTCGTGTACCCAGGATGCGCGCACGTTCATACTTCGTCATATATTTTGTTGTTTTACGCTCACGCTTGGGCTTTTCCTGTTCCTTATCTTCACCCTCTCCACCTATGACGTCATCAGGGGCATCTTCGTTGTTCTCCAGCTCTTCTTCAACCCCTTCCTGTTCAACAGGAGTACATTGGTTGTATTGGTCATATAAGCTCTTCCTAAAAAGCATAAAAGTTGAATAAAACAATAGTAATGTGTCTGCACCTCAATCTCAGGTTCTGGGGGCTCATCTTCGTAGATGCTGTATAACAAAAAGAACAGTAAGACGTAAATCCAATAATACAGCCATGTGAAATCAGAAGAACCACAAAAGAAATGGCGTTCACCCTTTTTATGTCTACCAATATTGATGAATATCTATTAGTTTGTCAAATTTAAATACCTACATACAACACCAAGCAAAGTGACTAAAGGAACCTGACAAGAATTCGAGCCAATAACTTATTACCTCTAAGTTGTAACCAACCAACCACCCCTTACCCTGCATTACTGTCAACGTTCGAAGGACGGTAACACAAATATAGAACAGTGGCACCCTTAAATTTCCGAAATAGATAATAAACAAAAGGTACATAATTCACCCTTCCATGGAGGGGAGCTGTGCCATACCCAAATCACAGACGGGAACTGCTACCCTAACTCAAGGGTAAGCTCGGCCAATCAAGTAAGAAAACCGATATGAATGAATTCCAACAAGACCGCCCAGCTTTCTACCCTAAACCCGCTCCTCCGCCCCCGACACCAGCGAGAAATCAATCCTCACCGACCTAATTTCTACCAAGAGAGAAGGTCCGCTCCGTCGAGATAGAGCGGGGATAACGGAGATTATGCCTATCGAAATAAAACCTAAAATAAGGCTCCGCCAAGCTTTGCGTGACCTGATAAAACAAGAACCAGTGGGGAGGAAGGATGAGGGAGAGATCTAACCCCATGTCCGTCTCGTGATCGTCGTCCGCCATGACTCCGGCCGCTCAAGCGCCGCTGCTCCTGTGGTTTGCTTGCTAGGGTTTTCGCCGTGCGGCTGCGGGGAGCGGAGCGGAGGAAAGTAGCAAACTGGGGGGAGTCCGGAGTCCGGATAAAAGGGTGGGCGTCTGGGAGATCCCTACCCTACGCTTGGCAACACGAATCTTAACACGAAAATTTGCACTTTGGTCAGGTAAGGCGGTAACGTTTTTCTTTTTTTCCTTCTTCTTTTATTATATTCACCTTTTATATTAGGGAAAAAAAGTATTCTATCTTTTACCATGCTATATAGACAGTTCGTCTTGTTGGATTGAGCTAATATCTCAACAAATTTTAATTTTTAAATCAGAAATCACAACACCGGAAAGAAATTACTAAGGAACTGTAAGCTGTTTTTTTACCAAACACATCTTTTTAAAACAGCTTCATCCATAAAGTTGTTTTTTCTTCCCCTCTCATAAAGATATGAAGTGGGATGAAGCTGAAAATAGTAGCTTATTATAGCTCTATCTCCTTTTTCTCTCTCATACCCATGTATAAAGTTGTTGATGAAACTGTTTTGCCAAATATTTTTTTCAAAATAGACTAGCTTCACCTAGAAAGTTGTCATTGAAGCTATTTTCTAAAAAAAATAGCTTACATACCCTAAATGACTCCTTTGTGTATATCGTGAAAAGAAATTATTAAATGACTCGTGTGCTGTCATCTGGTGCACAACATGACCATTCAGCGGCTTTAAGGTTAGTTAGGGTTTGTTTGATAGGATTTTTTTCTCTAATTTCGTCTCTACCTTTTTCAGAAGAGCTCTCTCAAACGTTTTTGTGGAGGAACGGTTTTCCGGTAGTAGAAGAGCCGGAGCCATTTTAGAATTATAGCTCCTCTATAAAACCGCTCTTAATTCTCATAATGAGCCGTGCCACGCAAACATGCCCCTAGTGCTTCGTATTTTCATACATCCAACAAATATGTTTTTCTAGACAGAAAAATACATCGATCGATATGTGCTACATTAGTTGCACAAATAAATAAAAAAATATAAGTTGTACTGAAGTTGAAATCAAGATATTTGTCATGTTGGACACATCATATTGTGGTCCATTTTGCACTTTTTTCTAAATGAAAAATGCACCTACAGTAGTATATTATCATGCGGTGTACATTGCATTATTTCGTTTGAATTTAATACACATTAGTATATAATACATATAGAGAGAGAGAATAGAAAAAATAATAACATACACCTTCGGTTAAAAAGCATGTTGTTTGCTATACAAGGTCAAATTAGTCAAACCTTAAAGACTACAAAAACACTACTGCACAAAGGCTTTTAACCTGGGTGGAAAAGGGCGAACATCTCCAACAACTCCTTAAAACAACTTATTATCCATATAAATTTGGCAAAATCATAAAATTTTCTCTCCAACAACTCCTCAAACCAACTTGCTATTTTTCCCAAGTTGCTATTCACGGCCTCCGCACGCCTATATTTAACAAGTTGCTATCCAATTTGTTATCCTTATAAATTTGGTAAAATCACAAAATTCCCTCTCCAACAACTCATCAAACTAACTTACTATTTTTTCAACTTGTTATCAGTCTCCCGCCTTTCCTTTTCTTTTTTTTTTCAAAAGTTTGGTAAGTTGAAATAGCAAATTGTTGGAGAGAGGGATTTTTCCACTTACCAAATAATTTAGCAATTTGTCAAACCATAAGATAAGCAAGTCAATTTTTTCAAGTTGTTGGAGATGCTTAGTCCCGGTTGACCTCCAACCGAGTTAAAAAAAAAGTCTCCCACCAACTGCGCCCCCTCTCATGCACCGCCTTGTGTGCACTTACCACCTCACCTACATAACACATCTAACAATAAATGAGACGTTTTTCTTTTGAACCCACCATAGAGAGAAGGGACACCTTTAGTCCCGGTTCGTAACATCAACCGGGACTAAAGGGCTAAAGGGTCTACCTTTAGTCCCGGTTGATATTACCGACCGAGACTAAATGTTCTGAACCTTTAGTCTCGGTTGGTAACACTAATCAGGACTAAAGGAGACTCTTTAGTCCCGGTTGGTGTTACGAACCGGGACTAAAGATCTATTCGTCTCGGACGCAAAAAATTTCGAGACTAAAGCTCATTTTGGACATCGACCAAAATTCTGTTCTCTAGTAGTGAAAACATTAACTTTTAAATTGTTTTGCTTAAAAATGTATGCTATACATGTACAGTTGTATTGAAAAAACTTCAATGCATGAGCAGCAGCTGAAGTTGTTAAAGGGTGCCACTCTAGTCCATAAACTTTCAAAACATATTTCTAGGTTCTTAAAATTGTTATTAAGTGGTACACCACAACAACTATCGTTATGATCTAGAAATGGACCTGTAGTGGGTCATTTTATAAGTTTAGGGATGTGCGGTGCATCACATATATAACAAGTTTAGCGACCTACAAATGCGTTGACAAAGATCATAAACATAAGTGGTACTCTTTGACAAGTCCAGACGTCGTTGATGCATTTAACTTAAATTGAAAAGTACTTGTCATGAAATTTTATGATTTAGTGATTTTGTAATTCATTCTAGAAAAAAGTTAATTCAGTGGTGAAAGATATGCATCCAAGACCATATATACGAGGTCAAAATATAACAAACATTTTGGACAGAATTGAGTATATGGATCACAGGTGATCCTCTTGCACTATTGGTCCCCATGGCCATGGGAGGGTCATGGATACCTTTACCACGGATTCACATGCATGTGTCTACCACAATCAACCAACACATCGGATCGTTTCATAAATTCAAGATATTAGCGACTAGAAGAAAAACCTAAAGCTCTCCTATGCATCTGATGATATTGTATATGCATGGACATGTATGTCAATCCATGGCACGGCTGCCCCATGGCCATGGGACAGTCCCCACTTAACCAAATCCTCAAGTTTAGAGCTCTTCAAATGCTACACCACTCCTCTAGATCTAGAATGTGCCTCCATGAAGGCAATCTCTGTGCAAGGATGGAATCCGAGTATTGCGTGAAACAAGCTTCTCTTGTGTCCTAGTATCCTCAGTGTGGAGAGTACTTTTTTCACCATCATCAATGAACAAATATGTGTGGCTCGGTGAGGAACTAGCTAGCTAGGTGGTAGCGATGGATCTTTATGATATCATCGTCGTGCAATTGTTGGTTGTTGCCACGGTGCATGGCTAGCTCTGCTCGTGCGCTACTGCTTGACTGCGAGTTTGCCAATGACGACCGTGGAGGGGGTCTGATGACACGTACTTATGTACCTAGGTCTCAAGTGAACAATAATATTTTCCAAAGTTCTAAGGTTACATACTATACTAGTATAATAATCTACATCATGTAGTCACTTATAGGGTGCATAAAAAGGAGCAACTAAATTTGTGTCCAACAGCTGAGACGGCATGGAAATTAGTCTTTGATTGTCTATTAATTAGCTAGTCAAAAACTATCAGAAACATACCACACATCCCATATATAGAAACATGCACGTCTATTGGCTTAGTTACTTTACTGGTGAAAAATATGCATACAAGACCGGACAAAGTCAAATACGTACACTACCCAAAAAAAAAAAAGGTCAATGAAATCTCGTTGTTATACTACGGCGCTCCCATCCAACAAGGTGTGTACGGGAAAGCGCTTTCCACCACACCATCAGAGCAAACACCGACAACACTAAGTGTGCCGCCTTTTGGGAACATGTTCCCCAAATCCTCAAGTTTAGAGCTCTTCAGATGGTACGCCACTCCTCTGGACCGTGACTCCGACTCCATGAAGACAACCTCTCTGTAAGGATGGAGCGCAAGTATTTTGAAATCAATAAGCCGCCGCTCTTGGAGATCAGTCGTTGTTTCACCATCATCGTCAGAATCCCATTCTTGTGCGTCGGCGTTGCGAGCTTCAGCTCGGATAGCATTGTGTAAGGTCCAGGACGATCGTGGCGAGCTCGGCAGGGCTAGCCCATAAGCACTTCGATGTCTCAGTATCCATTCCCATTCCATGTGACCATCACCACCAAGGCACGAAGAAGAGGAGTCGTTATGGAGGACGAGGATCCAAACGCAGAGGTGATATTCGACATCGAAGGCTAGAAAGTAAACTCCCTTCTCCGACCTCCCTAGAACACCTGATCTCTTGTATTTCGGCTCTCGAGGTGGCTTGATCACCTGGTACGTCGTCGTCGTCGTCGTATGGTCAGCTGACAATGGTATCCTAAGTAGAAAATCGTTTTGGCAATGAACGTAGAGTGCACCCCTCCAGCACGCCGAGTGCAGATGTTCACATGTGAACATCCATGTCGTCGACCTTTCCCGCGGCTCCACCTCGTCGGACCAGCGACCTCGCCTAACACCGCTCAGTCACCGACGAGAAGACGCTGAGGACGAACGGCGACGGTGGCCATTCCGACTGCGAGATGGCCCTGTACGCAGGCTCCTCCTTGTGCACGGGAAGGGTAAGTACCATCGGGATGCAGAACACCTGGTAGTCGCCGGCGACACCGCAGGATCGAAGGCGAGGTAGCGGTCTTCACAGAAACAGCGCTGGTTCCACATCGGAGACGGGGGGCACTCGGGCAGGAGCTCGACGCGGCCCGTGGCCGGATTGAGGACTTCGTTGTCCTCGATCAGGATGAGGCCGTTGCAGTGGTCGTTGATCACCATGGTACGCCCGGGCATCAGGTAGCCGGTGAGGTCGGCGCCCGGGCGGGCAAACAGCTCCGGGAGTTCCCCCTCCACGTTGAGGCACAGCAAGAGGGCGGCCAGAGACAGCGGGAGGAGGTCGGCGCGGAGCAGCCGGTGGTCGTAGATGAGCGCGCGCCATGCCCTGCACACGCAGCGGCACGCGGCGAGCTCGCGCGGCGAGCCCACGCGGCGGAACACGTCGGCGAGAACGTCGTCCGGGATCACCGTTATTGCTGCTGGCATTGGTACTACTGCCAGGTCCTGCTGCTCCATCGAGATCGACTCGAGAGATATCTTTTTTTTTGTCTGCCTACGGCGCTGCTCGTTCCGCTGCTGGCGTCTTGAATGCGTGATTCCACCGACCATAACTTGACGTGTCCGGGATATCAAAGACGGATCAGGAGTTCACGAGTCCGTCTCCGTCTGGGTTTCTGGAGGATCTGAAGTCGTGTCCGAACGCGCCAAATCGAGGAGGGGTTCTGCAGCCAGGAGTAAAGTTTTCTAAAAGTGCCGCCCCGGCCCTAGCCCGCCCTGCCACGGCACGGCACGGCAGTCACGGTATATGAGCCGTGTCGTGCCACCGTGCCGAAGTTCAGGCACTGACACGCCCCTAAACTTGGTCAGCTGTGCCGGCACGTTAGGCTAGTGTGTCCTGTGCCGGCCCTGGCACTAAGTCCGTGTGCATGCCCCTTGCCGAGCCGTGTCTGCCCCGTGCCGAGCCGTGCGTGCCGTGCATGTCCCGTGTTGAGTCATGTCTGCCTCGTGCCGAGCCGTGCCTGCCCCGTGCCAGCCGCCCCGTGTCGAGACGGGCCGCCTGCTGGACCGGGCCGTGCCCGTGCCGGCACTACGGGCCACCTTCTCGGCCCAGGCACGAGCATGGCTACGGGTCATGCTAGGCACGGGCACGGCTGGGCCGAGCTAGGGCTAGGCTTTTTCGCACCTGGCTCGTGTCGTTCCGTTTCACGTGGCCCGTTTGGAAACTTTAGCCAGGAGCCAGCTACACTACAGGAAAATTGGAATTTGCCAAGTGTGGAATAGTTTGCCGAGTGTCAAATATCGGACACTCGACAAATAATTTAATTTGACAAGTGCCGCACTCGACAAACTTTCGCACTCACTCGGAAAAAAAAAGCACTTGGCAAATTAATTAACGTGCCAAGTGCCCGACGCTCGGCAGAAAAGTACACTCGACACATTTTACCACGAGCTGACGACATCCAACGCCGTTTAATTTGCCGAGTGTCAAGCGTTTGACACTCGACAAAATAATTAATTTACCGAGTGCCAACCCTAGGCACTTGGCACATTCATTAATTTGTCAAGTGCCGACCCTAGGCACTCGGCAAATTAATTTTTTTTTGTTTTTTTACTTCCAATTTTTTGTGAAGGTTTAGTGAAGTATGACAAACAACATGTTCAAATTTGGTACCTTTTCATTGCTTTTGGGTATATTTCTTTAGTTTATTTTGTTTTCTTGAATTTTCCCACATAATCTACATTTGAACTGCACGTGCGTGAAATAATAGATTTCATTCGCTCCAAAAATATTATCCTTGTTTGTTAGTGTAAATGATGGCTAAATCCAGGACCCTGTCTCGAATTTTCGATCAACGTGCTAATGGGGCAACGTCGCCAACTTTGGTGCGAGTGATTTTTTAATTATATAAAATGCAAACGAATTTCAAAAATCATGAAACTTGTGCAGGTGTCATAATCTCATGTGCGTATGTCGTGGTAAAAATTTGAAAAAGTTTCGAGCACGTCGTCACGTACGTTGCTCACAAACCTTGAAGTCCACATAGGTTTATAAGGTACTCACGTCAGGGTATCAAATGCAGGTGCAGGTGCATACTTAGAGTTTATAAGGTACTCACGTCAGGGTATTCAACCAATAGAGCTATGAGCTCACAATGTTCTAGGGTATTCAACCAATAGAGCTATGAGCTCACAATGTTCTGGAATGAGATTTTCAAACTATAATCCAGGTGATATGGCAAACTATAACAAGAAACCCAACACAAATTAGCCAATTGGACAGATGATAGATCCACAATCCCTAAGCCCTTACAGTTCAATCCCTAAACCCTAACACTGAGAATGAGATCTAGGAATTGGAGGGGAAGCAGTGGAATAGAGAAGAACAAGCACTCACGAGAGGCCACTAGGCCACAGAGCACCACGCCCCTGCTGCTCCGGCTCCAACTGACAACGATCATGTTCGAGTATTGTAGCAGCACTGTTTGGACACTATTCATGAAATCTATTTTTCTCCCTCCTCGCTCGTTCTCTCAGAGAGCCGGTGGAGCTGGTTTCTTTGGCTTCACCGGCTAGTAGCAGGAGCTGAGAGAACCGGTGGAGCTGGTTTCTCTGGCTTCACCGGCTAGTAGCAGGAGCTGAGAGAACCGGTGGAGCTGGTTTCTCTGGCTTCACTAGGTAGTAGCAGGAGCTGAAGCACATGAATCGCCCCCTTCCCTCCGCACAAAGAGTAGTGATAAGGATAGGATGACATCTTTCACCTAAAATATGTCATGCACAAGTTGTTCATCCCAAACTCTTGTTATTAGGTTGATAATTTAGAGGATTTATGCATGATGGATGGACCCCTTGGAGTAACAACCTTCGTTGTATCTCCTCGAAGAATCCACGGATCCCTCCAAAATATTAATAGAATTTCCATTCCCAACCCTCCAGATTATGCAATTCTTCAAAAGTTGTACTACTTTTGGTATACTATGCCATGTATATGAAATTCCTCCCTTAGGTTTTGCCTCAAGTATGTTCTCCATTGGTAGGGGTTAGCACAAAGAACTTGAGTGCATAGTATATCTAGACACACCAATAGCCACCATGCTTGTCTTGCTAACACTATGTTGAAAACATGCAAGTCTCGTAACATGAGCCACCATTCTTATTTGATTTTGTGATTTGTCTTATTCCACCTAATGAAATTTGTTCATTTTATCTTGTTGACTCCATCAATATCGCTCAATAATTGATGATATTTGGTCACATAATCCTTTAATTTGGTATATAGAAGCATCACATGGCATAGGTCGGAATGGCCTCTGCCACCACTTTAATCATAATTTCTTCCTTTCCTGCTTTTGAGAGGAGTTTCGAGATGCCCTGAACAATGGGGTGTTCTTTATTTTTTATAAAAATATGGTATCCAAACTTTTCCCAATAATAAAATGTCTATCTATATGCTTTATGATATATGCAGAAGCCAACTGGCACTAATTGGCCGGCTTTAGCATAACTTAAATCACTTATCATGCTGATAGTGCAACCGATTTTTTCTTTTTTTTTTGACACAAAGACACATATGACCTTCCTAATAGTTGTAATGTGATTGACGTGTTCTTTCTATCCACTTCGTATCCCGCATAATCGGAGTTCGAATATCCAATCAACACAAAGTATGACCCGTTAGTATATCAAATAATCCAACATTAACTCAATGCAATTTATAACAAAAAAGGTGGAGAGGAAAATTACACCCTTCCACCTTTCTTATAAATAGAGACCAAAGGGTGAGAGATATGGTGGTTCCTCTCTCCCCATTGGCCCATATGTCATCTCAAAATCTCCACTAACCCACCACAACCAACTCTCCCTCTCTTTCCCTCACTCACCACTCCGGCCCATCTCTACCTCTATATAGAAGCAATAACAAGAAAAAAATTAAAATGAAATAAATAAAAATAATGAAAAGTATTTGAAACTCAAGATTATGTCTAGATAGAAAAAAAGATAAAACTTAATATGTATTAATCCTCTCATGTCGTTTATAGAAAGGAGAAGATAGACGGATGCGGGAGAAGGAAGGCCAACGGACAGGCTTGAATCTCGGGAAATCAATTCCATTAGCCTGTCGTTACAATATTAATCGTTGATTGACATTTCCTTTTCCACCATTGAGTCCAGGTTCAGTGAATCCAACAAGTCACAAAACCAGACCAAATGGCATGGCACGACACGACACGCACGCCTCGGGTTGGCTCGGCTCGTCAGCAGCAGCGGCGTGCACGTGTGGCACCCAGCCATCCTCCCCTCAACTTCTCAATTGGTGCACATGAAGTATTTAAGTTGAGTTAGCTTATAGTCAATATCTCGTATGAGACTATACTATAATGCAACATAGCATATACTATGAGACTAGGATTTGTTAGATTATTAAAATATATGAGCCAAACCCATTTATTCAACACAATATGCAGTTAAACCAGTGTCAACCTTTTGAGCCTTATGAACCCTATGTTATATTGTTGAGTGCGATATGTACTTACGCTTGCTTTACTTTTTAATATTCTGGATAAAAATCTTGGATGGGTAATAGAAGATGAATTCTAGTGAGTTTTCTGAGATGTGCTAGGCATATGTTAACCCTAGTCAACCGTTCCTGTGAAGATGGAGCCTAAAGACAAGTTGAGTAAATGTTTCGCTATTCTCTGACGCAAGTGTTAATATAACTATATTTCCGCTATATAATATTGCTTATGGTATTTTTGTTGTTGTTGTTGTTGTATGTGTGAATTACCTGGGCACACACATATAGCAAACATTGTTTTATTTTTAAACCCGAGTGTGACTGAAAGATGAAGAGAAATATGGAGAAAAAGAGGAGTAAGAGAACTAGCGGCCCCTAACCGGTGATTCTAGATTCATCGTACCCCATTAGAGTTGCGAGGTGATTGTACATGATCCATGTGCGAAGGCTGGCGCTACGCGCAAAGAAGGGACAATTTTTTTTGCGTATGTGGAGAGAATATATAGATGTCCGCTTAAAGGAGAAGATTCAGTGGAGACAGTCCTCATGGGGTATTTGTCGACATCTACCACATATTCACAACTCGTGTACATGCATGTGAAGTCATCCAACGCATGTGTACACACTACTAAAACATCATATTGTTCACCTTTAAAACTCAGGCTACGATTGTCACATGACGTGAGGTCACATGACGTGAGTAAAAGTGGTCAACTGTAAAAATGCAAGATACACTATTTTCAGATAAGGATATATTCAATATCCGGCCTCTACATCAAAAGATGTACACAACCAATTATTACAACGTCTCTGATCACCGAACAAGAGAAAGCCAGGGTCTTAAACATAGACCAGGACACTAGGGTAAACAATATAAATGTTTCCATCCTTTATTCCAAATCTCTAAAGCAATCATCTCTAATTTCTTGCTTATCAACGAGAGTGCATCCTTGGCTTGCTCATCACGTTGCAGCTGGGCCTAGAAGCGTAACCAATATGCCCCCTGAAAATAACCTGCATAATAGAGTTAGTTCTCAATTTGTTAAAAATAACACCGTTCCGGCATCGCCAGATAGCCCAACAAATGGCAGCCACCCCAACCCAGATCAAACCTTTAATCCTCCTATGCTGATTAATAATCCAGGTGCCAAACATATGGCTAATAGATCTCGGTTGGTTCAAATTAGTAGAAAAAAGATAATCCTCCAAATCATTTTAGCAAAGGGGCAATCAAGGAATTAGTGTTGGATAGTCTTATTCCTATTACAGTAGATACATTTCTGGCTCCCTTTCGAGTTCTTTCTAGCGAGATTGTCTTTGGTTAGGACGACAACCCTTTGTAGGAACCAAAGAAAGATTTGAACTTTTAGAGGAATTTTTATCTTCCAGATCTTCCTATGAAGTAAAGGTGGTTGTGTATCCATAAGGTGGAGATACATAGAGCGAACCAAAAAACCCCCCGAATTTGGTTAAGTTCCACTTAAAGTAATCCGAACCTTCCACCAATTCAACATTAGAGATCCGTGCTACTAAATTAAGCCACTCTATAAGTTTGTTATCTACTAGAGCCCTCCTAAAAGAGATGTTTAGAGGACTTGTGGCCATCACTTTCACTACAGTTGCATGGGGATCACACATTATATTATATAAGGAGGGATATTTAACTTTTAGAATCTTATTTCCTACCCACATATCATCCCAGAACCTCGTATCGGTCCCATCTTTGATATCAAAGGAACCTTTAGCCAATACCTCATCTTTGATATGCATGAGGCCTCTCCAAAAATGGGAACCATTTGGTTTGGCCATCACTTGAGTAAGGGGTTTTGATCTTAGGTATTTATTCCTTAACATGGACTGCCACATATCGTCCGTGTTGAGTAAATTAACCACCCATTTGGCCAATAAGCATTTATTTTGTAATTATTGGTCTAGGATGCCTATATCCCCTTGGTCCTTAGAACGACATAAGATGTCCCATCTGGCAAGTCTATATCTATGTTTGTCTGATGATCTTTGCCAGAAGAACCTTGACCTGAAATGATCAAGGTTTTTTAGGACTCCCTTAGGAATCTCAAAAAAGGACATCATAAACATAGGTAGACTGCTTAAAATAGAATTAAGCAGAACTAATCTTCCCCATAGGACAGGTATTTTTCTTTCCAGCAAGAGAGTTTTTGTTGAAAACGTTCTTCAACCTTTCTCCATTCAGAATTTAGGAGTTGTCTATGGTGCATTGGGATCCCTAAATATCTGAAGGGGTATTCTCCTACATTACAACCAAAGAGAGTAGTATAAAATGGTTCCATCTCTTTAGTTGCACCATAGAAAAAGATTTCACTCTTGTGGAAATTGATCTTAAGCCCCAACAATTGTTCAAAAGCACAGAGCAAAAGTTTTAGATTCTTTGCTTGCTCCGGGTCATTGTCACACTCAGTTTTAAAGACAAAACAGGATGCATAGATCTTATGTGTGCCCAAGGATCAGTCACACACATAAGCCGACAAATCATCAAAAATGTACCATTACAAGTCTTTATTACATAGCGAATAAGTATCTAATTAAAGTCTATTACATAACAGTGGAAATAAAAGATAACTCTCGCGAAGCTCCATCGCACAGGGACGTCAACTGGTTGATCCCAAACCTAGTAGTCCTCTGGATACTCGTCATAACTCTGATAATCTGGTACCCATCCGGGATTTTTATCCAAATATGAAAATAAACAAGCGTAAGTACTTCTAGTACTTAACAAGTAAACATGGGGTTCATGAGGCTCAAGAAGTATGACACTGGTTAAACTGCATCAGCTTTTATGTTGTCTCAATTTTAGCATAAGGATAGCATTAATAAAATCAATAGCCCAATAACCATATGATCAAGTAAACATGTATAATGAATAGCAAACAAGTAAATGGAAGATTAAAGTCATTCTGTTCCATAAGAATTCTAGGTCGCTCGTATCCGTGAGCCCGACTAATATATCAGTTTTTAACACTCTGCAGAGGTTGTACACTTTACCCATGAGTCGTGTTACCCATATGCCCGGGTTTATAACTCCCAAAACACTGCCGAGGTGAGCGGGCAGGGTACACTATGAAGTCTTTCACAGGGGCTCGCTGACATACAACAGACAGTACGGATCCACGAGCAAGGGGTATACGGGAGCCCCTCGATGGTACACACACGCAGCGGTAGCCACTCTGGCCGCAACCCGCAACAGCTCATCAATGGCAACTTTCATGAACTGCCACATGCGAGAGAGTGACCCTAATACTGAACTAAAGCCAGAGCCATGTAGCTCTCATGGTTGTACTGTAAATCCCGGGTGATCGCTTATAGAGGTTCTAGAGCATCTCAAAAACTGTGCTCTAGATCACCTTAATCCATGTTGCTAAAAAGCATATTTTACTGTTGTTGCATAAGTCATTAGTCAAGGTTACATGATCATAGTTATTTTTCAAGAGCACTAGCTTAATCTACCCAATGCATATATCCGAGGGTAACAAGGTATAAGGTACAAATCTATGGTAAAACTATATAGGATGTCAAGGAAACACATGCATAATCATGAATTAATGTTTAATGTGATTAGGACAACAAGGATGATCCCATGAATACTTGCCTTGATCAAAAGGTTCCTACTGCTCCTGCTCAAAGAAAACCTCCTGGTCACCCACGTACTGCTCACCGTCTATACTCGATCACCACATCACATACAATCATACCGAGGCATAACATGCAATCAAACAAAGGCTATAGATTAGAACAGTACACCAACCATAATAAAACAAGATTAAAAGTTTATAAAACTAATCTACGTCTCACTACGATCACATAGACGTTTGAAACACAAAAAAGGAGCTATAACGAAGAAGATATGATCTAATCAAGTTTTATAACTTAAACAAGAGATTAAAAGAGATTAAACAATTAAATATATTTAACAGTTGTCTAACATGAACTATGAACTAACTAACACGTAGATTACGTCGATACGAATCTAACGCAATTTGAATGGATGAAAACGGAGTTAAAATGAACATTTTATAAGCATTTGAAAATGAGTGGCAAATCTGTAAATAGGGTTTTCTATTTAATTTTGAATTAAAACAAAACCGAAAGGGAATACGCTTTGCGGTTGGGAAAACGGAATTCCAGAATACGCCAAGGGACGGCGGGTTATGACTTAAAAAGGCTCGGGGTTTATTTTGCAAAAGCGCCGGCCGAACCGGTATGGGGATCTGTGAGCCGTCCGATCCAGATTGGATGGTCGAGATTAGAAAGGGGGAGGAAGACGGCGGTGTGGCAGCCGGAAACAGAGGTGGCGGTGGTGCCATTGCTGGACTTGGGCGGCGCTAGACGATCTGCCGATTCGGTGCACGATCCTCTGCGCAAAAAGGACGGGAAGAGAGAGGGAGAGACGGCGAACACAACGACGGGGTTGGTTGAAGCCGCAAGGGCGCGGTCGAGGCTGTACCCACGGCGGAGCGGCTCTGTGTCGCCGGCATACGCGGAGAGATGTCGCGCGAGCGAAACAGAGAAGGTGGAGGGGAATAGCGAGCTCCTGGGGGCTCTCTTACCACCACGCGAGGCTCGGGGAGCGGTGGGACGGAGCGGAGAGGCGGCACGCTCAGGACGACGGCGGCGGCGGCTCTGCTAGGGTTGCGGTAGCTCTGGTGGCGCTGCGGTGCTTCCAGGGGGTCGGATGGAGGCGGTGGAATGCGGGGCTTCGGCTTTTATAGCTCGGAGGTGCTCCGCAGAGAAGGAAGGGGATCCTCCCGAGCTCCAATTGCGTTCGGCGTCAAAGGAAAGCGTCAGGCGCAGAAAGGAAAGGGAGGGGAGGAGGAAGAAGGAAGGTGGGAGAAGAGACTGACCTGTGGGGCCCACCTGTCAGCGAGATGGAGGAGTTCAGCGCGTCGGCTGGTGCGGTGGAGATGTGGGCCGACCTGCTGGGCCTCTGCGCGTGGGGGAAAGAGGCTGGGCCAGGGAGGGAGGGAAAGAGGGCCGAGGGAGAAGGGGCCTCGGGCCAGAAAGGAGAAAGAGAGGGAGAGAGAAAGGAAAATTCCTTTTTCTTTTATTTCTGAAATTTCAAAATAAATTTCCAAAACACATTTGAATTCAAGCTTTGAAAATTGAATTTGCCATCCAACACAAAACACTATGCTGCAGCATGAATGCAACAAACATGTTTCTACTTGTGATAATTTTTATTTTATGAAATCTTTAATTATTTTTCCTAGATTATAATGTCCACCAAAATGCATATAAATTGCTTTTTAATCTATTTCCAAGGATGCAAAATTTTTTTAGGGTGTTACAGTCATGATCAATAAAGATAATGGTGTCATCTGCATATTGTAAAATGGACAGACCATCATCAACAAGATGAGGGACGACTCCTCTTATTTGACCATCGTTTTTTGCTCTATTAATAAGAAGAGCTAGCATATCCACAACAATGTTAAATAAGATAGGCGACATAGGGTTTCCCTGTCTTAGTCCACGTTTGGTTTGGAAGTAGGGACCGATATCGTCATTAACATTAATCCCCACACTTCTCCTTGTGACCATACTTTCAACCCACCTACACCATTTGGAAGAGAAGCCTTTCATACGTAAGGTTAGTTGTATGAAAGACCACTTTACCTTATCATATGCCTTTTCAAAATTGATTTTGAAAATGATGCCATCTCTTTTTTCAGTATGCAACTCATGGATGGTTTCGTGCAGGATAACGACTCCTTCCATGATATTCCTGCCCGGCATAAAGGCGGTCTGCATTGGACTCACCACTATTTTAGCTACCTTATTCAGGCTGTTTGTGCCCACTTTTGTGAATATTTTAAAACTAACATTGAGGATACAAATTGGTCTATATTGCTGAATTTTGATGACATTTTGAATTTTTGGAATTAAAGTAATAATTCCAAAATTCAGACTATATAAATCTAGAGCCTCTCTATGTAGATCAACAAAGAGAGGTAGAAGATCATCCTTGATCATCCCCCAAAAGACCTGATAGAATTCCGTAGAGAATCCATCAGGACCTGGAGCCTTATTATGCTCCATTTGGAACACTACTTCCTTCACCTCAGATTCAGTGAAAGGACAAATGAGGATATCATTTTCCTCTGGGGAGACTTGTGGAATATCTAAAATTTGATCTTCCATTAGTGTGATCTCCGAATTTTCTGGTGGTCCAAAAAGGTCTTTATAATATTTAGTAATATGGCTCTTGAGACGATCATCGCCAACAACACCACCTTGATCATCTTCAAGTTTATAGATATGTTGCTTGCGATGTTTCCCATTAGCCACTAGATGAAAGAACCTAGTGTTGGCATCACCATCTAAAAGGGTCTTGACTTTGGCTCTCTCATACCACTTTAGTTCCTCTTCTCTCACAAGACAAACTAACCGCTCTTTTAGATAATGTTTAAGATTAATTTCTTGATCAGATAAGGAGACATTCTCCGCTTTCTTATCAAGATTCTCTAAAAGAGCTAATAGAGTCTTCTTCTCTTTTCTATAGGACCCTGCTGTGTGTTTAGCCCAGCCTCTTAGATGTTGTTTGAGTCTATAGATCTTAAACTGCCAACGTTCAAGAGGAGTCGACCTTGAAGTTTGAGATCGCCAGATATTTGCAACCATATCATAAAAGCCATCTCGGATAAGCCAATCTCTCTCAAATTTGAAAGGTTGGTTTTGGGTCTGGTGGGTCGACGCTCCTGTGCTAAGCACAAGGGGAGTGTGGTCAGATATGTTCCTATCTCTAGGTTCAACCGTTGTCAATGGGAATTGATCTTCCCATCCCGTACTGACGAGAATTCTATCTAACTTCTCGAAAGTTGGATTACCCCCGACCTAGCCCAAGTATATTGGTGGCCCGACGTCACAATCTTCTTAAGATCTAGAGACTCGATGACAACATTAAAGAGATTTGGCCATTTAGGGTCGAAGTCCCCTGAGCTCTTATCCTCTGGAGCCCTCATTATATTGAAATCCCCTCCTATTACATACGGGAGGGATTCTTTAGAACAAGTGTTGGCTAGCTCTGAGAGGAATGCACTCTTATTTTGATATTGTGCTGGCCCATATACGGAATATAGCACAAATTTGAAGCCATTTGTTTTGCATCTAAGGGTAAATTTTAACATAGAAATCTCCCTCACTAATGGCTCCAATATCAAAAACATTCAGGTCGACACCAAGAAGGATGCCTCCTGATCTACACTGTGGTGGCAAACAATCCTTAAAATATAACTGCAAGACACACTATGAGTTTTTATATGTGGGGCGTGGGAGGGGGTGTTTAGCGATACTTATTTTTTTAGAGGAGAAAAGAGAGACACTAGTCACATGAATCACAAAGTTATAGAGTTTGGTACATGGTCTAACCTCAACAGAGGATTATCTATACAGTTCAAGCCAATGGCCGCAAGGATATCAGCTACAACATTACAAACTCTAGGTATATGAGAAATAATACATGTAGAAAACTCATAATTCATTTGAATTCTAATCTCGGCAATTAGATTCCCATCACCGACCTATCAAAATGTGGGTCAAATAAAGCCTTAGCAACAGTAGTTGTATTGGTCTCCAAAATAATAGGATCGATTCCTAATGCACACAATTGTTTGCTCAATTCTTTCAAACAAACAGTAGCTTCATCATGCAGGTGCCCTCGTGAGCGACTGGTTAGTGGAGCTTGCTCTCACTCTAGAGACCCATGTTCGAGCCCTTCGTCCTCTTCATTAAAAATGGAAGAGCAGTCTGCCTTCCTGTTGCGTTTTTTTAACAGTAGCTTCATCATGTTGGTTTTGACAAAATAAAATTACCGAATCTGCTTCTCCCACCACCACCATGGTGAAGTCTGAAGTGGTTTCTAATGACAAAAAAACTGCACCTAGCTTAGAGTGTTTAGATCCACCTAGCAATGTTAAGTTTCACATGTAGAGAATTATGAGACATGCTCCATACAAAAAAGTTCTTAATTTATTATTTGGAATATCCAGCGTCCTTAGTTTTCTCCAATCAAAGCCACTCCTTTCAGAACATGTAAATCATCACTGTTGTTTCTGTGGTCCTTAATCTTTGTGCCTAAAGTATATGCAGATTTGATAGAAAATATTTGTTTTGGATCTAGGTGCCATGCTGGGAAATCTTCGACCCCCTTTGGTAGAGATTCAGCAGCTTCAGCTCCAACTGACACCGATCATATTCAGGTATTATAGCAACACCGTTTGGACACTGTTTATGAAATCTATTTTTCTCACTCCTCACTAGTTCTCTCAGAGAGACGGCGTGGATCTGGTTTCTTTAGCTTCACCGGCTAGTAGCAGGAGCTGAAGCACATGAATCGCCCCCTTCCCTCTGCACAAAGAGTAGTGGTAAGGATAGGATGTCATCTTTCACCGAAAATATGTCATGCACAAGTTGTTCATCCCAAGCTCTTGTTATTGGGTTGATCAATTTAGAGGCTTTATGCAGGATGGATGGACCCCTTGGAGTAATAACCTTCGTTGTATCTCCTTGAAGAATTCACAGATCCCTCCAAAATATTAATAGAATTTTCATTCCCGACCCTCCAAATTATGCAATTCTTCAAAAGTTGTACTGCTTTTGGTATACTACGCCATGTACTTTCGATCACTACAAATGGTGAGCGAGTACGATGATGATCAATATTGAACTGAACATGAGAGAGAGAGTTTTGGAGGACTTCACTCACCTACGAGGTCTTGCATCCCTTGCCTTTTCCTCATCAGGTCTACCCGATCCCATTCTCTTCCTTTGTTATAGAGTAAAGTTCCACTTCCCTAAATTCAGTTTCATTTGACTTAGTGAAAAGCAAGTCTATTTTTCTTAGAATTAACCGCAGTGCACTGAAAGGCTCAGCTCCCGAATGAATATAAAGTTCAAGATTATTGATAATAAGGAAGGAGGCGCGTGTTTGACTAACAAGGAGACGAACGAGGGTTTTTCAGTACTGTAGTAGATCTAGTGTTTTTCCTAGTTCCCTTGTCTTGTAGACTCCGTGTGCCCTCTTTGGTTGGGACTAGATCACCAGAAAAATGGTAAGGTCAAGGGCCAGACATGATGAACCAGACGTCTTCATTCCCCCAGTAAGTGAATGGAATCGGGCAAAGCGAGATAAGAGTCCTTTAATATACGACTTTTCATGATATGGTATATGCCATGTATATGAAATTCCTCTGTTATGTTTTGCCTCAAGTATGTTCTCCATCGGTAGGGGATAAAAAATATTTAGCACAAACAACTTGAGTGCACAGTATATCTATACACACAAAAGCCACCATGCTTGTCCGGCTAACACTATGTTGAAAACATGCAAGTCTCAGTAACATGAGCCACCATTCTTATTTGATTTTGTGATTTTGTCTTATTCCACCTAATGAAATTTGTTCATTTTATGTTGTTGACTCCATCAATATCGCTCAATCATTGATGATATTTGGTCACATAATCCCTTAATTTGTTATATACAAGCATGACATGTCATAGGTCGGAATGACCTCTGCCACCATTTTGATCATAATTTCTTCCTTTCATGCTTTTGAGAGGAGGAGATGCCCTGAACAACGAGGTGTTCTTTTTTAAAAAAAGAAATATGGTATCCAAACTTTTCCCGATAATAAAATGTCTGTCTATATGCTTTATGATATATGCAGAAGCCTACTGGTATTAATTGGCCGACTAGCTTTAGCATAACTTAAATAACTTATCATGTTGATAGTGCAACCGAATTTTTCTTTTTGACGACCAAGACATATATGACCTTCCTAATAGTTGTAATGTGTCCGACATGCTCTTTCTATCCACTTCGTATCCTGCATAATCAGAGTTCGAATATCCAATCAACACAAAGTATGACCCGTTAGTATATCGTAATCCAACATTAATGCAATGCAATTTATAACCAAAAAGGTGGAGAGGAAAATTGCACCATTCCACCTTTCTTATAAATAGAGACCAAAGGGTGAGAGATGTCGTAGTTCCTCTCTCCCCATTGGCCCATATGTCAACCAACTCTCTCTCTCTCTCTTTTCCTCACTCACCACTCCTATCTCTATTGAAAAAATATGAAACTCAATATGTATTAATCATCTCATATTGTTTATTGTTTAGTTTATGATTTTAGCAAACTGAAACTAGATGTGAAATATCCCAACTCAATATGTATTAATCCTTGACATTTTAGTATTGCACAACACAAATGGTCATCAAGTAATTTCACAATTGTTTAGTGGAACTAGAAAAACAAGTTGATTTGCACAATTTGTACACAACACAAGAGTAAAATAAAGCAACTTAGGGGCTAAAACCTCAACCCTAGTTTATTTCAATTCATAAACATTCTTACTTTTTTTTCTTGGGGGTTCTCAACTTTTAGGGAATCTCTAGGAGAACTCTTAGTTCACCCATTGTTCCAATCACTAGAAGAAAAGATCTGCTACCTGACGTGTGCTCATGTATAGATGAGTAAGAAAAGTCAAGCTATCATGGTATGACGATAAGTCTAATTCCAATACGCCGACCCTTATCATTTTCCTTATTTAAGATGTCAACTAAACTAGTTTTGCTCATTCTAGTCTTTTTGCGCAATGAATTTTTCAGATTGATCTTATATAAAAGAATGAGGATTTCACTGACTCATAATAATTCCAAACTAACTCTCTCTAAAATGAATTGTTTATTCTGACACAACAATGTGAATTTTTTCCGTAAATTTCTTCTACCATGATCATTATTCAAAGCCCTTGTAAACAAATTTTGTTTCCTTGACAAGACTTCTACTAAAATTATTTGTATATGTTGTACAAAATTCATGTAGATCAGGAATGCACTAGCTAGAGTTGTAGCTATGGACAATAATTTATAGGAAGAGCTCGGAAACTAAGGCCAGAATCGAAGAAGATATGGTAAACCTTATAGTTTCTTTGTGTAGGCTGTAAGAGAGAGTTTTGACACCAGCTGCATTTAGGGTAGATTTCTCATAGAATAAATATTACTGCAAAGATTACAAATTCACTGAGGTTGTTAAAGGAGAGGTAGAAGTTACTGGATCGAGTAACACAAATTTCTAGACAACAAGGACAAGGTGATGTGCAAGTTCTGTAAGAAGGAGACGAGGGGAGAGATTTATAGGTTGAAGCAGCATATTGCTCATGATGGAAAGAATGTGAGAAAATGCCCAGCTAAAACACCCCTGTATTTTGAGGCTAAAGAGAAGTGCAAGAAAGCAATAGCCGATGCAAAAAGAAAGAGGGAGGTCAAGCTAGTTCATGATTTGGAAATTAGAGAAGAAGTTAATGTATCTAGGGTTGGCTCAGAGGAGGTCACATGTGTTGGCAATTCAGAGGCTCACAAATTAGGACCAATTGACAAATGGACACGTGCTATTGATGCTAAAGCTACCAAGAGTGATTCTTTGAAGCAACAACAGCTGAACACGGACCTTTGGAAAGAAAGAACACATGAGGTGCACAAGTATATTGCAAGATGTGCCTACAACTGAGGTAAACAACCACTACAATGTCCATTTTACTTACATTTTAGTTGTTGTTTTCCAGGGAATAAACACTAATAACATGTTTTTTTTAACATTGGCAGCAATTCCTTTCAATGCACTTGACAATGATGACTTCACTCAAATGTGTGAGGCAATTGGACAGTTTGGTCCAGGACTTGCACCTCCAACTCAAGATGCAATGCGAGGGAGATTGCTAGAAGAAGAATATGCAAGAACCAAGAGTTTGCTACAGGAACGTGAAGCTAAGAAGGTGAAGAATGGGTGCTCCATTATGACAGATGCTTGGTCAGATAGGAAGAGGAGAAGCAT
>CM039123.1:6322513-6347526 GCA_022036555.1 Microstegium vimineum | reverse complement strand
TAGGATAAGCCAACCCAAAATAAAATATTTAGATCTCGTGGAAATATATTTTAGAATCTTTTGAAAAGTAAACTTAGCTCTAAGAAAATTAGAAATATGTAGACAGACAAATTTGGAAAACTCACCAAACATTATAATTGATGACTAATGTGTTCTAAAACTTTAAGAAAATATGAGATGAAACCATGAAAAAAATACAACATACATTCATGATCATCTCATGTTTTTATTCTAAAAAACTTTGAAACATATTTAGACATTGATTAAAATGTTTGGGATTTTCTAGATATTTTCTATTTTCTAGAGCTAAATCTTTTTTTAAGGTTTTAGAGATACTTTTATGAGCACTAATTATTTTTTAGCATTAGGATTATTCTTAGGATTTTAAGAATCTCAGATATTCACTAAAAATATTATTTTAAACTAAAAAAATGAAATTTTCTTAAAAACCAGTTCGAACGGGGAAAGATAATATAAATGGTTTTGAGGGTCAAGTGAAGCGAATAAGAAGTCTAATTTTAGAGTTGAAGGCGGAAACATAAAATGGAGTTTTTCCCACATAATTAGCTAACTATGAGTCGTGAAATTAGCATCGATTGCTAAGCATCTACTACTACTTCGAATCCTGACCATTCGATTCAATCAAGTTGTTGAAAAATTTCGAATTGTCAATGTTCGCTAATGGCCTGTGCTGTCCATGAAACTCTGTCTTGGACCAACGCATATAGCCCATGTAGAACCGAGCCCATTCAACAGTAGTACAACGCTTGCATCCGTTCTTCATTCATCGACATTCCAGCCAGCGTGATTTGACATGACACACCAGGTTAATTTTTTTAACTTTAACTAAATTTATAAAAATTATGTATAATATTTATATCTTAAAATAAAAATATTATAAAAGTAATACTCAACAATATATCAATGATACTGATTATGTATTACAAACATTAATATATTTTTTATATAAATTGGTCAAAGTTTAAAAAAACTGATTTCTCACTAAGCGAGATTGATTTCTATTCTAGGACAGGGGGAGTAGTGGTCAGCAGTCCTTGCCATCTTTTTGCATGCCAAGAAATTTTAAAAAGAATCCTGCGTATTTGTTTTCGTATCGTATCGTATCCTATCCCTATCATATTTGAATTTGCATTTTTGAGAAGGAACAGAGTGATGGGTTTTTTTTTTTTAGAGACGGCCCCTTGGAAGTTGGAACCACGTCAGAACTTATAAGATAGTTTGTGGAGCTGTTCATCTGCGCACCTCAAACTCAAAGAGGCACAAAGACACACATACACAAATGGTCATAAGCATTGGATGATGGTAGCCTTGTATGTAGCCATGTAGGGCTTCCAATGAGTGCACAGTGCACCTAGCAGGGTGGTCTGAGTTTGGGCATTGGATCAGAAATTGGATGGAAAGTCTTCGCAGAATCATACAGAGCTGAGAGCTGAGCTCCAAAATTCATGCCTAACACAGGCCCAGTCATGCCTGAAACTGAATAAAAAGTTGTTATGTAAAATTAAGGCATGAATATGGACAGGACAGGATCATCAGCTATTCGGCGGACCTACTACCATCTCACGCATCCACGCGCCACGATAAGATCAGACATCGATCGACAACTCTAACAAAAAAAAAGTGTCTGCGTTGTCACCGGAGATGCTGCCTGTTTCGTCGCCACGTGGCCACGTGTCGCCCCATCGGACATTACGCTGATCCAGCAAAACCTGAAACCCCCCGTCAAGTGCATTGTACAGTAGCGAGATGTTGGGCGACAGCTTGTGTGATCTGATGACCCCAGCGACTAAGATAGTGCTCCTGCTGTGACCGATGCTGCAGCAGCTCATGTGCGCTCGTTTCAGTCTTTTACAAGCGGCCGCTCGATGATGAGGTGGTTTTCTTCTGAAAACGGATCGGATACGAACGAATATCGTCGATATTGTATTTGTTTTCATATTTCTGTTCGAATTCGAATACGAATAGTATCAGAAATATCGGATAGGATACGATAGATATCGACATCATAAATATATCAATTTTAATATTCGAATACGAATACGGTATCGGATGTTAATCTTCGGACTCGGATACGAACAGGTCTAAACTCCTCTAAACGAATTCGGTCAAACGGACGGTCGAATAAATATCCGTACCGTTTTCATTCCTAGGTTTTCTGTAACACGTTTGCTTTGTTCAGCTGCTGCTAGTTGGTCTGGAATGGGTGTTCTCTGCACTTAAGTTTCATCCCATGGCTCTTCTTCAGTAGCAGCAGGTTGGTTTCACTGCCTCTACTGAAACTACTCTACATTATTCTACGGCGGTGCTAATTGCTAGGAAAGCTTCGATGCTAATCTCCGTGGGCCTTCAGCTAAACCAACGGACTCAGTGAATTTCGCTGTCAGCCGTGAAATTAAGTTTTCAGCAGATCTGGTTGTCTCCACTGCATTGTCTGTCAAATACCATATTGATTCCTGACTAAGCATGCAGCAGCAAGTTCCATGATACTTCGTCCCTCTGTCCCTGTCCCCAGGCAGCTGACAGGGCACTCCATTAGGTGGCAACGCTGCTTAAATTATACTGTACTGTGCTGCTTTATGTAGTGCCTGAGGGAAACTACTCCGGCAGTCATCTGAAACTCCCCTCTTTGCACCCAAGAAACCAACCAGCCATATGTATGTACTATGTATCATTGCATTGCTTACAGGGTTGTTATACTGTCGATCAAGCAAGTATAAATACCTCAACGAGCTTCAGTCTCTACAACCTAGGACCAGGAGGAGCAACCCGTCTCTATCATCATCAGGTCACAGCCTTCATCCCCCCTCTAACCTGCGCTGTAACCCAACAACGCCTGCAACAAACAGAGAGCATGGATCACATACTACTGCAGCTACAAGTAGAACACCAGAGCAGCGCGAAGCACTGCGACCGAGGCATTGCGAGGCTCATGATGAGGAGCGCCGACGCCTCACGAGTCGCCTTAGCGCTTGTGGCCATCGCTTCCCTCGCCTTCTTGTTCTTGTCATTGTCACCCTTCTCCGTGCCCGGCTCGCCCTCGTCCTCCACTCTGTCTGCTCGGCTCGTCGCTGTCGTTGGCAGCATTTTCACCAGCAAGAAGACGGCGCTGTTCGTGCTCTCCAACGCCATCTTCGTCCTCCTGGCTGCCGACTACCGATGCCGCTTCGCTACCACCGCATCTACTACAAGCCAAGTCGCTTCCTCCGGCGAACCTGGTGGAGTCCTCTAGGAGAAACAAGGACTGCATCGTCAGGTGCAGGTGGAGCAATGTGTCGTGCTGTCAAGTGTTCCATGTTCAGAAAGTCTTCATGACCACAATGAGCAAGAAGGTGAAGATGAGTCCACAATGTCTGCCGACACATTACCAGATGAGCAGCAGCTACCGAAGCTGGAGCTGGTCAGGCTTGGCGAAGAAGAAGACAGCAGCATGAGCACCACCTTGGAGTTGGAGGAGACAGTTGTTGATGCCGAGGAACCGACCTGTGAAGCAGCTCAATGGCTGGACAGGTTAGAGATCAGTGAGCTGAACAAGAAGTTTGACGAATTCATAAGAAGCAGAAGGATTAAATGGGTAAAGGAGGAGGCTTACTTGCTGTTGTATACGAGGTCTGAATTGCTGCAGATGGATGTGGTTCACCCTGGCACCTAACGATTCAGTTCAACTGTGCACTTGGGCTCTCTGCCTTTTTTATATATATAAAAAAAGAATAAAAGCACTATCTAGATGTAACCCTAGAATTACCTCCAGCAACTCTAGGTGTCTACTGGTTTTTTTTGGTGTGTGTGTGGGGGGGGGGGGGGGGGGTGCTAATAATGCAAATCAGAAGCGGCATTACAAAGATTAGGTCAGCGCATCATCACTAACAAACTTCAAATTTGAACCCAATGCTGTGCAAACATAACCGCTGAATTGTACTATGCGATACAAGCACCACACCAGATTAGGCTGCAATATCACGTACCGAGGCGATGGCCCTCATCCCAAAAACTGTGAAAAACATGCAAGGAACAAAGAATTTGTACTTCGCAGTGCAAAGTGCAACCAGCACAGCAGATCAGGCTGAGATATGGGCCTCCACTAACCACGTAGATGACCCTCACTCGAAAAGTTGAGAATAGCATTCAGAGAAGAACCAGGAGCTAATCAAGAGGATCCATTCAAAGAAGAACCAGGAGCTAATCATCGCGGGCAACCACAGCAGTTTAAGTACCTCCATCGGTTAGGTTATAGGTATGTAACGCATCATAATTCCCAAAACAGGGCCGGTTACTGAGCAAAAGGCATCGGTTAGTTAACATTGTTACAGTCATTACAGCTACTGGGCTCGAGCTTCTCAGCCCTCATCATACTATGTTTTGATGCTTTGACTTCATATTGCCAGCGTCTTCATTTCCAAATTAGTCCTCGTCTGCCTCCGCTAACTTGACCAGCTCATCAAGAATTATGGACTTCACAGTACCTTTCATTGAAGATAGGTCCATCTTGTAACGCTTATCTGTAACATTTTGTTTACCAGAATTTAGAACATCTAATTAAATCAAATCCTGATGCATGATATTAAGAGGCTTACCGAGCATCTTAATAATGTCACTGAATGTAACTGGAAAATGAGTCAATGAACCAATTAGATCTATGTGGATCGAACTATATATAATAAAGATAGCACTCCTTCCACTTCAAATTATAAGAGGAATCTGTCAGCAAAAGCAATGGAAATCTGCATTCCAAATGCTGTGATCTAAGAAGACAAAGCAGCAAATAGGGTAAATCAAAGTTCCAGTATAACACAGCCTGAAAATACATTTTATCCATGCAACTCAGAGTTATGTCAGCTCACAGTAGCTTAATTCCGTTATGAACCAAGGTTGATGATTTCATTTAATAATAGATGTAGTCCATTATACTATTATAGCTGAATACACATTGCTACTCCACCTAAACACTGTAACTCACATTTTCAAAGTCGACCTTCTTAAGAAGTTGAACAATGGTCTTCTGCAGTTCATCCTTGCTGGGAGGAGCTTGTTCTGCTTCTGATGATTTCCCTTTACTTGTTGACCCTTTGCCTAGACAGAGCAGTAGAGCACACCATTAGGGCTCATGCCACAATCTGAAACCTATGTTTTATATTATTCCAAACATGTTTTATGTATTTCATTAAATGACATGATACTAGCATAAAGTATTCACAAAACGCAATTTCCATGTTACACATGCCACACAACAACAGTGAATGATATAGCAAAATATCTGTCCCATTTATGAATCTTTGAATGTCAAATCAACAAAGGATACAACAGCACAAAAGATGAATGTGCAAAGTAAATGCAGGTTACAAATGTAAGAATAAAACCAGAAGGTGCATTTTAAACTATATTATGAAAACTGACTAGTCTCGCCATCTTTCTGACAACCAAAAATATCAATTAATCTGCTGTGTATTCTCACAGATACAGAAAAATATATAGCTCTTGATCATAATTCATCAAACACAACAATTAGAAAGTTCCGAATAGCAAACAGAAATGTTGCATCTCTAAGCAATGTATCAAAGGAAAGCATGATTTATGGTCAATGTTTTTAAGGCGTCGCTTTGGCGTCGCTTAGGCATCGCCTAAGCGCCAAGGCGCTCCAGGGGAGACGTTTCAGGAGATGACTCGCCTCAGATTCGTATGGCGTCCGCCTTGCAATTGTGGCGTCCGGAAAACGTCGCTTTGGCGTCCGATTCATCGCAAATCGAGCAAGGCGGGCGCCATACGGGATGCGAGCGGCGGTTAAAACGCGGGCGCGCGGGAGAAAGGGCTGGGAAAAGAGCAGGCACGCGGGAAAACCAGTCGTGCGCGCAGGGATAGAGAGGAGCGCGGGAGAAATCTGAGAGATAGAGAGCGGAGCGCGGAAATCTGAGAGAGAGAGAGAGGAGCGCGGGAGAAATCAGAGAGCAAAGATAGGAGCAACCGCACGGAAGGCGGGCCTTCCTGCTCGCCCGCGCAAACGCGTTCGCCCGTGCCTCCGGGAGAAGCTGCGGCTGCTGAGCATCCGCCTCCCCTCTTCCGCATCCGCGCGAGGAGCCGCCGCCAGCGGGCTGCTGTTTCCCCGCCGCCGCCTCTGCTCCTCCATCGAGCAGGACACGAGCCGCCTACTCCAGCATCCCTCGAGCAGGACCCGAGCCGCCTACTCCAGCCTCCCCTCGAGCGGGACACAGCTGCCTCCTCCAGTCTCCCATCGAGCAGGACACAACCAGGTCTAACTAATTAGTCTGCTCTGTATTTTTCTACTTGCCTCTAGCCTCTTCTGTCTTCTCCCGAGCAGGACAGCATGCCGATATATTTATATTTGCTTTGCTTGGTGCTTAGTGCTTAGTGCTATAGTCTTTAATTTTCTACTGTTGGATGGCCGTAAGGCGTCGCCTCGCCTTATGCCTTACTCGCTTAAGCGTAAGGCAGTAGTTGGTCGCCACGCCTCGCTTTACCGTCTTAAAAACATTGTTTATGGTATCATGGATATTACAATACATACAGTGGACTAATTAGTGAAGTGATAATCGTACCTGATGATCTTCTTTCATTGGTCTCTTTTTCAGAATTTGTTGTGCGCTTTGGTGTAATGATGGGTTTACTCTTCCTAGAGACAACGCTTAAATCCACAGCAGACCTCTGCTTATCCTTAGAATTTTTTGGCGATGATAAAACTCTGCTCGAACACTTGCTCAATGTAGCTACAGGACCTGTCTTTGGAGAAATCCCTGTGGTTGCCATCCTTATAGTTTTATCCATAGATCCTTTTCCATCTACAGATTTCTTACCAGGCTTTACTTTTCGCCGGCCATATTTATCTTCCTGCTCACTGTCAACTTCTTCACCATCGTCTTTGTTTTCCTCACTATCGGACTTCATGTGATCATCCTCTTCATGCCCTTCTTCAGCACCTTCATCAGATTCTGACTCAGAATATTTCTGCGGCCTTTTACGTGAAGTATGTTCATCACCAAGTTTCTGGTGTCACACAAAAAAGGCAAATAAGAGCTAGTCAGAAAAAGGGTGATAGCTATGGTAACAGAAATTGTTTTCAATGATCATTACAATTTGGAATTATCAACTATCTGGCTGTACAGCAGCAATTGCAGATGTGAAACTTCCATGCAATATGAAACGAACTAGAAATCAACAGAAGGTAAATATGTAAAGCTTGTTTCAAGCTAATGGCAAAGAACTGTGATAAGATAGATTGTGTCAGACCAATACAAGATGTTACCTTCCTAGGTCTCTTGTGTGTGCCTTCTGGATTCTTAGTTGCACTCCCCGCCTCTCGATTGCGCTTTCTAGAATTTGATCCCTGCACAGCACAGAAGTGTAAAACAATGGAGATAGGTAAAGGAAGAAACACTGAAGCAAACTTTCTGTTCATTGTTGTTGTAATCCATAAATAAATCTCAGAAAGTGCATACCCATCGTAGCCACAGATCTTACCTGATCGTCAGAAAGTGTAAAATCATCCATGGCGTGGGGCTCAGCAATGAAATCCAGCAGCTTCGCCACAACATCATCCTGCATGGGTAACTCAGTTACAGAAAAAACAAAATTGCTTCATGCTGCACTCGGATTCAAGTTAAGTAAGCAGGATAAAGATATTCATCAACCTTTCTACTATTTGCCCTTGAAACTGGAATAACAAGCAGATTACAGAGATCCAATAATGTTTCTATCGAACATTTGTCAAGCTTCTCCTTGGCCTTAGCTCTATGCTTTTCCTACAAGAAAGAGAGCCGCCAAAGTTAAAATAATAATCTCAGATAAATAGTGCAACTACCAATCTTTGAAATTTTGGGGAAAAAACAATGATGCTTACATCACTCTCATGCCACAGAAATCCAGAGAACTCAAGTATATGGCTTTTGAAATCAACAGCCTGTAACAATTTGTCAGGATAAGTGTATTAAAAAGAATCTTGGAATGAAGCTTAGGCATCAATGACAATTTGTGCAGCGTTCAACTGTGATAAAACAACAAACAAAAAACACAAGAGTTTGACCTGAAGCAGGTAATCCCTCTGAATATAAATGCACACTGGTTTTTGGGACTCTAGTTTAAGTTCAGCTGGTTTTTGGGACTCTAGTTTCAGTTCAGCTGGTTCACATGCCTGGACCTTCTTTTAAAAAATGTAGACCAAGATGCTACTAATTGCATCTAATTTATATCCTAGACTTCAAATTTTCAAAGGTATCCTCAGAACTTGAAATTTTACAAGTGTTTCAGTCAAAAGCCAGAAGCAGTGAGCTAGTGGCAAAACCAAACCCCAGATAAAAGACTAATAAGGTGTATCTGTCAACGTGAATTAAAAACCACGATTAATCAAATTGTGCATCCTGAAAGTACTCCCTTTATTACCATCAAATTGTCTAATCGATCCTAGTCACCATGGCACCAATCAGCCCGGCTAATGGTAACTAATTGCGATTAATCACAACTAATCGTAGTGCATAGCTGATCGCCATGTCACCGATCAGCCTGACTAATCACGAATCACGATTAGTCGGACAACTTGATAACATTGATTAGCAAGACCGGATTAGACAGGCTAGAACTTCTATTTGGTTTCATAACACCAAAGATTAAAGCAGCTTAAACAAAGCCTATCAAAGGAATATGCTAGTCTAAAACAGATTGTTGCATAGGATTAAACCTATGGAAGCATTAAATTCAAGTGAAAGCCTATAGATAGGTATATGAACATAGCAAAGTTCCAGATTCCTCCAGATATTTCATTATGTGCGCCTACAAGTTACTGAAAATGTCATTTAGGCAAGGTGAATTATGTATTCATGGTCCACAGAGCGGAGTATCGTTGAATATAAAAACATATTCTTTCCAAAGATCTACCATGACCTTGTCAGAGATTTTACTATGTTTTCAACCATCTCAGATAAAATGATTAACTGAAGTCTAAAAAAATCCCACAACAGAAATCTTGATCAGTCATTTTAAAAGCGCAACATTTATATTTTAAATTACCTTTCCAAACCTCCCAAAAAGGATTTGATGGAGAAACTTAAGCTCGGCTGGTTTTTTATTTGATATTCTCTTCGCAACTGCAAAATATTTGAATCTGAATCAGCATTGTATATACTAATCAACACTTGTAGAAAGAATTCATGTTACAAGTCATTGAACTGCAGAATCAGTACTGCAACATAGAGATAATGCAACACTGCAACATGCGAAAATTCTACCAGGGCACTAACATAGAAAACTTGAATTCTGAGAAAGCACAAGGTGCGTTTCAAAACAGGAAACTGATATAGAGTCAATCGAAGTCCAAAGATACAAAAAATATAAGAGTCACACCACACCAGTCTTGAATACTTTGAAATCAGACTATCAATAACTTCTATATTAGTTTCGAAACAAGAAAGTCACAAGTGTAGATTTGTCTTCAAAGATACTTTCATAATCTCATCCTTGACTTTACGCATATATTCTTAAAAGATGATGGCTGTCAAAGGTATACTTAGAGATTGTGTTAGGACAGGAAGTAGTATAGGTTACCATGCCATGTGATCAAAATCGTTTGTTTCCTAATCAGATTAAAGCCATGAAGTTGTAATTGTTAAGAAAATAGCAGGCACCAAACAATATATAAGATGGAAACCCCCGTACTGGTTTCGCCGAGAATCAAATTACTTCATAACATACTATAACACAATATATATAATCAAAGAAAGACAACATCATGAGGTCATCTTAGGTTTAATGTACCAAAAACATAGTTATATGCCTCAGGTGAGATTGTAAGGGTGCAAAATGCAGTGTTTATGAAACAAAAAATAGAAAGATACTGCGACATAGTTCCGCACCGCCAGGTATATTCTTCAAACGTGTGCCATGACCCTGCATTGACATGTTTATAAAGCATTATGAAAGGGCACAGTATGACAACAGAATCAAATACGAAAAGATGTCTGTGAGGATATAACCTTCTCAACAATAAAACTTCCGCCCGGCTCCTTCTCAATCACTTCAACCAACCTCTCCACTGTTTTCCTCACACGCACCGGACGATCAACAGAATAAGGACTTGAGGTACTCAGCAAGTTCTTGGCTTCCCTAGACTTAGAACCATCTTGTTTCTTATATTTTCCATTGTCCTTTTCTATAACAGTCCTTGCCTTCTTTCTCTTTGGTTCTCCATTGTTATTGTTCTTGTCTGACTCACCAGCTTGTTCCACTGTCGCCTCGCCATCCTTCTCTTTTGTAGACACGCTTCCATTTTCTGCCTCTTCTATTTCAGCATTTGATCGTTTGGTCCCTTTATTTTGTTCTTCATGTTTACATATATCATCTATTTGATTGTCTTTCTTTCGCTCTTGTTTATCAGCAGTAGTGTTCCCCTTTGTTTCCATTTCCTCGTCCTTCTCAGAAACTCCCCTTTCAATCACACCCACTTCATTCTTCTCAGAGGTTACATTTTCGTTAACTTCCTCCTCCTCTTCCTCTTTCTCTTGCTTCTCAGCAGACACTTTTCCATCATGTGGTTTGTCCTTTTCCTCAGCAGTTAGCTTGGCATCTTGTTTCTCTTCCTCTTTCTTCTCAGCAGCCGCATTTCTGTCCCGTTTCTCTCCCTCTTGCTCCTCAGCAACTCCCTCTTGTTCATTTTTTACTGCCTCATTCTTGCTAGAAAGAACTCTTTCTACATCTTCCAATCCTTCCTGCTTCTCCTTGGTATTTGGTTCTCTATCATTCACTTGTTGCTTGCCCACATTACCTTTTGCCTCCCCTTTCAATTCCTGCTGATTCTCCTCAACACTTTCTTCTCTATCACTAACTTCATGCTTATCAAAACCACTTTTTTCTTCCTCTTTCAACCCATCCTGCATTTCCATGCCAATCTGTTCTCTATTGTCCAGTTCTAGTTTATCTACTTCTGCTGGCTCCATCTTATCTTCGTCTTGTTTCTCCATGCATAAGATTTGTTTCTCTTCAGTCTTGTTCCCACCTTCTTCCTTTTGTCCATTTTCTTTAACCTCTGCATGTACAGCCGCAGACTTTGATTCAGCCATCATAGTTTCCCCGTCTTCTGCTGCCTTGGCGCCGTGACTATCCTCAGTCTTTCTTTCCGTGTCTTCCTTCCTACATGCATCTTCCTTGTCGATAATTTTCACACCATCAGCTTGAACATCGACAACATCTTCCTTCTCTTCATTATGCTCCTCCTTTGTTTCCTTCCTCTCATTTTCCTTTACCGCTGCATTTCCAGCATCACTCTTTACTTCAACCGTCTTGATGTCCTCACATTCTGCTGGGTTGGCATCCTGACTATAATCACTTTTTCTCACCTTATCTTCTGTCTGACACACATTTCCCTTATCAGCCATTATCACATTCTCGGCTTCAATAATGGCAATTTTTTTCTTCTGTTCAGCCTTGAACTCCACTTCTCCATTATTCCTACTTTCTATTACCTCTGCAATTTCAGCATCAGTCTTTCCTTCGACCATCTTCATTCCATCACCTTCTGATGCCGTAGCATCTTGCCTATCCTCATTATTTCCCTCCTTGACTTCCTTCTGACATGCATCTTCGTTGCCAAAAGTTTTCACATCAGCTTCAATATTGGCATTGTTTCCCTTCTCTTCCAACTTGTCCTTCATTTCTTCCTTCTTCCCATTTCCTTGAGCCTCTGCATTTCTAGCATCAACATTTGCTTCGACCATGTTCATTTCATCAGCTTCAACTACCTTGGCATCCTGACTGTCCTCATTCTTTCCCTCCTTATCCTCCTTCTGACACACATCTTCCTTCTCAGCCATTTTAATGCCATTGGCATGATTTATCTTCTCTTCTGTATTGCCTTCCTTTTCTGGCTTCCTATTTTCTTGTGCCTCAGAATTCCTAGTATCAGCATTTGCTTCAATCATCTTGGTGTCCTCACCTTCTGATGCCTTGGCATACTGATTATCCCCATTCAGTCCCTCCTTTACTTGACACGCATCTTCCCCAGCATCAACATTGGCTTCATGCTGTGTCTCGACCATTTTAACATCCACAGCACCAACCACATTAGCAGAACCTGAAATAGCTCCGTTGGTATCATCTGTCTCCACAATATTTGCGCCCTCATCTGCCACACACTCTGTGCCATTTTCACAGCCACTGTTCACTCCATTGGCATCATTGCTAGTCACTGCCACTTCCCTATTATCTTCAGAGCCATACTTCTCATCACCATTCTTATCTGAAGCAGATGATTCTTCATTAGCCAATGGAGGTGGATCCTCTGCTGCTGTTGTCAGGTTTGCACCGGACATCTTGATTGGCCACAATCCTCTATCTGCTCCAGGAAAATACAGACGAATGTCATCAAAAGTGTAAGCAATGGAAAACACACACATTGGTCAATGCTAAAAGGGGAAAGAAAAAGCTTTACAGAAAGCAACTGTGTAGGGGCTACAGCTACAATACAAAAAGGTATATATATATATAATACTGTAAAACAACATAATAAGGAGTGTAAAGCCATGAGAAAGACCGTGCATTGTCATGACTAACCGAGTAACCGCAAAGAACGCTAAATGTTTCCAAAACCATCAGATGATTAACCACACTCCCCGATAGGTAAGTATGAACGGCTAAAGTTTACAACTTGATTATTACTTTTTAATGCATTATACAGATCGGCTAAACCCCTTAAGCACAAACACCGTCGTACGTGTAAGCACAGCGGAATGTATAAGCTTGAAACTACTAGATCGGATATTCGGATCCGAACACAAGTAGCCAGATACTAGCTTCTAAGCTAGGGTTCGGGTGCTCGGTTTCGCACAGCAGAACGGGAAGAGAAGGGGTGCCGATACCTGGTGGCTGCTCTTCGCCGGCAAAGCGCCCGGACCTGGGCACTAGGGCTGCGGCGGCGTCGCCCGGTTGTCGGCGGTGAGGGAGGGGTGAACGCTGTCGGGGTTTTCTGGGGGGTGAACGCACTCGGGGTTCTCTGTTTTTTCTTTCGTTATTTATTTACGAGGTTTTTCCCCTTCTGTGTGTAAAAGTAAAACTTTGCGTTGGCCAGGAGCCCCCCGCATGAGCGGCGTGTTTTGGTTGGTGCCAGGCACGTGACGCGTCACACACGTCGATCCCGTCCAAAACCAGACGCATGTGTGTCAAAGCAAGCATTGGTTTTACATTTGGTTGTCCCGAGCCAAATTAACAAGCACGCACAAGTATCATCCACGTCTGATTTTGTTTTAAAACTTACACGCATCTGATTTTAGACACCAATTAATGAGTAATGACTGACAGAAAGCTTATTTACGACTCGTTTGGTTAGCCAAATTCGTTCCACCTCTTTAGACCCCGTTTGGAATGCGGAAATTCTTACCGGTTCCTGATTCCTGTAAAATTCCTACACAATTCCTATGAAATTTCTAAGTTCCAAACAAACCCTTAAAATTTATATATAAACTAGTCTAACATTTCCGGTAGCAATTATTCCACGTATCGTCTATAGCAATTGAATGATGTCTTACGAGGCCGTAAATCCAACCTCATCTCAGGCTTTTGGTTTGTGACTTTATAGCCTATAAAACAACTAGGCTCCCACGAAGGAATCTTAACTGTCAGACAATCAAAATAGTTGGCTTACGATATTTGCTTAGCAAGTAAAGTTATATAAACGTGAAACCAAGGTTCTTAAATGCTAATTATTTTTTTGTATTTCTTTTATTAATATAAGGTCTAGACCTAATCCTCGGCCACCGCCCTAACCCAAAAGAAACAATCAATGTTGGATCTACATGATAAGTGAGATTGGGCTATATTTTAGACCTAGAATGATTTTGCATTCAAAGTATGACGTTTTGGTTTCTACTAGCCTAGCACCACCACCGTTACATCCAAGCTAAACAAACTATTATAGTGCCATAAATTATGTGGTCTCGAGGTGTAATTTTGGACTAAGAGGTACTTTTGAGTCAAGTGTGGGCTTAAAAATCTCCTAGTTGCTACTAGATCACCACTCCATTGGATGGCCCGGTCCAACAAGATATCATAATGTCAAACATACCTCTTCCTCAATCCCTTCTAACCCTGAACATACCTTAGCCAACCATGGTCACCCCTAGTTGACACGCCTCATCCCCTCCCCATCTTAGCCCTAGCAGATAACCGCTCATTAACTATAGTGGTCGATGGACAATGAATGATGATAAGCTACCATTGTAGGTCACAAAGACGAGCAACCATATCGAGTCATAATCACTAAACCACCATTAAGACCACAATCCTAAACTGTATTGGTGACCCACACGAGGGCCACACGTGAAGACGTGTATGGGAATCTGAGCGATCAAGATGTGAAATCATTGGTTTCTTTTATACAGTAAAGCTTAGTAAGTGATCTAGTCTCTAAAAACCCATCCAAGCCCTCATGGATCCTCACTCCACTTCATGTTTCCAGACCCCAGGGAGGACGAGAGGAAGATGATGACGGCAACAGAGGGGATCTAGTGGTTTGAGCAATAATGGCTATCAGTTGTCGCTAGCCCTTCTATAAGCATATGATACTTATATCGACAACTCTTATTGTTGCCATCTAAAAATCTTTATGGGAAACTCGTGAGCATTATTGGTTGCTATTTTTGCTAGCCCTTTTGTTAGCATTTGTCAATCTAGAGTAACATATCTCTATGTTGTTAAATGCCACAAAATAATTTTGTGAGGTTCTGAAAGGACCGCAATGACCCATAGAGAGTGGTGAATAAATGATTTTAAAATAAAACAAAATAACAAAACTTGGGCACAAATTAGCAAGGCGTGAAACATTTGCGAGGTTGCGCATAACTTCCGCACGTACAATATCACAAAATTTCCGCACAAACAAAAAAAAATTGGTGTTCACTACACCTAGAGTGTTCAAACTCAATCAAAACATGTAGATATGTGTTTGTTCCACCTCCAGCTAGCTCCACACATGATAGTGATCCTTGTGTTGTTGAAGGGAATATTGCTTGTTGGGCGAGTGAAAACACTAAGTTTGGTTTTAGTAATTGAATGACAACTAGTGGACTAAGGTAGGGTCCACATCAAGATGGTGAGTATGATTTGTAGATTGATGAGGGAATCATAATGCCACGTGGAGTAAACTCGCACTTGGAGATAAGAAGAGGAGATGATAATAAGCATGAAAGTGAAATGTATTTGCTAGGGGTTTTTATTTCGCCAGTCAATATACGATAGAGTGTGTGGTCAGCCGGGTTTAAGATAGATATACGTACTATTAATAGGGGAACTGTAATGTAGAACAGTTATGCAGTGCCTAGGTTTGAACTAACTTTGCATATGCATTGGATCTAGTGACACTAGAAGATGCAAGGGAAGGATGTTTTTGAAAATCTAACTCAGTGCTTAAGGCGAAGGTGTTCGTGTTGGAACACATTGGAGTTAGCAAATTTGAATTACATGCGAAAATGTGATTTAGTACAATTTTCAACATCCATAAAAAATGTTTAGTGTCCCAATGTGTGTGTGTGTGGGGGGTCACTGGAGAATATGGTGCCTTGTGTTGATTTTACTGTGGGCTAGGGTACACACCAAAATGTCTAATGATACCCCATTGGAGAGCACCAAAGAATGCATTAGAGTTAGCAACACAAGCGAGAATTATATGAGGACACCAAAAGTATGGTGGATGGTCACCGAAGAATTTTGGTGACCCCTGGCCCTCACGGGTTGTCATACAATAAGGGTCTGGGTGTCACTAGTAGATATGTCTAGTGACCCTCATCGAATATGCATCGGAGAACCAAGAGTAGAGCCGTTTAAATTCCTAATGGCTAATGTTCGATGGTAGCGCCACAGTGACTACATGAATAAGTGTCTATGGGTAGTTTTTTAGATCAAATTTTGACCATTAGATCTATATAACCTAAGCCGTGATGAGTGTTCTTCAGTGTCCACCAGAGACTTTTGATGACCCCAAAATAACCCACCAAAAAGCTTACAACGACTAGTTTTTTATGTGGCTCATAAATAGGGGGTGTGGTCCGCTCTCGGGCACTCTCTTGCCCTCCCAAATGAGCATGCACTTCATAGAGCTCTTAATACCACCTCCTTATCACTCTCATGCTTGATGGTTGATCCAAATTGTGATAATAAGAGATCTAGTGCATTTGCTTAGCTGATTTGCATCTAGTGGCACTACTTCATCAATTTGTCATGTTTTTCGTGTTACTCTTGGTGATTGTCACCAGCTAGATGTCTTGGAGTAGCAAGGATTGCAAGCATTGTGTTGGTGATTGTTTGTGGCTCGAATTAGTTGATTTGTGAGGGATTTTGTGCTCACATCATGGGAGATCACAAAGGACAATTGTAGTGGAATGTTTGAGATTAGTTGGAGTGTTTTTTGTTGATTTGATTCTTGTGACTCATAAGTTGCTAGTGAAGCTTGGGAGGCTTATTAGCACACAAAAAAACCATCCACCTAGAGACTTGCCTCAACGAGGACCTAGGTTATCAATAAACATCCGAACCGTAGTGTAAATCTTGTCTCCCTTTACACTTATGCTCTTATTTCATGAGAAGCTATTGTTTGCTTTGTGTTGTTCTCTAGTGCAATAGTAGCTAATTCTAATTGGTAGTGTTGCTAGTTTTAGTTGCCCTTTTTGTTTACCTCACTAGAAGTAGCTTGTTTAGTTGCTAGCCCCTTGTGTGGTTGTGTGCGCTTTGGTGGTAGTTCACCTCGCTACTATAATCATTTAAGAGGGCTGTATTAGGTGAATTAGGCTAGGCAAAGTAGTGTCTAGTAGGATTCCTTATTGCACTAACTATTTTACTTAGGTAATTGTGTTTTCATAGGAAAAAAATAATAGGTTATTCACATACTTGAACCCATATTGATCCTTTCAGCGTGTGACTTAATTGGTGGTTATGGAGATGGATATTATTGGACCATTGGGACATTTTGGAATGGACTAATTGCTCAAGAGAAATCGACTATCATTTTTTAGCAACAAAATTCTCCAATAGTTCATACAAGAGAGGAAAATTATAATATGGATAGACTCGAGCAATATGTGTTTTCTAGAGACACATCCCACGCACCTTCTCATTCAAGTCATTTTTTCGTGTTTAAGAAATCGTTGTGGAAGATAGTTGTTATTTCACTTCTAGGCTTTAACCCAAATATATAAATAGATCATATTACTTTATTATTATTATTATTATTATTATTATTATTATTATTATTATTATATGATATGTTTTTGATATAACATAGATAGGCACCCTAGCAGGGTGATTCGCACGATTAGACCCTTTTGTTCCCTCATTAATTATGCCATAGTTGAACATCACCCTTGTCATAATTAATTAACTATATTTTTCACATGAATTTGTTTATTTTAATAAGAAAATGCCAATATATGAAAATAATATGAAGAACAACCTAATGGCATGATTGTTTACATGTGAAACCCCTGGTCAGGTTATCCCCATGCAAAATCTTTTAAAGTATTTGATGAAAACTGTTTCTCCATAGCATGTCTGAAGTGACACTCATCTAGGTTCATATGGCCATTTTGCTCACCTCCCTAGCTGTCGCACTCAACTTTACGAGTGGGGAGAATGAAAGGGGTGGTAATGTTACCTTTTGTAACTATCCAATCAAGATCTCAAATGAGCCTGTCTAACTTGTGAAATCAACCAAACAACATGCTTCGCTCCAGCATGCATTGATAGAACTAGACTTTTCTTGACCTGGTCCATCCACCAAACCAAGCTAGCAGAATACCAACATCCAATCATGTCCTAAACAAAGCCAAGACGTTTTGTGTCCCCTAGGTTTTTTGGCCAAAGTGATTTATCTTGCCTTAGGGCATGTACATTGGTGTTATTTCATAGGTCGTCTCATATAATGTCACATAATTTTAAGATAACTTAATAGACAAAATATACAATGGTTGTTTTTAAGTTATCTCGTAGTAACTCGTTATTCCTAAATTTATGTAAAAAAAATAAAAGTGAACTTCTGAGTTGCATGACAACGACAATAACTCATACAATAGTATAATAGTTGTCTTATAGTCCTAGATCTTAGCTCATGAGGTGGTTGTTTCACGAAACAACGACCTCTTACACTCACATTGCTCTTTCCTCCATATAAGCAAAGATCCTATGTGACATTGCATGAGACGACGCATAAGACTTGTGAGGTGTAACAATGTACCTATCCTTATCCTTATGGAACAAGCAACAAAAAGATTGTCCAAACACGAGACCCATTTTGGTTCTTTCATGAAAGCAAGGTAAGACTGACCACAATGTTGCCCAAACCAGTCGATAGAGATTAAAATAATATCTACCATCTAGCTAAAACACTGTGAGACCAGTACATAGAGTAATCCATAGCAAAAGCTAGTTGGATCCTACATAAAGTAACCCATAGAAAAAGGTACCTATAAGAGCAAGCGCAAGAGTAGGGCCCACAACAGGTGGCAGTAGTTAAATTAGAAGCCACAATGTATCTAGCCGAAACCGATCTATATGAGTCAGTCCCATGATAAAATAAAAAAAATCCCAGCTCCCAACTTCTCCTATCGTTCACGTGAGTAGATGAAGACTCCATCTATGTAAGTGTAACCCATATGTCTGTGTCAGATCTACCATGTAAATACCATTTCTTATTGTCTTATGGGCTACCCATAGTACTATGAGTATCTTTTCTCTACACGTAGTCCCACAATATTCCAGGTATCTGATAGAAAATGTTTTAATCCTATAGACTATCTTATGATAAACATTTTGGTTGCTCTAAGTTTATAGACTACTCATAAAAAATAAAAAGAATGACATTGTCTTACTCCTCTCTCTCTTTGTCTTGATCTTGTAGAAGATTGAAGATGAATGATTTTGTTATCTTAAATGAGACCTACCTTATAGACTAGTTGTTGGCTAAAATATTATATTATTATAATAATAAATATAGTCCACTGATACAAAAAGTTATCCACATCCATAATCCATATGCATTATGATTGCTTAAAAAACTTGTTCATACAAATTTTAAGAAAGTCTTGCTTATCAAACAACCACTTTGATCTATATACCCTCGCTTGGCAATACAAACATCCCCTGCTTTAACTGCTACGGTGGTTCATATGATCTGCTTAGCAAGCCTACACAGTGACAGGCAAGAATACTAAGCAACCCCTACTTTAACTGTTACTGTGGTTAGTATGATCCATGTTGTCATGATTTTTTTTTGTTGCAGATGGTTTTGCTTTTATCAGTTTATAGCAAATTCCCTCTCACGTAACAATATTTAATCAGCTAGCTTTTCTACATGCCGAAGAGGCCCAATACAAGTGGCTGCTTGCTGTAACAATGGAAACGCAAACCAAACCACGGCGCGGAGCCCGCCTCCGCGCTCTTTTCCCCCTTTCCCAGTTTCCCTCCACTCGCCGCGTCCCCACAACCGCTTCAAAATTTGAAAACTGGTGCGCCCTCGGCCGCACAGGATGCGGCTGTCACCGCACGGACGGCTAGGATTTCGCCCCGGCCGCCGTGTCCGCGCCCAAAACCGCCCACTCCCGCTTCCAGAAGACAAGAAATAAAAGGAGGAAGAAGAAGAAGGGGACGTCCTCCTCCGCGTTTCTCCATCGCCGGCTTCGGCTTGACTCTTCCCCTTTCCTCTCCAACTCTCCAGCCGTTTCTCGCCGCCCCCCCCCCCCCCCCCCCCCCCGACCCCGCTCAGGCCATGGCAGAGGGGGCCGCGGGCGATGGTGGGGTGACGAAGCGGGGGAGCAAGGCGCGGGGGAAAGGCGTTGCCAAGGGGCGCGGGAGGTCCAAGCGGCGGAGCGACGACAGGCCCTTCGCGGTCGCGGCGCCGGCGTTGGACGGGGTGGCTGTCGGGGACCGGGTGCTCAGGGAGAGGAGGCACGCGCCCAACGTCTTCTGCGAGCGCGACACGGATGATGACGATGAGGTGCTGTGATAGCTCTCTAGTACTTTTTTATTTTCCAGTTTCTACAATTTTTTGCAGGGATTTGCAACGTGTTTTGCGTGCTCTCTCTCTTTCTCTTTGCGTGTTTCAGTTCCCCCATTTTTTTTTCCTGGAGGAGCACGAAAAATGCGTAAACATAGGCTTCCTATCATTTCATTTCATTTCATACGATTTACTGTTTCCAATATGAACGACTGGCGCACTAAATGCAGATAAAGAAAGATGCTTTTCTTGAAACGAAAAAATTCCTTTACTTTGGGACATTTCAGATGATTCTTTGCTCTACTGCGATTCATAGTAGCAGAAATTTCTCTTATTCCTTTTTTTTACTGCGTAAATGCATGTACTTGCCATTGTATTGGATATTGGTTCAACTCTTATCGGACGTCGGGTGCGTTTTTTCTTTAATGTAGTGGGCTAATTTCTAGGCTGCTGTAATGTCAGGAGACTGCAACCAACCACTTCAAGCCTCAGAGAAAGAAGAGAAGTGATGCTGGCAAGAAGAAGGGGCCTAGAAAAACTAAACCAGAACATGTGGACAGCAAGGCCCACTTCCCCGACAGCGAATGCCACGGTGACAGGACGGGGGTATGCTACTTTGCAATCTTCTGCAACAGTTGATTACTACTCCAGTTTTGTACCCATGTTAGCGTGTCGCCAATTTTACCATGCACTATCTGACAGTTCTTGACAACAATGATCTTTACAGATTTTCTAAATGTTGTCTGATGAAACATACAAACACCATGTCACAAATTCCAGGGTCTATTAGGAATGGTTTTGTTGTTCTCTATTTGCCCCTGTATAAAATCAAAACCTTAATGTCGAATAGTAATTATGTTTTTGAGCTTGTTTACTTATAATAAATAACAATAATTATCCACTTGTGTGATTACTATACTTCCTCTCTTGTATGTTCCTTTTGTGTTTCTGTCATTTAGTATATATAAAAAATTAAAGAACATCTTTTTCCTAGCGGCTAGTAGTTCTGTGCTACCTCTCTGTACCACCTTAGTTTTGGTGTTTTTGAGTTTATGTTTCAATTTTCTTTGATGAATGTTCTAGCGTTTTGTTTCTTGGGCCATAGTAGGATGTAAAGGAAATTTCCTTGTAACTCAGTTGCCACTTTTTCTGTAACACCTCAGTTTGGATGCTTCTGGTGTATTGAAAGAATATTGTAGGCTTTAAGTCCATTTACTTGCAGGATGGTGCTGAGACAGTTAGTGGCAAGGACTCAATGAATGGTGAAGTTTTACAGACTGCAAAGAAGAGGAAGAAAGGATATGCAGGGAAGGTTTCTGTTACAAAAAGGTTGAAAAGAGAGGATGAAGAACAAAAGGTCTCATTCTCCAAGCATAAAGATTGTGATGAAACTAATAGGGTAAGCAACTTATGAGCTGTTTATGTAATGATTTTCTTTAAGTATTTGATGAATGGCTTTGTTGTTATCTATTTGTCCCTGTATAAATCAAAACCTTAATGCTGCTTAGTAAATTTGTTTTGGAGCTTGTTGACTTGTAACTAGCAATTGTGCAGCTATTATCCAATTGTGTGATTACTGTACTCCCTCTCTTGTATGTTCCTTTTGTGTTTTTGCCATTTATTATACACTTACGAAAAAAAATTAAAGAACATCTTTTTCCTAATGTCTAGTAATTTGTGCTACCTTGCTGTAACAACTTAGTTTTTGTGCTATATTTCAATTTCTTTGATGAATATTCTAGTGTTTCCTTCTTGGGCCATATGATGCTAAAGAAAATTTCCTTGCAATTCAATTGCCACCTTTGATGTAACACCTTACTTTTGATGATTCTGGCCAATCTGGTGTATTAAAAAAATGTTGTAGGCTTTAAGTCCATTTACTTGCAGGATCTTGTTGAGACAGTTAAGGGCAATGACTCAAGGAATGGTGAGGTTTTACAGACTGCAAAGAAGAGGAAGGAAGGAGATGCAGGGAAGGTTTCTGTTACAAAAAGGTTGAAAAGAGAGGATGAAAAACAAAAGAAGGCCTCATCCTCCAAGGATAAATATTGTGATGAAACTAATAGGGTAAGCAACTCTCATGATCTGCTTATGGAATGATTTTCTGTAAGTATTTGATGAGTGTAAATGTTGTTTCAATTGTCTAGAAAGTGAAGAAGATGTTGACTGGGGATAATGCCCTGATGTGCCACCAGTGCCAAAGGAATGATAAAGGGAGGGTGGTCTGGTGTAATTCATGCAGAAATAAGCGCTTCTGTGTGCCATGCATTGAAAGATGGTGTGTCAATTGCTCATGATCTTGGTGTCTACTAACATGATTGCCCATGATAAGTTTCTTTATAATTGACATTTACATGCATAGATAAACTATATACACATGGTTTAGTTTATCAATTTATTATATATTCATCTGCTATTATTTTGTGCTTTATGCAACTGCTTTTGTCTACTGTGGTTAAAAAATGTATTTTCTTTCTAGTATTCATTTCATGTGGCTATGTTATTTGATCTAGTGTATTGTGAAATGCTAATTTGTCCTAACTACTAAACAGGTATCCTAATTTGTCAGAAGATGAATTTGCTGCAAAATGCCCATATTGTCGCAAGAACTGTAATTGCAAGGGATGCCTACGAATGCAAGGGGTTGAAGAGGTTCATGCCTAGCACTCCATCTCCTTTTTTTTGCCTTTAGATTCTCTAGATCTTCTCAGTTCTGCTTATTAATTTTTTTTCTTCAAAATTTTCCTTTCTAGTCTTAATGACTTACCATTTCTCATGAAGCAGCCTCCAAAGAAGGAAATTTCTGAAGAAAATCAAATCTCTTATGCTTGTGATGTTGTGCGCTTGTTGCTTCCCTGGTTGAGAAAATTGCAACAGGAGCAGATGGAGGAGAGGAATTTGGAGGCTAAAATAAAAGGTACTTTGTTCTGGATTTCTGTTGTTTCATGCAACAAGTTGGTAAGCGAGATTGCTGCTCATGCTAGATTGTTTTTATTGCAGGTGTTATGGTGAATGATATGAATATCGAACAAGCTGAATATAATCTAGATGAGCGTGTCTACTGGTTCGGTTTTTCTTTCTTTCTTTTCTTCCACAATCTTTCAGCAGCAAGCATCTGATCTCTGTTCTTGTTCTTCCAATGCAGCAATAAATTGTAAAACTTCTATAGTTGATTTTCATAGAAGCTGCAAGTACTGCTTTTATGACCTGTGCCTTGAATGCTGCGGGGAGATCCGCAAAGGTGAGATTCCTGGAGGAGAAGAGATATCGAAAGTAAAGCCTGAAAAGAGAGGCCGGGATTATCTTTTTGGTACTACTGAGTCAAAGGATGGGAGTAAAAGGTTCCCCTTGAGGAGGCGCGGCTCGTCCCCAGGAAATGAGCCTTCCAATGGAATAGGTTCTAGTGAGGGGGCAAATAACTCTTTGGTGCTGTGGAAAGCAGAAAGTGATGGTAGCATACGTTGCCCACCAAAGGAGCTAGGAGGCTGTGGTGGTTCGATTTTGGACCTCAAGTGTTTTTTTCCAGAAAAGATGCTTTCCAATTTAGAAGAACGAGCTGACAGAATTATGAGGGGTGAAGTATTTGCAAAAGCAGTAGCCAGAAGAAGTGATCAGTGCCCTTGTTCTGACCATCCAGGGAACATAAGAACTCAGGACGTCCGAGATGCTGCAAATAGGGAAGGCTCAAGTGATAACCATCTGTACTGCCCAGTTGCCACAGCTATCAAGGAGGATGACTTGGTGCACTTTCAGATGCATTGGACAAAGGGTGAACCAGTTATTGTTTCTGACGTTCTGAATTTGACTTCTGGTCTCAGTTGGGAGCCATTAGTTATGTGGCGGGCATTGCGAGAGAGAAAGACTAATGGTGCCGTAGAAGATGAGCATTTTGCTGTCAGGGCATTAGATTGCCTTGATTGGTGTGAGGTCAGGAGTTTATTTCATTGAATGTTTTGAGTGCATTGGGTCACTTTTTTTATTTTTTGTATATATTTAAATGTTTCCGTTTGTATTCCTCTTAGATGTGCTTTTACTTGTTTTTGTAAACTATCCTAGGTGCATTTAGAGAGATAGGTTCATTTCCCTGACTTGATGTTTGTGCTCTGCTGCATATCTTTGTCCCATGCTGATTTTCATGGTCGTACAACGCTGCTAGAAGATTTCTTATTACTATGACAAGAAACAAGACATGCTCTATACAAGTAAAAAAACTACAATGTTGAAATATCACTGAATTTGAATCTATTTCAATTTTTATGGAATTGTGTTATCTGTACTCACAGCTTTGTTAACAACTAATTCAAAAATTTTAAGCACTTGCATGCACAATTTTGTGTTGCAGGTGGAAATTAATATACACATGTTTTTTGTGGGATATATGAAAGGCAGAACGCACACCGTGTCACACTGGCCTGAGATGCTTAAGCTAAAGGACTGGCCACCATCCAGTTCATTTGATCAGAGATTGCCTCGCCATGGTGCTGAGTTTATGAGTGCATTGCCATTTCCTGAGTACACTGATCCTCGATATGGTCCGCTAAATCTTGCAGTCAAGCTTCCTGATGGTGCATTGAAACCAGATCTTGGACCAAAAACATACATCGCTTATGGATTTTACCAAGAGTTGGGCAGGGGTGATTCAGTGACCAAGCTTCACTGTGACATGTCTGATGCTGTATGTGCTGCTAATGGTGATCCCTTTCTTTGTTATTTTTTTAACATCTGTGGTCGTGTCTTGTACCTTCAATATAGAATAAAATTGACTTGCAATGCTATATCTTATACTGGGCAAACCTGTGTCTCACTTTCTGTATTATGATTTCTCTGACCTGACCTTTTTCATGCCGTAGCTGTATCCTCAGTTGGTATCAATTGGTGTTGCTTTCTTTCTTGTTTGTCTTCCTCGGGGTTCACTAGTTTATCATGGAAGTCATTAATTGTGGCAAGTGTGTTTGTCAGGTAAATATATTGACACACACGGCACAAGTGCCCTACGAGTGTTATCAACCTGAGAAGATAGAGAAAA
>CM039123.1:6275715-6322413 GCA_022036555.1 Microstegium vimineum | reverse complement strand
CAACCGTAGGTGATTGATCGGTTCAAGAAGGCATTGTGGCTGTACTGATCCAACCTGCACATAGTTATTTTGGAAGCAGGTTGTAGTCTAGACTCTAGATTCTAGAATAGACCAGCTAGGCATTTTGTCACCCCTAGACGCCATTGTGGCGTCTGGCTTTTGTTCATATGTGGTGATTGGTGGCTGGCACCATTCTAGAAGAAGCATGCTAGAGCTAGGTGCTCGCTGTACAAGACTCTTCATGTATGTAGCGGGCTATGGTGATTGGCTGTTCGGCACGTCTGATGCTGATATTGGTAGTAATTGAGCTGAAATAGATGTGGTCAATTGAACTCTCCGGATTCTGGTCCAAAAATCCATCGGCTGAGGCTGATCACTCTTAGTTGAATTATGCAACTCATTATGGTGCAGTCCAAAGCGTGTTGTCAACCGGATTGCCATTTTTTTTTGGAGGTAGGCACATTTGCCATTGCATCCGGCGTTCCGGCCGGCCAGCCTAACAAGTGATGAAGTGAACTAACAGACCAAATAAAAATGCGCAAAGCCATGGAGACGCCGAGGAGACGAGAGGAGACGTAGAGTTTGGTCCTGAGCATGCTATTGTTGATGTACGCCGGGTCGAGCGCCATTGTCGCGCTTGCTGCCCCGGATCATGAGCTTGCTGCCGAAGAGCACCCCGGCGGCGTCACCGGAGCAGTCCACGTCTCCACGACGACGCCCCGCCTGCTACGTAGGCTAGACACCCGGCGATGGAGGAGCAGGGAGGCGAGCGCGCAGGCTGCCGCTGCCACACCACGGCCCGCCTTTTCCTGTGGTTTCCTTCAGCCCGGCCCATAACCGTGTCTGGTACTACCAATCAAACATTTCCTTCAAATTGGCATCGACTGTTATATATGGTGCCATCACCAAACAGATCAGTCGAAATACAGTATTAGAGAGAGAGAGAGAATGCCACCAGGATAGCCCTTCGTGCATGCTCTCATATAGTCTAGCGTCAATGATGCATATATACTCGTCATATCCTGATCGATGCATATACGACCATCAAGATGCATATATATACTCGCCAAAATCACCACCACTAGGTTTTGTTACACCATGTTTCCTTTTCTTTCCCTGTGTATGGAGATGTTTCCTTTTCTTTCCCTGTGTATGGAGCTTTGAAAGAGGAAGGATGGCATCTTCAGCATTGACTGATCGGTCTAGAAAAAAAATAGATCTGAATCTACAACAAAAACTTTATACTAAAATATATTATATTGTATGTTAACAAAAATGAATTTTCTATTTTATGATTTTCTTATGATTTACTGTGATTTTTAAAAGTTTTAGTCAAAATAAATATAAAAACAAAACAACGTTCAAAAACATATGTAGCCGGACGAGAGGGGTAAAACACAAGTTTCAGAAATTGAGGTAGGCCGGTTTTGGAGTTCAGGAGAAAACAAACTTTCGCAAAAATAAGGGGGTCAGGCCATCAGGCCTACCTATATACAGTATCGCCCACTAATGGAAAAAAAAAATCAGTGGTTGGGCGATGTGTGCGTGCCTTGCTTCGTCCTTTTTGATTTGTTTTGGACATCCAGGAGGCCGCAACTGCCGTGCCAAAGTTGGGGTCGCTGTAGTAACTGCAGTACGCCCGCGAGTACCGCACCGCACCGCACCGCACCGCACCCGACCCAGTTCTCGCTCGGGTACAGCAGGAGGAACTGGAGGAGTTTTTCCAGGATAACCAACCCAGGCAGGACGACATCAGATCAACGCTACCAACAAAACACAGCCTTGAACCGGGCATCTTGCCCCACAGTCCACAGAAAACGGATCAAGTAAAAGCTCACAGCCACGCTAAAAACTACAGCCTGATACCGTCCACCCATGTGTTATTCAGACCTATCACGAACAATTAACTACACGCTCTGCCGCGGCAAATACAGAGTTTCAGACACCATTTGCAAATCTAGAAAGGAAAAAAAACACAAGTTTTCTAGGAGTAACTCTCCGATCAGTCAGCTAAAAGGTGTGGAGGCTGCCTACACATCATGTCTCATAACTAGGCTTACTCATAACATACACAATCAGGGGGTGAGGTTCTCGAGCTGGTGGCGATACATACGCATTAAGTACAGGATAATTAACAAAGGCTACTACAGCTATGGGGTTCCGCGGATCCTCATGCCTCGACCTCCTTCGCCTGAGGCTGCTGCTGCTTGTCTCCGTCTCCATCTCCTTCTTCATCCTCCTCTGATAACTTGGTTAACTCATCTTGGATCATAACTTTGATGGCTTCTTTCTTTGGAGTCAGATCCATGTTATAGTGATTGTCTACAAGATAAAGTTTGTTAGTGCATCTATTATCAACAACTGAAAATCAGTAAAACATGTCTGAAAATCTTACCGAGCTTCTTAAGAATGTCACTGAAAGTTGCCTGCAAAATCAGATTCCCAAATAGGTTAGGTCACTATAAGAAACTTGGACAAGAAATTAAAACGAAGAACATAAAGGTGGTAAAAACAACCATGACAACTAGTACAACTGAGAAATACTTATGTGAAATTCCAAAATAAGTAAATAACTAAGTGACTATGCTACCATAGTCATATACAAATATCTCATAAAATGGAAAAATATGTATGATTTCTGTTGCCAATTGCCCATGTTTCCAAACATCTGTTCACATTTTCATATTTTGGAGCCAAACTTCAAATCTGGAACATCAACAGACAGGTGTCCAGAATAGATGCACGAAAATATAATAACACACTTGAAAGCAACTAATGTACTACTGTCCTATCACCATTCTAGATACCTTTAACACTTGTCACATTGATGGTTAATTGCAAATAGTCAATAGTGATACCATTTTCTGTACACTACATTAAAAGTTGTAACTCACCGTGTTGAAGTCAACTTTTTTGAGGATTTCAGTAATGGTCTTCCTCAGATCATCCTTGCTGGGAAGAACTGCTTCAGCTGATTCTCCTTTACCCTTTGTCACCTTTTTGCCTAGATGAAATACAACATCTCCACTTTTAGGACTAACTAATAAATTACCTATGCCTTGATGATTTATTATATTAAAAGTGAGATATTTCTGTGATTATGACACAAGCAGAACAATAATCATATGTAGTGCAATGCAATTATCACATGATGGTCTACAACTAAAAAAAAGATTAGCAAAAATACCCACCAGAATAAGAGACAAGGATGATTTGGCCATGACATGGCCAGAAATGATGAACCAGAGTGGGGTAAATATGAACTGAACTGGAAATTTCCAAACACCACAAAAGGAGGCACTTTGGGATACTTATTAGGGTCACTACTTTACCTGATGACTTTTTTTCTTTGATCTCCTTTTCTGCTGTGGGTTTCTTCTTCCTAGAAAAAACCTTTGTACTATCATTGAGACTTTCTTTTTCCTCATGAATCTTGGATGATACTTTTTTTACCGGACTTTTGATAATTTTCTTTGGAGAACCTGATTTTTGGCCACTCCCTGTGTCTGGCTTCTTTTTGCCTGAAGATTCTTTTACCTTTGATAACTTCTTTCCTGTCTTTTCTTTGCCAGATCCATAGTCACCTTCCTGTTTGTCAGCAGCTTCATCTGAATCTTCATCTCTGTTTTCCTCAGTGTCAGACTTCATGGATTCATCCTCATCAGTATCATACTGGAGCTCTTTCTTCTGCCTTTTACTAGAAGTGTTGTCGTCGACAGATTTCTGCAGCAAGAAAAGGCAATGAGGATGTTGGTAATACAATGATAAAAAGCAGGATGAACAACTGACCATGACAGTTTTTTTTTTTTGACATGACTGTTAAAATAGCCATTGGAAGTACACGAGACATAGGCAAGAAGAAAAGCTTCATTTGTGCTTAGGGTCAAATAGCCACTAAAGAAGGCTATATCATAACTTTAAGTCATGTTCAGAGCTTTCAGTTGTATATACTTATATTCAACACACCATGTAAGACAATTTTGGCACTGTACCTTCCTTGACCTACTAGGTGTGCTATCAGGAGTTTTACTTGCGCTTTCAACTCCTCTCTTGCGTTTTTTAGAATTTGATCCCTGGCCAGTGGAAAAGGATAAAGCACACACAGAGAATAATCTTGTAAGTTAATTCTGATTCCAACCACAAAACATCAGCAACAACATCTAGCTGATAATAAAATAGAATCACAATGTACGAATATGTGTTGTAACCTGGTCATCAGAGAGCCCAGAATCAGCTGCCGAGTGAGGTTCAGCAATGAAGTCCAACAGCTTTGACACAATATCTTCCTATATGAGTTAACCAAATTATATTAGAATGTCATGTACTGAGTTAACCAAAATATCATTTCCAAGAACAAGGCAGGAAAACAAACCTTTCTAATGTTTGCTTTTGGAGTTGGAATACCAAGGGTCCAACAGAGGTCCAACAGCGTGTCTTTTACACACTTGTCAAGCTTCTCTTTTGCCTTGGCTCTCTGCTTTTCCTACAAACAAAAACTGCCTAAATTAATCATTTTGAATAAGCTAAAGCAGACTAGTTAATTAAGCTTTTGAGAAAAGAAGCTTACATCACTCTCATGCCAAACAAATCCAGAGAACTGGAGTATATGTCCTTTAAAATCGACAGCCTGAAACATAATATAAGAGAGAGGACTTAACGTTAATATCATTCAAGAGTAATGTAACACTTTAGGATTTGTTAAGGAAGCAAATGGAAGAATACAAAAGCATACTTCACTTGAGAATCCAAGCCACATCTAGCCATCTTTTAAATAGCTAGGGCTAAAAGTATATATAATACAGCAGACAGTTGTACAAAATAAAAAACAAGTGACCATGAAACTAGCCAAACCTTACTCTTGCTACTTTTATATACAATCCTGCCATGCAATCAACTAAGATCTGTACACACTGAGCAAAATTCACTTTGACAAGCATTTGGAACTTTAAGCAGAATACCAATCACTTAAGGCGTTGCACTATTTGTTTTGGAATTTATTTATTTCTTTACGAGTTTGGTTCCAGAACAGTATATGCAAAACGATAACACAATTACACAACCCATGGTGCCAAATTACTCATGTTCATTCTTAATTGTGCTTCTTCTACTTCATGAAAATTCTTAAATGTGCTTCTTCTGCTTTAGACGTATTGGAGGGACTAGCAGTTACTAAGAAATAAAGTGTGGTAGTTTCCTTGCGTATTTTCCATGTAGTGGTAGTTGATAACTTGATACTACAAAGCGCTTGGATGATAGATGATTTTGCATCAGGTAGTTACAAAGGAGTCTATATGTGTATATGTCGAATATTTACCTTGCCTTTCCTCCCAAAAAGAATGCTGTGAAGAAATTTAAGATCAGTAGGTTTCTTCCTTGATATTCTGCGTGCCACTGTTCATAAGTTTCAAAAGAAAATGCAATTCAGTGAAAGAGCACATTATGAAACTAAAGAAGTTTCACAAACTTAAGCATTAGGCGGAAACCCTAAAAACAGAGAAAGCCAAATCTTTGTTCTAATGAAGAACACATTATGAATATAAGAAGCAATGCATAAAGAAAGATTACAGGTGAAATCAAAGTAGCCAACTGGCTTGTAGTCATCATAGTTAACTCTTGATAAACCAACGACAATTCAGCATCATCATAAAGAAAATACAGCAATGCTAGGAGATAAATTATTCATAAAACAGGGAACAAGGAAAGTAAATAAAGTGGAAAATGGATGTACCGACACCAACAGAGAAGAAAGGACTGAATATTACTTATTGCATACCATTTCCATCTACTCAAAATAATGAAATATTCCACTTAGCAAGATGCAATGATATCAGCCATGTGATACTGTACAGACTATAGTCTGAATTGTTGCTTTCCACTTAATTTCAACAGAAAAGATCAGAAAAGAGAAAACACAAAAGGAATCTATTGCTCATCTAAGTTGATGGGTGATGAAAAAAAATACCGAAGTTGCTAAGTGATTCTCCTAAACTAATATAATAAAATTTTTAGCCTCGTCTTGCTACTGCTAGACACAATTAGAGTAGACACCAGAGAACAAAAAAAGATAAGCTACTAACATAGGCATATAGCACCTACGTTAGAGCTTCACTGATGGTTCTGTGCTGCTCTAAATATGGAGCGCCTATATGGCTTATAGCGGAGAATTTTGTGGTTGAGGTAGGGTTCCTCGTGCCCCTAAAACTGAAGATACATAGTAATACAGTTCCTCAGCATACTCTCTTTTTTAGATTCTGCATATCTGCTATTGGGATGTGCTGGGATCTAACATGTTTTTTTTTCCCTATAGCTGCCATTTCAATTTAAAAGCTAACAACAGCCTACCACATAAACACCACCTACTTTGTTCATAGAACTTCTTCAAGGCAAGTACAGGTTGATCGAGGTTGTATGTGCTGGGAAGGATTAACCCCCCCTCCTCTATGCACTTTTCTTCTTAATGAAATGACACTCAACTCTCCTGTGTTGTTTGAGAAAAGAAAAAGGCAAGTACAGGCATCTATTTAGTCATTCAAAATAAAGAATCATACGAGATGAAGGTGATAAGAAACCAGTTCTATTAACAGAAGCCCTTGGTGAATATAAATTGCAATAGCAAATAAATTTAATGGCAGGCGCATCATATACAAGAGAGAAAAAAGGACAGACCCAGTGCTGGCAGCTAAGGAGTAACCGAGGCAAGCCTTACCCCTGCATTTTGCAGAGAGGCTGTGTCGGACACATCATATACAAGAGAAACAAGCAAAAGTTTCCTGAAGCGACTGACAGATCACAAGGTTTGTTCTCTCCGGTTAGATCACAAGGTTCTGTTTTTATTTTTCATGGTGCATCATCAAAACAGAACGTGGAAAATCCACGGAAAACAATTAAAGGGTTCCACTCAAACCTAGAAACCATCAGTTTCAAATTTCAGAAGAGTTTCAATCAAGAATTCAAGAGCCAGTAAAACATAATAAATCACGTGTAACACAAAAGAATCTCTTTGTTATTGTTAAGGTGTAAAACAGAATAGAAGGCTGACTATGCTGCCTAAGAGACATAAAGAAGCACACAGTAAACAGTATGAAAGAGGCACATACCACTTGGTATATCCTTCAGAGGAGTCCCTTGTCCCTGTGATAAAAAGAATGTCAGCCACACTGTTATGCCGAAATGAAAAAATGGGGCAAAATGAAATGCAAGCAACAAACCTTCTCAACCACAAAATTCCTGTTTGGCTCTTTCTCAATCACCTCAACCAACCTCTCCACAGTTTTCCTCTCACGTTGAGGGCGATCGGTACCATATGGGCTTGGGGTGTTCAGCAAACTTTTGGCTTCCCTGGATTTGGATCCATCCTGTTTCTTATCCTTTCCCTGGCTTCTATCCCTGGCACTCCTTGCTTTCTTGTTCTTCGGAGTCTCCTCCTTATTCTCTTCTGTCTTCTTGTCACCTTCAGCTTCAGCTTCACCTTCATCTTTCTTATCAGCAGAACCCTTTTCTTCTGCTTCCTCTTCTTCTTGCTTCTCATCAGCATCCGTTTCTTTTCCTTTGTTTTCCTCTTCCCCGGCCAAAACATCTTTCTCTTGCTCCCTCGATTCATCCTGCTTATCTGCATTTGTGTTCTCAACTTCATCTTCCTTCTCTTTCTCAACTTCATCTTCCTTCTCTTCTTTATCTTCGACCTCTGTACTTCCTGCGTCAGCCTCAGTCATCTTGGCATCCTCACCTTCTTCTGTCTTGGCAATGGCATCTTCCTTTGTATCTGCATCTGTTTCGACATCTCCTGAATCCACCTGCTTTGCAGCACCAGCATCACCATCACCTTCCTCTGCGGTCTCAGCCTCTGCCATCTTGACATCTCCACCTGCTTGGCCCTCGGCGCCATTTTCCGAGCCTTTGTTCTGTTCTTCAGCATCCTGATTCGCTACTGTCTCCTTGCTCTCGGCAGCAACATCAGCAGCGGTTGCTCCATTTGCGATAGCCTTCTCCTCCATCGCAGGTGCTGGGTCGGCCTCGGGCATCCAAGCCGACCCTTATTTCTCTAACAACTGCTTTAAAATGTTAACCCTAGTGAGGAAACATGAGGTACAGGACCTGTCGGGGAATAAAAATCTGACAAAAGAAAGGAAACAGTGGCATGCTGCGGTGCGTGCTATGTCAGTATTGTTTTCCAAGATCTAAACTCTGCAGTACAATCCTTTCATTCAGATACAAAGCAGGAAGGCAAAGTGGAGGAATAAGAGCAGCACATCATGGTCCTAGCTAGAATAAAAGGAATGTTTGTAAAAAGGCCTCCAGCAAGTCAGCTCCCATGAAGACGACGGCGGAAGAGACCAAATTGCAGGCATCACCCAAAGGGCTAACGGACAGGGTAAACCCTATTCGTTGCAGGAACCCCGAATTTCAGCGAAGCCAGCAGGCAATTGCACACAAGAGCAGGACACGGGCCAAGGAACCGCAGCTACGCCTACGTGGCGTCAGCACGACGCCAAGGACCCCGGCTTCCGCACCCAAACCCTAAGCAATTCGGACCGAAATTGCCGGATTTGGTAGCTCTGGCGCAGCCCAGAGGCGGTTCCCTGAACTCAGAGACCCGCGCGCCTCGCAGCTTCCCTGTACTCTACCCGAGCAGAGGAGCGACGCCTCCCATGTGCTCGTCCCAAAACCCTAGAAACCCCCTAGCTGAGCTTCCTCTGCCGCTTACACGGGGTGCACCCAGCTCGACGACGACAGCAGCCCGACCCGGAGCAGAAACACGAACAATCTCGAGCAGGCGAGGCGGGGAGGGAGACGAGGCTTTTTTGCGGCCCTCGAGCGTACCTGGAGCTGGGCGAGCGGCGAGCAGCAGCAGCCGGGGCCGCCTGAGAACGAAGTGGAGTCGCGTCGCCTGCCTCCACGCCTTCCCAACTTCGTCTCACAGACCCAGAGCGAGAGAGACGGGGGGAATTTTCGGGTGTTTTTCTTTTCTTTTTTTCCTTCTGGGGGGTTTTAATTTATAATTTATTTTATTTCTGATTGATGAGTTTTTATCAGGAGCAGGCGGTTGCGTCGCTGGGTCCGGACGTCCGGACCCCAGCCCGGAGTCCAATCCGCTTTATTCGCCCGCGCGAGCGGGAGGCGTGGGCCCCACCCGTCCGATGGGACGCTGGCTGTGGACCCCGCCGCGTCCTTTGCCGTTCGCGGGCGCTTTGGGCGTGTGCAGGCAGGAGCGCTGTGCTGCTGGTACGGGCCCGTGGACCGTGGTGGCGTGCGTGGGCCGTGGCCACTGCACTGCACAGGGGGGAGGGCAGGGCCGTCGCTTTCGGGCTCCGAATTTCTGATCCGCCGTCCCGTTTTCAAACAAGAGGGCGCGGCGCTGCCCGCTGCCCGTAGGGGTATAAGGTACTCAAATCTTCTTGTTGCTGTCATAACTTTTTTTCTGTTTTTTTTTAAAACTACATATTACATCGAAGACACTTGTAACCATATGAACACACGTCTACAAGACCTTACCTTTATGAGCATCTATGAAAAACTAAGCCGACAGATCTTAAGATTCATACAGTTATCACAAGCGTCTCGCTGTCGAAGGGACGTCGCCTAAAGTATAACACCGTTAAATCCTAAAATAAATCTAGAAAAGTGTGAGCACCCGTGTCAAATCAATAACTTAACCCCAAGTGGATAGCTTCCATTAAAAAAATCCAACCAACTGATCTATCCTTTTTTCATGGTGACAAATGAGACTGACGTCTAGTTTGCTCGGCCAATCGAGCAAGCTTCGTGTCTAGTTTCATAGTTACTTCTTTGTTCCTATAACTAAATCCTATTACTAAAGTTAATCGTTTGGTTTAAGGTTAGGGTTGACTGGTTGAGATCTTTCCGGGGGATATGACTTTTGTTTCGTTTATCCACCGCCAACCAAACGAGCACATACAAGAATGACTTTAAAAAACAAGGTAAAATGGTGAAGCCTACCAAAAGATGCTTTCTCCTAGCTTCACTATTTCTTGAGAAGCTCAAACCCTGATAAAGAAGCCATAAATTGTATAGGTAGCTGAATCTAAACTTCACACGTAATGTGCTAAACCAAAAATGCAAGACTGGAGTATAGAGGAGCCCCACAAAAACTTGTTTGACAATTCTAACTCTTGCTAGCACACAAAAACGGTAGTGGCTTCTAAAAAGGCTAGTTTCGAACATATAGTGTTGATTTTACCTCTTACCTTATCTATAAGCAAGAGGATAAGTGAATAGATAAATTTGAATTTGGGCTTTCTGGACTTACCTAGAAACTCTAAAGGGTTTGTTTACTTGAGGTGTGGCTGTGGGATGTGAGCTATGGAAAAACTTAGGAGTGTGAGCTATAAAAAGCTAAAAGATGTTTGGTTAAACAATTATAAAATACACATTCTATCTTTATGTCTCCTAAAATGACTATGAAATAGTTTTTTTTGTTTCATCTAATTTGAAAAGTAGAAAGTCAAAAGTTAAAAACAAAATCAAAATAGTTTTCAAAATATACTATAGAAAAACAACAGGTTCTGAAAAAACACCTTCAAAAGCAGCCTTTTTTGATGGACTAAGTTATGTGCTTTCTTTTTCTTCTTTTTTTTAGTTTAATCCATACCACAATTTTAAAACTACTTGTCATCTATACAACCAAATTATGTGGGTTTATAGTACTATGAAAAGGTTTAGATATAGTTAGCTACTAAATTTAGTTCTAATGCATTAAACACCCATCTGGTATATACCTCAACTTTTATTTTGTGAACTAACCCGACTAATAGCTTAAAATGAACTATTTAGCTAATGAAAAAAAATAGCTCACACTATTTAGCCAAGTCATACTAAAGTTCTTAATAAGGTATTAAGGTTCACTTTTGCCTTCAACTTTATCCAGCTTTGGCTTTTCAAGCCTGGATAGGCTATCTTGAAATAAGATTCTATATACTTGGTTGCCTATGTAGCTTCCTATCTAAGTCTCCATAGTGTAATCTGTTCTTGTTTGAATATCTGCGCAAGTCTATATGTAGTCTGACATTGTCTTCAAAAGTAACCCTAGTTGCTTGTAAAGTTGCATATCATGATTTCGCCATATCTTGCATATCCAGCTATACACCCTCCCTCCTTCGCTCGCTCTACACGACCCCAAGACTCAGTTTGATCACTTACACATGAAGCCAATCAAGCACATAACATTGTACAATCTCCTATTCAGACAAATCGAACAAACACCTTATTGCATGGCCTTAAGTACGTAGATTAAAGGGTAAGCTGCATAACCCCTAATATAATGCAATCCTAACATGAGGAATCAATTCGAGCTTAAGTAACAACTCCGAGTCTTGCTTTTCTTCTTCTTTTCTTTAGTTTTATCCATACAAGTATTTTAAGGGCACTTGTCAGCTATACCACCAAGCTAACCAACAACACATTAACATGTGGGTTTGGTAGCGCTATTACGTATAATTGGCAGATGTCGATGTTGTATGTCAAAAATGCATCTCAAGTGATGGTACTGGTACACATAAAAATATTCCTTTTGTGTTTTATACGCTTTTGTTGAGATAGGGTACCACAATCTTCATTGTTCAAGAAAACAAAAGGTATTACGAAAGCATACTGAAATGAACTTCTCTCCAATGAACGCCCAACAATGTTTCACCTTTCACGTCACCATTCCAGAGGTTTCCTCTCATCGATCTTCTTAACAATGCCCGAAACCAAATCTAGTTTTCCCAAGCACACACAGCCGAAGCACGGTGACATTAACCGAGAGCAAGTTGTTTGCCGGACAATTAAGTGGCAATAATAATGGAACGCCAACAATATAGAATACCCAGCTAGAGCGCGACGCTGACAGTCTCTCCGTCGTCGTCGGCATCGTCCGTCCAGATGCCGACCTCGACGTGTCCGGCCTCGGTGGCGCAGGCCCTGAACATGGCGGTGGTGTTGTGCGCCATGCAGACCTCGCCCTGGCGCGACACGGCCACCAGCCCCACGGTGCCGCGGGGTGCCGCCGCCACGACGCGCGCCGCGGCGTCGCGCAGCGGGAGAGAGACCGTGAGCGCCGCGACGTCGCGCGCGACGGTGCGGCGGATGATCTCCTCGCCCTTGCCCGTGGCGGACACCGCGCAGAGCGCGTTGGCGTAGGTGCCGGCGCCCACCAGGGGCGTGTCGCCGATCCGGCCCGGCATCTTGTTCACCAGCCCGCCCGTGGACGTCGCCGTCGCGAGGTTGCCCGCCGCGTCCACGGCCACGCACCCCACCGTGCCGGTCTGGCTGTTGTCGTCGTCCCCCGGGGCCGGGGCTTTTTGCTCTTTCGTCGTTGGCTGGGTGTAGTCGATCTGAAGAAGAGCAAGAAAAGAAAAGACCAGCTGCATGAAACCCAATTACTTCTTCAACTGTGAACCAATGGTTACTGAGGGTCAAATAGATCGTCCATGGTTTGCAAACACAGCTCTCTTGCAACAGATTAACAGGATACCGAATCATGTAAGACCCTGAATGTGCCACACACCAAAAACTGAAACAAGGACCGCCTGGCTGTTGTGGTACATACCTGCACCCTGTTGGCCTCTTTGGCCTGTCTCAGCCGGTCGATGTTGTTGTCCGTGACAAAGTGGTTTGGATCCTTAGTCTCCACTCCCTGACAAGTGACCACCAACCAATCAGATCAGAAGCGTGTATAATCTGTACAAACAAGCAGTAGAGCTTTTTCGATCTTTCTTCATCAGGATATTTACTAGGTTGAGCAGATGACGTGTCGTCATCGTCCGTCTTCGGAAGAAGAGAGTGAACAAGCATTGTCAGGTACGGAGTATCTTGTAAATATGACATCAAAGTCTAATCTTTTATCCTCATTGCTAGAATGTTCTGCTTTGAGTCGCGCAAGAACAAGAACAGAGACTGAAGCGAAGAACAGGAGTAGGCGCCGATTCTGATTTTTCTGTAATTTCTGTAAACTTTAATTGGGGCAGTTGAAGTGGATAGGAGTATGAGGATTGAGGAACCTGTTCCCTGGCAAAGGCCTCGGCACCGTGGAAGGCGAGATAGATGTGCGGCGTCTTCTCCATGACGAGCCTGGCGAGGGAGACGGCGTTGACGACGGTGGAGAGGCCGGAGACGGCGCCGCAGCGCAGGGTGTCGCCCTCCATGACGCAGGCCTCCATCTCGACGGTGCCGTCGGAGGTGAGCACGGAGCCCCGGCCGGCGTTGAAGTGCGGGCAGTCCTCAAGCTCCCTCACGACGAGCTCGACGACGTCTAGCGCGGTGCGGCCCTCCCGGAGCGCGGCGGTGCCGATGTCGAGGCAGCAGCGGAGCGTGGCGAGGCGCGGCTCCCTGCTCTCGGGCGGCAGCGTGCGCGGCACGTCCCCGGCGCCGCCGTGCAGAGCCAGCGCCCACCCCATGGATCCGCGTCAGCGAACGGTGACGACAGTGGCGGAGGGTGACCCAATATAAGGGGAGGCTAATTTAATGCTAAGTGCTACAGTACATCAGCAGATCATGAGTTCAATAGTCCTTGCCTACTCCTATATCTCTTGTTCTCAACCGTACCTTTCCAAACACGGAGTATTAGCTTTATCTGTTTTTTAATCCTCGTCAACTGACATGCTAAGGTCCTTCATAGTTTTCCTGCAGCCAAGCAGGGGCTGGAGCCCAATTTCGCCTCTACTTAGCTCCGTCCCTAGGTGACGACGGAGAACCTTGTCCTCGTGTTGTCTGCACTCCCAGCGGCTCACTCACTCACACACTCCCCAGCCGCCACCTTTCTCGAACGGCAACAACTGACACGTCAGCGCCAGCCAACCGCCAGGGGGCCGCGGGTGCGCAAGTGGGGAAGAGACAAGACAAACGAATCAGCGACGGAGCCGTGCGCAAGCGCAAGGCGCGCGCCACGTCAGAGGCAGCAGCTGCGTGGCGTCGGATGGCGGGCGCGAATGGACTGGACGAGTGCCTGCGCCGATGCAAGTTCTCCTGAAAATCCTCCGGCTCCACCTCCAACCGAGGTCGCATCGTCACCGTCAAGCCGAAAAACCGCCCGACTTAGGGCATACATGGCTACACGTCAGCGGTCTCATACCCCATCTCATGCAATGCCACGTATAATTTTTCTTATGTGGAGGAAAGAGAAATGTGTGAGAGAAATAGGTCGTTGTTTTGTGAAACAATCATCTCATGAGCTAAGATTTAGGACTATGAGACAACTATTACACCATTGTATGAGTTGTTGTCATGCACCGAAGTTAATTTTTATTTTATGCATAAATTAAGGAATCATGAGTTACTACGAGTCAACTTAAAAAACCAACCATTGTATATGTGGTCTGTTAAGTCGTCTTAAATTACGTGACATTATACGAGACGACCTATGAGACAACACCAACATACTTGCCCTTATATCACAATAAAGCAACCATCGCCGTCAAGGAAGCATGCGGGCTGATGACACTCCAACTCAGATCATCCCAAACACTCCAGGCTGTATGTTGGCTTCGTCAGGCCACGTGAGATTGGACAAAAAATAAAATTATGAAAGTGGCAGCATTGCAAAGTCTATTAGGCCGCCCCAATGCTCCATGTTGGATGTTGGCTTCGTCAGGCCATGTAGGATCGGGCGAGAAAAGGTACAAAGATGATAGCCTCGTAGAGTCTATTGGTATCCTGCAGAAGACGCATATGCCTCGTCTGATAGAACAGCCGAAGCAACCAGGAGCAATAGCGATGGGAGAAAGAAAAGTTTGTTCCCATTTACTTTTTCATCTGATAAAAGCTAAAAAGTTTCTGATGGGAGAGGAATTGTGCCTATAGTCTGTGAAGAAAGCGACATTGGGAGAGGTTGGTTTCACCTACTCTACTTCTATGTGTAGGTTAGCTTTTTACTGAGGCTAATGATGGTAACTGCCTGCACTGCACTTGATCTTAGCATCCTGCAGAAGACATATATGCCTCATGTTATACAACACTGTACCCACACATATGCTTTATGTGACACAACACATAGGCAACACAGAGCCAGATCCACTACTAGGGCGAGCTAGGGCGGCCGCTCTAGGTCCCATTTGGCTAGCCCCCCCTCCTTACCCCAGAGCTAGCGACCGGTGAGGCCAACGAGGTGAGAACCCGAGGTTCAAGACGATGCGGCGCTGCTCCAGTCTAGTTTCAAATGAGGCAGAGAATGAAGATCTTCATGGGCTTGGCCACCTAAGTCTGGTTGTTTTCAATGGCCCAATAGTCACCCAATCACTTACCCTAGGCTGACGGCCTTAGGGCACTCCCAATGGTGAATTAATGATAGTTTCTATCTTCATTAAATGAGATGCCACATAAGCAAAATGCTGAGATGACAGTCTAATAAATGAGGAAAGAGAAAGAAAAAAGAGGAAACGGTTTCTTGAGTAGGAAACGACGTCGGCTCTAGAACCGGTGGACGAAGAAACCGCGATTTCACCATTGGAAGGAAATGAGTGATTTCTACCGGTACGATCCGTGGGTACTCGTCGCACATGCTCGCCTGCAGCGCTGCACCTACCCACCGGCCGTCATGCGCCCTCGTCGGCGTCACTACATGCTTACCTGCGCTCACTCGCCAGCCGTGCCCGCCTTCTCGCAGCCGCGCGAGCTCTCCCAACAGCTGTTGCGCACGCCCGCCGTCTCGCAGCTGCGCGAGCTCTCCCGACGGCCGCTGCGCGCCCGCCGTCCAGCATCCGCGCGAGCTCCCCCATCTGTCGCTGCGTGCGTGTTGGCACCAAGAATGATACACTTTCACATAACTAAAATGCTGCCAACAAACTCAGGATCAAGGACAAAACAATCACCTCAGAGCATATTTTATAAAATAACAAGTTCCACATGTCCATAAGTATTTTATTGCAGAAATGAAGAAATGGAGAAAATGAGAGCCAGTGGGACCCACATAGGGGGTCGGTCGACCACCCTATAGGCCCACCAGCTCTCTCCCCTCGGCCATGATCCAGGAGAAGCACCTCAGAGTGAATTCCAGCCCTTGGATCACTCTGTGCTTTCTCCCAACGGCTCACATGCAAAGCACATGGATCCATGGGTCCACACCAAGGAGATCAACGTGACAATCACCTCGGAACAAACAATAATCACCAATGACAAGTAGGACCAGCACCTAAAAGGACGAGGTGGGCCAGAGACCCCAAGGGGGGGTCGGCCCACCTCCCTCTGGGCCCACCTGGCCCCCACCTGGTCCCTGACCAGTGGGCCACATCTAGAAGGCTGAGGATGGCCCACAGGCCATAGGGGGGGGTCGGTCGACCACCCCCTATGGCGGTTCACCTCCTGCCAACCGCCATAATCACTCACACATGTTGGAAATCAACACCATCCATCCAAAGGCGGTTCAAAGTCGGTTGGATCCAAGGGTGGAGGATTGAAGCTCCCTGGATCGCTGACGTGGCGCTGGAGTAGCCTCTACTCCACCTCCCACTATAAATAGAGGCCCATACCTCCCTCTCTAGTCATGATGTAATCCATACAAACCACTATTGTTCTCAAGTGGAGATTAGTCTAGTGGTGTTCTCTAGTGTGGGAGTTAGAGTTGAGTTGAGCTTTGCTCGGACTTTTCGGAGTTGTCTTCCTGGAGGATCTGGTATAAGCTTTTGTATATTTTCTCTTTTGTAAGACTTTACTTATTTAATGCAATATTGCTTCTTTACTTTACTTAGTCTTTACTTTGTGCAATATTATACTTGTTATAGTATTGTTGTGGTTTATCCTGTCATTTAGTTGTTATAAACTAGATTGAGATCCTTGTGGCCTTTCCTGTATGCGATCACCAAGACGTTCACCGAGAACGTCACGTAGGTCATGGAGGAGTTCCCCCTGGAGCCGGTGATGGGCGAAATTGAGCCCAAGGGTCATGGCACGATGGTATGCCATCATGACTAGCTGTAGAATGAGAGATGCCCGGGGGACATTGCGATAGTACGACATGTTTACCTGGGGATCTCTCGGTGACCTTAAGAACAACGCGCTAATTTCTTCCCCTGGGAAGAAAGTAGAGAGAGCACGGCTGATAACGTGTTGCGAGTAAAGAAAGAGAGACATGGGTCGAGCCAAAATGAATCGGTGTATTATTCCATTGATCACGAGAGTTCTATTTATACAAGTCTCGATAGAGGTTACGGGGAGGGAAACTCCCCCGTCAAGTAACCACGACGCACGTCGGGGAGTTGCGAGGGAACGCCCCATGTCCTGCCAACGGATATCTCCCGTAGACTTCCGAGGGAAGTATTCTCGGGGAGTATGACGAGGGGATCCAAGGGGTTGAGATCACCCTGATATTATTTGTAACAATAGGCTCCAAGACTCCCCTCATCTGAAACACAAATCTGACATTTGTTGACTTTTCTTGGTTTTTTTTTCAATAAAAAAAATCCTGAGACCAGTGATCCATGGAGTAGTTCGAACTCGTGACCTCAAAAGTTTAAACTGCAAATAGCTAGGAACTTCGATTAAACTCCAGCATAGCATGCCTTGCTTCAACTCGATGGCAATGGTTGCTTTATCCTGATAACCTGTCCGGCGGTCTCCGGCGTGGCGATGACGATGCAAGTATGCAACTGGAGGTGGAGCAGGAGGGTTTGCAGGAGCAGTTGGCATGGGCGCTGGTAGCCAGGCAGGCACTCGCCGTCTCGCGCCAGCCAACTGACGCCACGCAGCTGCTGAGTGCTGACCCTGACGTGGTGCCTTGCGCATGCAAGCGCACGGATCCCCAGCTGCGCGCGCACCCGCGGGCCGCCTGGCGCTGGCGTGCGGCGTGTCAGTTGTCGCCTTGTTTGTTGCCGTTCGCTCGGAAAAGGCGGCGTGATATCAGCCAGCGGGCGGCACTCACGGGGAGCGCTGGCTCTGGCGGCCCATCTTCTTCATCCATCACTGGCCGACTGCTGCGCCCGCCCTCGGGAGCGAGTGCGCCGCTGGGAGTTGTGGTAGACTACACGAGGTGCGCGCGCGCCCGTGCCGGTGCCCGCTCCCGTCCTCCGTCGTCGCCGCTCGCCGACGCCGATCGATCCATGGGGTGGGCGCTGGCTCTGCACGGCGGCGCCGGGGACGTGCCGCGCACGCTGCCGCCCGAGAGCAGGGAGCCGCGCCTCGCCACGCTCCGCCGCTGCCTCGACATCGGCACCGCCGCGCTCCGGGAGGGCCGCACCGCGCTAGACGTCGTGGAGCTCGTCGTAAGCCCTCTCCCTCCTCTCGCCTCTTCTCCGATCCCTCTTCTTGTCTGTCTGGTGCCGGCAGCAGCCCCTAGCGATATTATTGATCCCAGACATGGACATGGCATGGCCAGGTGAGGGAGCTGGAGGACTGCCCGCACTTCAACGCCGGCCGGGGCTCCGTGCTCACCTCCGACGGCACCGTCGAGATGGAGGCCTGCGTCATGGAGGGCGCCACCCTGCGCTGCGGCGCCGTCTCCGGCCTCTCCACCGTCGTCAACGCCGTCTCCCTCGCCAGGCTCGTCATGGACAAGACGCCGCACGTCTATCTTGCATTCCACGGTGCCGAGGCCTTTGCCAGGGAACAGGTTTGTTCCATATGTACTCCTCTTCACTTGCTCAACCTAGTAGATAGATTCCTGATGCAGAAAGATTGAAGAGCTTGTTTACAGATGATACACGCTTCTGATCTGATTGGTTGGTGGTCACTTGATTGTCAGGGGGTGGAGACTAAGGATCCAAACCACTTTGTGACGGATCACAACATCGGGCGGCTGAGACAGGCCAAAGAGGCCAACAGGGTGCAGGTATGTATGTACCACAACAGCCGGTCCCCGGCCTTGTTCCAATTTTTGGTGTTGCACATTCAGGATCTCAAATGATTTCGTATCCTGTTAATCTGTTGCAAGCGAAAGTGGTTGGCATATTTTTATTTTTGGATCCACATCTCATCCTGCACTTGATTGTGTTTGCAAATCACGGATGAACCTATAGGACATGCATTTGTGTTTGCAGCAAGATAGACATGTATACGTAGTTTTAGTTTTTTTTTGTTACCACTGTAAGACACACAAACTAGACATTACTGTCGATCTACACTGACTGACATGTTTCATCCTCAACAATCTGTAAGTATGGTTCGACTGTAATTTGATCCATTGGTTCACAGTTGAAGAAGTAATTGGGTTTCATGCAGCTGGTCTTTTCTTTTCTTGCTCTTCTTCAGATCGACTACACCCAGCCAACGACGAAAGAGCAAAAAGCCCCGGCCCCGGGGGACGACGACAACAGCCAGACCGGCACGGTGGGGTGCGTGGCCGTGGACGCGGCGGGCAACCTCGCGACGGCGACGTCCACGGGCGGGCTGGTGAACAAGATGCCGGGCCGGATCGGCGACACGCCCCTGGTGGGCGCCGGCACCTACGCCAACGCGCTCTGCGCGGTGTCCGCCACGGGCAAGGGCGAGGAGATCATCCGCCGCACCGTCGCGCGCGACGTCGCGGCGCTCACGGTCTCTCTCCCGCTGCGCGACGCCGCGGCGCGCGTCGTGGCGGCGGCACCCCGCGGCACCGTGGGGCTGGTGGCCGTGTCGCGCCAGGGCGAGGTCTGCATGGCGCACAACACCACCGCCATGTTCAGGGCCTGCGCCACCGAGGCCGGACACGTCGAGGTCGGCATCTGGACGGACGATGCCGACGACGACGGAGAGACTGTCAGCGTCGCGCTCTAGCTGGGTATTCTATATTGTTGGCGTTCCATTATTATTGCCACTTAATTGTCCGGCAAAAAACTTGCTCTCGGTTAATGTCGCCGTGCTTCAGCTGTGTGTGCTTGGAAAAACTTTATTTGGTTTGGATGGGAGGAGAACTGTGAAACATTATTAATTGAGCTTTCTCAGTTAATTGCTCCGTCCTCTCCATTAGAGGAAAGTTAATTTCAGTAAGCTTTCGTAAATGGTAATGCAATGTTACATCTGTCCTTTTTGTTTTCTTGAGCAATACAGACAATATCTCAATGACACGTGTACCAGTACCACAATATCCCTCTTAATCATAGTGTACATCTACATCCGTGGGTACAAGACAGAATAACATGGGAATGGACAGCTGATAGAAACCCGCCTACAGGACCCAGTTTTTAGGCTGCTACCGGTGCTACAAAACAAACATCATTTCACGGATGCTCATAGAAAACAAATATACCTTGTCTGGATCCTTCTCCAAAACAAAATCCTTATCATAGACAACCGACTTAGGGGATGGCTGATCAGTAGAGGCAGAGCTGTGCACTTTGTAATTGGATCATTTGAGACTGGGTTCCACCTACGGAGTATGCCTTACCTTTCCATTTGCCCAAGCAGTCTGGTGCCAAACATTATCTCTGGATCAACTCACAGGTGTCGATGTGACACAACATATAAACTTCAACAACATGGCAAATCGGTGGGAGCACACTCTGCATTTCCATCCCTAAAAGAACGAAAAAGAGCCTTCAACGTCTAGTCATCTACACCATGTGCAACCTTTGGAAGGAAACGTAACCAAAGGATCTTCGATAACCTTCATTCCACCCAACCCAAGTCACGGATTAAAGAAAATTCGGATCTCCACGAAACGGCATTCTATTTGCAACCGTTGTAGTGTTGCAGATTATAGTTTCGTTGTCCTCTCAAGGCTTTTCTCGCCCAAAGATAGGCCTTTTTTTTTTCCACACACGGGCACTATGATACTCTTTGGCCTATATATATGGTGGCTTATAAATAACTCTCTCTTTGCACTTAATTGAAAGGCAGAGCTAAGTGCTTGTGCAAAGTGAGTGTTCGTTCCTCCAGACAATCCGTGGGAACACAGTTCATGTGTCAACTCATAGGACTTTGAAAACGAAATCCACCTTATATATATACGGAGTATATGCTCGTGTATCTCTAGGCAAAATTGATGTAATAACGAATAGCCGGCAACCTTCACATGCCAATAGTTGTCTAACCAAGGGCAACCGTCGAACGAATGATGCATGCCTTGCTTTGAGACATTTTTTTTTGTTTGCATCGAATGCTCAAATAGGTCACTTACATATGTTTTTCTTCTCACTTCTTCTATATTTCAGATGCCTGAATTTTAAGATGATTTTCAGACAATATCCTTATACTACCAATTAATATAAGTAAATTGTCAGTTTTGTGATTTGTTATTTGTACTTGTGTCATAATATATTAAAAATTTTATCCTTATCCTCTATATTTCAGGTGCCTAAATTTTAATATGATTTTTAGGCAACACCATTGTACTAACGATTAGTATAAGTAAATTGTCAGTTTTGTGATTTGTTATTTGTACATATATCATAATATATCAAATTTTTGTCCTTATCCGACTATAGAAATATTGTAAATTGTTAAATTATTTTTAAGTCAACACATATCAGATTTTGTGAGATTTGTATTTTTGTCTAACAATGTCTGCAGAAATTGCAACAAACAGAAACTATAATTTTAGTACAAAATATATTAAAAAACCATCGCATGAAAGAAAACAAAAATTGAGACACTTGAAATTTAGCAAATCTCTTTCTTCTCTTTCCAACTAGCACTTTTCGTGATAAACAAGGGATGTCCATCAACACCGCCTTCTTTTGCAACAACTGACATATATGATTAATCAACATACTAATGCTCAAAGAAAGCTTTACTTGAGTAAGCCAGCAGCGAACCTGTCGTCGCCTCGCCGGCAAGCCGACTGCAACTCCGAGGTTCCAAACTGTGAGCACACCCCAGCGCCAGCGGCGATGGCACATCTGGCAGTGCCTGCCAGGCATAGCTGCCTCTGAAGCAGCATCTGCATCGACCCCTCCGCTTGGATCTAGAGCTCGTTTTGTCCCTAGCTCTCCTGATGGGGCACTGGAGAACAACGACGACGAATTTAACCGTAGCTATCAACGTTGGGGGAGCCTCGTCAGACCCACCAGCGAGCAACTGACAAATCGACTCGCTCTCTCGCTTGACTCGGCACCAGTGAGCTGAGCTAGCTGATTGCAGGCCCCCAGCCAAAAACCAGGCCCTCCCTATAAAGGGCTTGCCTCGTGAACTTCAAGAGCCTCCTGCTCACGGCAAGGTTGATCAGTCTTCCATTCATATCTCACAACCGTACAGCAGGGTCCGTCTCCACGTACGTTTGGTACTCAATTTCCAGGCCTGCTGATCCCATCAGGCCGGCGCCATCCCTGCAGGGAAACAATGGTAAGTACTATAAGACCCTTCTGAGAAGGAAAAAAAAAAGTTTAGCAAGCTCATTCTCTTCAACCTAACTTTTGTGCTTGGACTGGGCCTTTTACACTCCTAAAAAAAATCCTGAAAATCAAACTGCTCTGACCAACTAGGAGACTGATACTCCATAGTCTACATATGTATACTATATATAAGTATGTAACTAATGTGATCCAGTGCATGTTTTCAGAATTTCTCTTCCTAGAGATTATTAAGGAATTATAGTAGTCACTACTGATAATTATATTTGATAATAAAAAAAATAGAGTACAAGGATATGTGACATGACATAGTTTGTTATCTGTTTCCATTTTACATATTAAGTTCATTATTTACAGGGGGAGTTGCAAGGGACCGTCTGACTTTTGGCAAGGATCAAGAACCGCCCCATCAATGGAGTTCAACGACAAATCTAGTTCTAACTTTGAGGATTTCCAAAGCAACATGTCGGCTACTTCTGGGTTCTATGCCTTCGTTGATCCAGTCGATGAGTCAAATGATTTGGAGTTATTTTTGAACCAACCAAGATCCATGCATCATCATCCTCCTGTATCAAATACTTTTAATGATAGCGACCATATTACATTGAGCAGCTCCTATTCGAGTACAATATATGGTCCTCAATTCTGTGACCTCAGTAGCAATGCGGCACCAGATTGGTATGGAACCAGTGTGGCAGACTCTTCAAATAACAGTTGGGTCAACTCAGATATAACCATCAACTACTTAAAGAAGCTGTTGATGGACGAGGACAATGATGACAAGGTAACATTTCATCATGCAGAGTACGCCCTTAGAGCTATGGAAGAGCCTTTCTATAGAATCCTTGGACAAAATAATCCAGCTTATCCTGAGTCACCATCACTTTGTCGCTGTGGTCATCTGAATAACCTCGATGACAGCATCAACAAGTCTTCTGGGTTGTCATGCAGTAGCTGCTCTGTTGCTATTGACTCAAGTAATAATCATTCTGATCACAACTTGCAAGCTTTTGAAGCGCCATGGAGTTTGTCTGACATAGTCAAAGAGACGAAACGTTCCACTGAAGGTACACGAAACATGGAGCTTGGTGTGAAAATTGATGGCCGCTCAATTGCTGAAAAGCGTAGCCGAGATAATCAGTCACTTCAGGTCAATGTTGCAGATACGAGCAAGCATGCATCATCTGAGGTTAACAGTGGAAATTACTCACACACAGAAGATTCTTATTTGTTAGAAGCAAGGAGTAGCAAGCAGGTTGCCTTTTCATTCTATGGGCCAACCAGAAATGAGATGTTTGACAGGGTACTACTCTTCTCTGAGCATAAACCTACGGAAGAAGCTATTGTTTTGCAAGAAATGATGACAAACAAATCAACTGGACATTCACAGAATGAACAAGGAAGAACATCAGCTTGGCGGAAGACACGAGGTAAGAAGCAACAGAAGAAAGAGGTGGTGGATCTAAGAACCATTCTTATCCATTGTGCACAAGCAGTATCTGTGAATAACCACACCTTAGCAAATGACATGCTGAACATAATAAGGCAACACTCCTCAATAACTGGGGATGATACCCAGAGGCTAGCATTTTGTCTAGTGGAATGCCTTGAGGTGCGATTAGCTGGAACTGGGAGTCAGCTGTACCCACAACCTGATCACTAAAAGCAGCAGCGCTGTGGGCATTTTAAAGGTATTCCAATTGTCTTTAGCGGTAAATCCTTTACTGAGGGCATCACATTATTTCTCGAATAAGACAATCCTTGATGTCTCGAAGGGAAAATCTAAGGTGCACATTCTCGATTTTGGCATTTGCTTTGGTTTTCAATGGCCATCACTGTTTGAACAGCTTGCAAAGAGGGAAGATGGCCCGCCCAAGGTTCGGATCACAGGTATTGAGCTACCAAAGCAAGGATTTCGACCAAACCAAATGAATAAGCAGAGCACGGGACAGCGATTAGCTGATTATGCTAGCATGTTCAATGTGCCTTTCGAATATCAAGCAATATCATCAAAGTGGGAAACCATATATATAGAAGATCTCAACATTGAGGAAGATGATGTGCTGATAGTCAACTGCATAGACCGAATGAAGAATCTGGGTGATGAGACAGTATCCATAAAAAGTGCAAGGAATAGGGTTCTCAATACCATTAGAATGATGAAGCCAAAAGTTTTTGTGCATGGAATAGTGAATGGATCATATGGTACACCCTTCTTCTTAACACGTTTTAAAGAAGTCATGTACCAGTACTCTGCATTATTTGATATCTTTGATAAAACTGTTCCACGAGATAATGAGACAAGAATGCTCATAGAGAGGGGCATCTTCCTGTGTCAACTTCTCAATGTCATCGCATGTGAAGGATCCGAAAGGATTGAGAGGCCAGAGAATTATAAGAAATGGAGGTCACGAAACCTGAATGCTGGTCTTGAGCAGCTCCCACTGAATCCAGACATTGTGAAAGTAATAAGAGATATGGTGGGAAAATATCACAAAGATTTTGTTACCAACGAAGATGATCAGTGGCTACTAATGGGATGGAAGGGAAGGATACTGAATGCAATATCCACATGGAAACCTAGTGAGTCATACGATGGTGACTAAGACCTAAGTAGCATGCTAGTACAAGCAGAGGTTTGACAATCTTATGTATCAATGTTCTGAACTCATGATATATTTCAAAGCTTTTTACTGTGTGTTGATAACGCGTTGCAATTGGCTAACTAGTTCAACCGAAATGGGCTTCCAAAGTCCAACACATTTCATAGAGTCAGTGCTGCCCTGTTAAAACATTTGAATTTGTGTTGCCAATATATCCTTTCTTACCTACAGAACTAATTTGTTCGATTGCCTTTCTGTCATATAATCTATGGTGTTTGCATCACACCTCAAAATGTTGACTGCTGGTAGGACGAATTCTGCATAAGTTCAATTCTTTAAACTTTGTTCATACATGGGCAGTACTCAGAGCATCTTTACATCCAAGCATGCTCAATCTCTATGTGAGTAGAGGGAGAAAGGAAAGAAAGCAGGATGGTATGGGCAATGCTGAATTCTGGATCCTCGTATAACTAGATAAGATCGCAATTGGTAGCTACTAGCAGTATAACAACGAGGCACAGTCATGCCCGCCGAGCAAGAAAGAAACGACGGAGGAGGCGTGGAATGGACAAATACCTTGGTGGAGTCCGGAACAGCCGCATCTTATCCTCGGCTCTTGGCGTGCGCTATAGCCGTCTTCTCCGTCAGCATCCGAAAGTGCCCGGTCGCCGGTCGGGTCAGGCATTCTATCGAACAGCTCCCGAGCATCCACCCGTCGCCGATCTCAGACACCCCGAGCGCTCCCTCGACCTCCCACCACCTCTCCGCAGCACGCCCGCGTTAGTCAAATACGAACCACGCAGCTTCTCAAGAAACGTCGGGTCCAGCATTGGTGCGATCTTGATGGCGACCGCCGACCATGAAGTGCATGGCATCGCCAGAGGAGGCGACTTAATTTTCCCCCCACCTCTCCGGCGGTCGTGGCTAGCTTGTTGCTTGTAGGCCCTCCGGCCTCCTGTGCTGTCAACGAAGATTAGCACACGACTTTAATATAAAATGTTTTAGACGAAAAATACTGAGGTACAATAAGTTGTTTCCAATTTTCATGGCCCAATAAAGCGAGTACATGTAGTATTACTAAATGAAGGTAAGCACCACGATTAATATGAATTGATGCCGTATGTTGCTAGTATCCTCAGGAGTTACTTGTTACAAATACTTCAACTTTGGACAACGATCTCTCTCTCTCTCTTTTAAAAAAAATGTTTGACTAGTGTTTTCATTAAAAATATGTGTTAAAATATATATTTACAAGAAACAGTAAATTCATAATTCAATATAACTTGAAAGGGCATGATGTCAAGTCCGAACCATTATGTACGTCAAGTCAAAGTTTCAAAATTTGGAACAAGAGTTCGCCTAGAAAGTAATGCATCTACGGCGATGTAGTAACCAAATTTACATCTTGAAGGCAATGTAAATGAATAGTGAATTAGTGATAGGTTATTTTAGGGCAGACGTGAAGGGAATAAGAACTCTATTAAAGGGCATGTTTGTTTTAACGTTTTGGCTTCTGCTAGCTAGAAGTTGAGCTATCTTTTTAAAAGCTAGAAAACTGGTGCAACTCCAATGTATAATCTCGAGGAGGGTGCAAAGAGTTGACATCTTAATCGGTGCTTTGGTAGTCAAAAGTGTTCAAACGTGTAAACTTTTTTTTATCATAAGCTAAGATGAATTTACATCAAATAAATATTACGTGTCCCGAACTTTTCCCGATGCACCCGTCTACTTCACGTGAACTCACAACACTTTAACATATCTTTTTTTATTCAATGCACCGGTTGCTCAAATTGGCCACAAGTGCCGGCAGGTGCTAGGATAGCACCGACACTCGATGCACTTGTTTGGTTCTTTCTCTCTTCTCCTAGTATCCCTTAGCTAGTATGCTAAAGCTACTCTAAGGGCTTCCCCAATGCGGGGCTGCCAATAGTGTTGGCTTCACCTACAAGTTACAACCACTGCCCATAAACAAACCTAAAGATGTTTACTCCCAATACAAGACAACAATAGTACTACTGCTAACTTCAGTTTTTGTCAGAACTTTCTTGGAACACATCATAAACATACAACCTCAATTGTTGTAACCCGTAGAGTGGTTTCAACACTTTGTCATACCGGCCACTAATAGAGTCTGAGGTGTAGGAATCAAGTAGACGTGAAAACTAGGACTAATTACTACTGTGGTGCGTTGAGGACGACTACGAAGATAAACTAAAAGGTAAAAGGTAAAAGCTGAAAAGCATATTCTAAGAAGCTTTTTCTATTTTAGTGTTTTGAAAAGCTAAAATTTTATTATAAAAAACTATAAAACAAATGGCTAGAAGAAAAAAGTCAACTTTTGAGAAAAAACACAAAGCTACAGCTCAAATAAGTACTTCCTCCATACCTAAACAAGTGTCATTCTCACTTTTCAAAAAATCAAATACTTTACTTTAACTCTCTTTCTCTACATATATATAAGAAAATATAAATATTTATGATGCATAATCAATATAATTAGATTAACCGTTAAATATATTTTTATAATTAACTTATTTAAAGATAAAAATATTATTAATATTTTATATAAATCTAATTAAATTTATAAAAGTTTGACCCTCCGTAACACTTATTTTGGGGAAGAGAGAATAGACCATGGGTGTGTAATTCTATGATTTGGGCAACACATCACTCAGGTGCGACAACAGCTGATGTGAGGTTTTTGCGTTGTTTTAGCTTACTGAATCTGAAATGTTGGGTTAGGACACTGACAGGACAATTAATTACTGGGAATAAAGACATGCTATTCAGATCGCTCTCGTAAAGAGACCTCAAAGTTGTTGGAGAAAGCCATTGCCACGGTCTCCACCTCAACGTTCTTAATTTGGTGCTGATCGAAACGCCCAGTACAGGCACTCTGCTTTCATGCCGGATGCCCGGATCACATAGATCTTCTGAACTGAACATTCTCTCCTGCTTCCTGCTTGCACAGTTGTGATGTTCATCTGGTAAGTTTCTATACATCGTGGCAGTCTGAAACGTTCAGGTAAAGGTTGAGGTTTCTGACCAAATAAAAGAAGACACCAGATTACGGTGACGACTGAGGGAGAGATTTTGATATTTGACATCCAATTCGTGAGGCTTTTGAGATTTGGGACAGAGACAAACTCAACTTGCCAACATATCTGGTCTTTGTATCCAATCACCGCACCATCTTCTGATGCCTTGAAAGAGCACGCATCAATAGCAGGAAGTAGGGAAAACAGTCTAAACATCCAACAAGAAAAAGATTATGCTGCATTACCATTGCAAAGCGTATCCAAACTAGCAGTAGGAGCACAAGATTGTTACAAATACAGTAGCTGGCTCAAAGCGGCCGCCTTTTCCTTCTTATGTACTAGTATAATATATATACAAACACGCCTCAAACGGTCCAAGTGCACCAACTGACATAAACAAAGCGCAGAGCTAGATTTACCTGCAGTCACAGCAGCAGAAGATAGGGATTCTCTTAGGAATATGTCAACCCAACTGCAACTCCGAGGCTCCAAACTTGTGAGCACACCAGCGGCGATGGCAACATCTGAAACGACGCCTCTGCTCTTGAGCTCGTTTTGTCCCTAGCTTTCGTCCAGGCCCTAGCTATCAACGTTGGAGCCTCGTCAGGCTCACCAGTGAGCGGCTCATACTACTGCGTCAGCCACATGACATTGACCTGTTCTCGCTTGCCTCGGCATAGCTGGTTGCACCGTATAAATAAATATAAGAGAGATTATCCTGCTGCTCACGGCTCAGTTTGCCATTTAATCTTTGGCCAGTCTTGGGGCCTTTGCAGATCCCGTGGTACGGTACCTGCCTGCAGGAAAACAAAGGTAAACATATCAGTCACCCTCTTCTGCTCTGCTCATTGTAAAGCAAATTTCAGCTTAAGCCCAACAACAGCTTAGTTCTTATGCCAAATATCAGAAGACTATTCTCGGTGGTGGTAGTTTCTACTTTATTCTGTCTTCTCATGTTACTGTCTTACTGAGACGATATTCTTTTACCATGTAAACTATGCCTAACTAACTGTACTACCAGTCTACCACAAGGTAAAGGAGGTTTTCACCTAAATATATCACCTCAAAAAAGTTAGAAGAGATTATCATTTTCATGACAGATTTTGTTTCAACTTCTAAAAGATTATTTTACAAGTTGCTCTTCGCTACAAATTTATTCAATTGACTCCTTAAACTCCTGATTTGACGATCAAACTCTTCTGCCCTATGAAAAAGTTTTCCAAAGCTGTTCACGACATTAACAAAAAGGAACCGCGACCCAGTGTGCATTCTCTTCAGCCTATTTGTTGTTTGGACCCTTCATCATACATGGAGAATATGCATAAATGGTCTGATTGCTTAGACTAATAACTATACATGAAACATCAATAACTTCTGCTATCAATTTCGTATTTCAGAACTTCACGTACAAGAAAAATATTATGGAAAGATGAATTGGGTATCATACTTAGGTTGGAAAAAGGAACTCTAGATCACATGCTTAACATTCTGTTTTGATTTTACATAGTAAGTTTATTGTTGACAATGCAGTTCAGGATAATCTTGCACGTCTGACTTTCTGCAATGATCAAACAGACAAACACCCAATCCATGGAGTCCAAAGACAAATCTAATTCAATTTTTGAGGACTTCCCAAGCACCATGGTGAATAATCCTGGGTGCTATGCCACTTCCCAGATACTCATGGATGATCCAAGTAACAGGCATAATGATTTGGAGTTTTGTTTGCACACACCAAACTCCATGAACTATTATCCTCCAATATCATGTAGTTCTAACAGTAATGGCCATGTTGCATCGAGCACTTCCTCTTCAGCTAAAATATATGGTCCCCATCCATGTGAGGTCAGTAGCAATGTAGAATCAGATTGGTACGGAACCAATGTGACAGACTGTTCTGCGAACAGTTGGATCGACTCGGATATAACACTCGACTACATAAACAAGCTATTGATGCAGGAGGACAGCGATGACACGGTCATTTTACATCATGGAGAATATGCACTTAGAACCATGGAAGAGCCTTTCTACAAACTCCTCGGACAGAATAATCCAGCTTATCCTCACCGACTACCACTTTCTAACTGTGAAACTGTGATCATCTGAAAAATATCGATGACAGCATCAGAAAATCATGCAGTATTTGCTCTGTTGCTATTGACTCAAGTACTAGTCATTCTAATCACAACTTGCAAGTTTTTGAAGCTCCATGGAGTCTATCTGATATTGTCAAAGAGAAAAAACAGTTCACTCAAGGTACACTCAGCATGGAGCTTGGTTTGAACGTTGATGGCCTTTCCATGGCTGAAAAGCGTAGCCGAGATAATCAATCACTTCAAGTGAATGTTGCAGACAAAAGCAAGCATGCATTATCTGAGGTTCATAGTGGAAATTATTCTCGTACGGAAGATATTCAATTGTTAGAAGGAAGGAGTAGCAAGCAGTTTGCCATTTCACTCAACGGGGCAACCCGAGATGAGATGTTGGACAGGGTCCTACTCTTCTCTGAGCACAAGCTTACGAATGAAGGCATTGTTTTTTTCGAAGGGCGGCAAAAAGCTTTTGCCGGATTTTTATTAGACGGGAGAAAACAAAACAAACAGAACTTAACAGATTACAAAACACAAAACAGAAAACTCACTATCTACTACCCGAAGAAGGCAGAACACACCAAGGAACCACAGAGACAACAAAAACCCACTAAACAAAAACTCCCAAAGCAAAAGAAAAGAGCTAGAGCTACTACTGACTGCCTCTGTCATTGGGTTTTATGGCCAACTGATATTGATCAAACTCTTCTTTGCATAAGTACGCCACTTCCCTTGGTTGCAGGCTCATGTTTTGAAAGGTCCTCCTATTTCTTTCTTTCCAAAGATTCCACCAAAAGTATATCATGATTCCATCAAACCTTCTTTTGTGCGCTCTCTCTATCCTCGCCCTACATTTACGTCAATATTTGTGTAGGGATCCAGTTGCTCCTATTGTGTTGATGCTTGTTAGGCCGAACCAAGACTTTAAAGTTGACCAAACTTGATTGGCGAAAACGCAGTCCTTACACAGATGCGTGGGGGTCTCAGGACTGTTTCCGCATAGTTTACAAATAGGGTCATTTGGCCAATGACGCTTCATCAAGTTGTTAGCCGTGAGAATCTTCTTGTGAAGTAGAGTCCAGGCGAAGAATCTACATTTATGTTCCGCCATAGCTTTCCAGATCGGCATAATCTTGAGTTTACTGAAGGTCCCTTCAAATTGGATACTGTAGGCACTTTTGGTTGTATATTCTCCGTCAGGTGTCCATCGCCAAGCTATGCTATCTTCCCTGTCCGTAGTTAACTGTGTCTGTTGCACGATCTCCGATCTCCCAAATTGAAACGTATTCTTGAAATTCGCATGGTTCCAGGAGGGGGAGAATATGTGAAATCCACTTGTTTCCTTGAAAAGCCTTTAGTACTATTATGTTTTTTCTTTTGGCCTTCTTGAATAAATTTGGTGCCAAACTCTTAAGGGTTCTACCATGTGCCCAAGCTGAAATCCAGAATTTAGCCGTTTTTCCATCTCCTATTGTTACCACCGTAGAAGCAGCAAAGAGAGCCCTGTCGTTGTTGTCGCACGGGAGCTCTAACTTGTTCCATGCTCTTTCTTTTTGGCGCCATTGGAACCACAGCCAGCGAAGGCGTAGGGCCCGTGAAAATCTCTCAAGGTCAAGGATCCCGAGACCACCTTTCGCCTTGGGAAGACATGTTGTTAGCCAATTGATAATCGAATGCCCCCCCAGGACTTTATCCGGTGTTTCACCTTTCCAAAGAAAACTTCTTTGTAGGCGATCAATTTTTTTAATAAGCCATTTTTGTTCCGAGAAGGCTGTCATATGGTAGATTGGATGACTTGACAAAACAGTTTTAACCAGAGTCTCCCTGCCAGCCGAGGACAGGAACCGTCCTTTCCAACCCGGTAACCTCGCTCCAATTTTATCGATCAGTGGTTGAATCTCAACTTTGCGAAGCTTCCTGACATGGAGAGGAAGCCCGAGATATTTTCCGGGGAAATTACAGGTTTTTCCGGGGAAGTTTTGGAGCAGCTGGGAGACCAAAGTGTTTTGTAGTCTGATGGGAAAGATTTCTGTTTTGGCGATGTTTATATTGAGGAATGAAGGCATTGTTTTGCAGGAAATGATGACAAATAAATCAACCAGAAATTCACAGAATGTTAAAGGAAGAAAATCAGCTTGTCGGAAGACACGAGTTAAGAAGCAACATAAGAAAGAGGTGGTGGATCTAAGAACCCTTCTTATCCATTGTGCAGAAGCAGTATCTGTGAATAACTATACCTTAGCAAGTGCTATACTGAACAACATAAGACAGCATTCCTCAGTAAGCGGGGATGATACCCAGAGGCTAGCATCTTGCCTAGTTGACTGCCTCGAAGTACGATTAGCTGGAACTGGGGGGGAGCTGTATCAGAATCGCAAGTTGATGACTGAAACCTGCAGTGCTGTGGAAATTTTAAAGGTATATCAATTGGGTTTAGCAGTAAGTCCTTTCATGCGGGCACCATACTATTTTTCAAATAAGATAATCGTTGATGTCTCAAAGGGAAAACCAAAGGTTCACATTATCGACTTTGGCATTTGCTTTGGCTTTCAATGGCCATCACTGTTTGAGCAACTCGCAAGGAGGGAAGATGGACCTCCTAAGGTTCGGATCACAGGTATTGAGCTACAGCAGCCAGGGTTTCGACCAAATCAAATGAACAAAAACGCAGGGCAGCTATTAGCTGATTATGCTAGCATGTTCCATGTGCCTTTTGAATATAAAGGAATATCATCGAAATGGGAAACCATTCGTATAGAGGAGGATCTCAACATCGAGGAAGGTGACGTGCTGATAGTCAACTGCCTATTCCGAATGAAGAACCTTGGTGATGAGACAGTATCCCTTAAGAGTGCCAGGAACAGGGTGCTCAATATCATCAGAATGGTAAAGCCAAAAGTTTTTGTGCATGGAGTAGTGAATGGCATGTATAGTGCCCCCTTCTTTTTACCACGTTTTAAAGAAGTCATGTACCACTACTCTGCATTATTTGATATCCTTGATAGAACTGTTCCACGAGACAATGAGGCAAGAATGATCTTAGAGAGGCATATCTATCTGTGTGCAATTCACAATGTCGTTGCATGTGAAGGATCTGAAAGGACTGAGAGGCCAGAGAGCTATAAGAACTGGACGTTACGAAACCTGAAGGCTGGCTTTGAGCAGCTTCCACTGAATCCAGACATTGTGAAAGTAGTACGAGATATGGTGGGGCAATATCACAAAGATTATATAATCAACGAAGATGATCAGTGGCTACTACTGGGATGGAAGGGAAGGGTACTGAAAGCAATATCCACATGGAAGCCTAATGAGTCATATGGGATGACGGCAACCAAGACCTAAGAAGCTTGCAGAATATAAGCAGAGGTTTGAAAACTTTATGTATCAATGCTCTGAACTAATCATGTACTTATTGTTTTTACCTTATGATGGTAATGGATTACAATTGGCTAATACTTCGACAGAAATGGACTTCCAAAGTCCAATGGATTATGTAGTTAGTGCCTTAGTGGTAGTGCGGTCCTGTTAAACATTCGGATATGCATTGTGATTTTCGAATATGTCCTTTCTTACCTACAGAACCAATTTGTTCGTTTGCTTGTCTGTCATATAATTTATGGTAATTGTGTTAAACCTCAAAATGCTGACTGATGGCATAAATTCTTCATGAGTTGAACCCTTGTTCATACCATGCATGGGTGATACTCGACCACCTTTACATCTAAAGCACGTTCTCTTTAGAGCATAGAGGCAGAAAAAAAGGAGTGGACGCTAGTATGACAAGTTAATACTGAACTTTTGATCCTTGTGGCTGGGGGTATATACGAACATGACCGATAAAACGTCATTAGCAGTATAACAGCGACGAAGGAGGCTGTGCGGTGGAATGGACAAGCTCACAAGCACAATGGTATGTACATACCTGGTGGAGTCCTGAACAGCTGCATCTTCTCCTTCGTTCTTGGCATGCGCTTCGGTCTTCTCCTCCGATAGAAGCCTGGAGTGGGGGCCGGTACGTCAGCGAGTGTATTTGGTGCCTACCGGTCGGGCATTCCGTCGAACGGCTCCCGAGCATCCTCCCTCTTCGTTGAAGTTTGACGCCCGGAGCGCGCCCTCATCTTGTGACGGTAAGTCGACAACCCACAGGTGACTTCTTCATTTTCTCTTTCACCTCTCCGGCGGACGTGGGTCTATGACCAGTCAGTGAGGACCAGCACAACCGCAAGCAGCTACAAAGTGGAACTTCCTCGCCGTACAATTTTAGTTTGCTCTCCCTGTAGAAATGGTAATCTCTACAACGCGAAACGTTTTTTCTTTTTCGAACATTGTCTCCTGTATGCTAAAAGTTATCATCCTATACTGTTAGACAATTAGAGTGAAGCAATTTGTTAGAGGACACTCTAATTTTTAACAAATTTATCGTAAACACCGTACCTAATAAAATATTTTAACAAAATAGATATAAAATGCTGAAAAATTATATCATAGAATCTTCTAAGCTCTACGTGATGAGAACTATAAAGTAAAAATATTGTTTGTACTAAAATGATTATTTTGTTCCTTTTCATAAATAGACAAAGTTAAATATAGTTAATTTTCTCATATATATATATAGGACACTAAAAATCTTGGAAAAAACATAGAATACTTATATCACCAAATCTTAACTATGCTAAAAAAATATTAACTCCAAATAATAAAATTTATAATAGTATATTTAGCATAACCGAGTTATATAGCATAACTGAGTTATATATTTATCTTCTGTCAAGCTTAACTAACTGATATATTAACTTTTATTATTTCGAGCTAATATTTTTAGTGTAGTCAAATCATGACGTAAGCATTATATGATTTTTTCAAGATTTTTAGTGTCATACAAATATATGATAAAATTAATTATGATTAACTTTATTTATTTATGAAGATCAGTAAAATGATTATTTTAGTGCAAAACAACATTTTTACTGTATAGTTCTCATCATGTGGAGCATAGAAAATTTTATAGTATAACTTTTGGGCACTTATGTGATTTTATATCTATTTTTTTTAAAATATCTTCTTGGACACTATGTCCACCAGCAAATTACTAAGAACTAGAGTGTCCTCTAGCAAATTGCTCCATTTTAGGTGTCCAACAATAAAGGGTGGTCATTTTCAGTGTCGAGGAGCCAATTTTTCCTTTCTTTTTTGTTTTTTTATTTGAATGAGAAGCGAAAAGTTTTTTTTTACATTAAACAATATTTTTTCAATAGCAAGAAGCTTTGCAAGTAGACTTACAAAGATCAGTGTATCCAAGAGAGGGCACTGGTGACTATAGTTACTGTAAGAGCACACAGGCTCAAAGGAAGTAGACAGAGAAAACATAGGCATATCTAGCCAGGGCATCAGTCATGGTATTGAGGTTCGTCCTAATGTTGTACTAGATCTTAGCCTATCGATGAGCGGCGTCCTATTTGCTTGGTTTATTAGCCGGTTTATAAGTCACCGAAACAATATTTTTTTCTTGTAATAACTAAACAACAAAAACAATATCAGTCAGTTTATCAGCCATCGAAACGAAGGCGAATATGGTGATAGTTGACAATCAGTTGGTAAAGGATTTCAATCTTCGGTCCGAAGGATGGTCTTGATCGGTAGCATTTAGAAAGTGAACCAATTGTTTGCAGTCAGATAAGAAGCTTGTGTTGGTGAAGTTGAGTAGATCGTTGATCCTTGCTGCGAGAGCTAGCACTGTAGCCTCACCCACGAGGCCACGTTGACTGAGTGAGCGCCTGACATGATCACCTTGATGGAGAGCGTCGAACGAGATCAATCTAACATAGCCGTGGCTGAACCATCCTAGCAAATAATCTCTCGTTTCGACTACATGTAAGGAAACAAACCTTGCGTCTAGAAGGAAACAAACCAATTCGATGTAACGGTGCGACCTAGCTAGAAGGTGACCTTGCCTCTTCACGACTGCCTATTTGAACCCTTTCCAATGGCTAGGAAGAGCACGTTTAGCGCTTCGGTTTTGGACGCAGTCAAATTGCCGTCAAAGAACTTGTCAAAGGCCTCTAACAATGACATGGATGGCGTTGATGAACCCTTGGTGAAGCTCATATGTTGCATGATGAGCACCTCACCTTCCTTGAAAGTAGGTATTCGGGAGAGGCTTTGAGCCGTCAACCGCCTACTCCTCCACGGCAAGGCTGCTTGGGAGGCTCAGGAATTAGGGGAGAGTTCCTCTTACATGACATTTTGTTGATGAAGTTGTCGAGATGACATTTAGCGGAGTAGTCATTGTCCACAGTTAGGTGAGTATCAATCGGTGATAAACTGATAGGGCCAGCATCTACGATGAGATCGACTGATCCGTCGACCGGTGATGTTTTGTCTTATGTCAGCCAACAAGTCTAGAGCATCATCCTTAATTGTCACTATCAAATCAATTAACAAAATTAGAACAAAGAAAATGCACATAATATATTGACTTTTTTGTTCGATCGTATGTTAAAGCTCTGTTTGATTGAACTAGTTTTAGTTTATTTTAGTTTATTCTCTCCCATAAAATACTATTCAACCCGATTTTTATACCAGCCAAACAGAGCCAATAGGCCATAGTCCTCTAGTGCATATAGACGGGTTGAATTCGATGATTATTTGGCCATATATCACTTAGGTGCTGCAACAACGTCAATAGTTTAGTGCCATGCGTAAGATACCTGGCGTGAGCTTTTCACACTGTTTTAGCTTACCGAATACTGAATCTGAAATGTTGGGTGAAGACGGTGACAGAAGAATAACTACTGAAAAATAAAGACAAATTGCTGGAAGCAGTTGAGGTCGTTAACTTGCACATCACAACGTCGTTGGAGAAAGCCGGTGTCGTCACACTCGCCACCTCGCCATTCCTTTTGAATTTGATGCTGATCTAAACATGCATGAACGGCCAGGAGCACGCACACTCTGCTTTCTTGCCAGATCGCGTACATCTTATCGGGAACATATTCTACTGCTTGCACAGTTGTGGTATATGATGATCTGGTTAACTTACACGTACTCAGGCATTCTAACTTTTTTTTTGAAGACCAAAACATTTTATTAAGTTGGACTAAAATTTTAAAGGAAATTATAAAAATTATGATGTCAAATAGTTACACTATAAAAATATAATTGATAATGAAAATTTAATGATACTTATTTGATATCATAAATGTTATTATTTTATTATATAAAATTGATTAAACTTGAGAGATTTGATTCTTTAAAAAAGTTAAATAACGTATAATTTAAAACAGAGGGAGTGCTATTCTTAAAATGTTTTAAGTAAAGGTTGATGATAAAATTCGAGATGGCGACACATAAAGGGCGAAGAATATACAGTGATGCGCAGAGACGGCACGAATTCAACTTTGCCACCAGCTAGCTTGGCGGCTTGTACCCAGTCCACCACGCTACTCGCCTGCCTACTTTCCTAGAGAAAAAGGGATCATTTTAGGTTTAGTCTAGATCAAACTACCTTACTTTTAATTAAATTTGTAGAAAATAATATCAAAATTTATAAGTTCAAATAGATAAATAATGAAAGTTTATTTGTGATAATATTTATCTAATATGTTAAATAGTAGTATATTTTTATATGATGGTTCTGTTTATCAATACTACTTCAACAAAAAATAAATAATATTTTTCTTTCATAACAAATACGAAATACGGTAAACCAAAGTTTAGCAAAATAAACAGACCTTGTCAAACTTATTTTGAGTAACAGTTGACATGGTGGATGAGGGCATGAGCCATGACAAGACATGGCATCGACAATGCTCGGCGGATCCATGGCATCCACCGCCCACTTGATGTACTGTGATGGCTGATGCGCCACTTGCCAAATCATTTTTTTTCTGCTTGTCAAGGAAATTTCTAACACACAATGACAATGCGAACTCTTATAAGTATATATAAACACACTCACATGCAACTTGAGCCATGGAAGAATATTAATATAATAAACGCATAAATTAAGAAGCTGGTAACCAAGTATTTCCGCACGGCCCAATGCGATTTGATTGCCTAAATGTAATTAGCATCAAAACTCCGTGGAGGGGGAGTTCTCCAGCGGCAGTAGGAGACTATACCCTAAAGAGAATATTTTGTGTGTTGGAAACTATTTCATATGTCCATTTGCGTTGGTACTATTCCAAGTCTTTTAAAGATCCTTTTGCCTAGATGAGATAATTTAGCCTGTTCGCTTGGCCATTTTTTTTGCTGATAAGTCGCGGCTGATGCTGTTTTGACTATTTTTCTGTGAGACAAAAACAATGTTTCGGTGACTGATAAGTCAAGTGAACAGGGCAAATATTTCCCGAATCCCGATCGTGTACCACTAGAAAACTTTGAAATTCTCGATCTTTGAAAACCTAATGTGGCTTCCACCGCTCCAGTCGATCTTTGATAAAAATGGCCAAAGTGTCCTCCTTAGGGGTCACTTGAGAGCACTCCGCGAAGCTGATTCTCATCACTCCCTGACTGTCAAACACATTTTTCAGCGAGAACTGATTCTCTACTGATTCTCTGAAGTGATTCTCTGCAATGAACTAAGAGAATGAGAGCTGAAAAAAAGTAGATTCACCTCTGTGAAGTGATTCTTCACGCTAATTTTGAGAGTTTAAGCTAAAAAATTAAAGAGAATCATTTTCAACCACAGAATCACTCCACCAGTGAATCAGTGAGCACAACTGGAGAATCAGAGAATACAGCTCTACCAAAGAGACCCTTCGCATCCCATATCAACACTCTTCATGTCAACATACTACAGGCCAATTTGTTTTGGTAGATGTCCACTTCCTGATTCTTGATTCGAGCTTCAATTCTTGATTCTATATATGATGGAGTGACTCTAATAAGACAGTAGGATTGGGAGCAAGCTAAGTGCGAAGTGACTGTGGATATGATTAAACAGGGAGCGCAATTTTTTAGCTCCTAGCTCGTAGCATAAATGGAGAACATAAAAAAAATCTTGTTAGATTTCCGTTGCAATACATTTACATTTTAACCTTTAGGTAGCCTTCCACAAAACTGCTCGAAGAAGTTGGGAGTAGTGCTTTACCAAATATATCCTAAAGGGTACGAATATGGTTTTAAATAGCGGTGGTCACTCTAAAGAACAAGATCCTTCTAAACAACCTGCTCACTGAAAGCTTGGACCTTCGATTGCTCATATTCTTTCCCATTATGAAGCAACTCTCTGTTTTTTTGTAAGATTCCACGAGAACCGAACAAAATAGGTTATGCGCTAGCAAAGCAGGCACGTTAATCTACATCATAAAACATGTAAGTGTGAGTACTAAAATCAGGCTTATCATAAAAATAGTTTACTCCAGAGCGTTGAGCTTGGTAAATTCTGTCCTATTTCTGTGTAATAAAAAAGAAAAAGAAAAGAAAGGAACACACGTCTTGTCTTCTGCGACCGCCGCCACAACTAACTTTAGATTTATCTGGTGACTTGTAAGAAAAGTAGACCAAACATACAACCAAAAAAAAAATTATTAAAATTTTCATTGCAAAGCACTTGGGTGGCTAATGACGATATTATCTGCGCAAATCAATTGGTTTGTTCATGACTAATGACATCCGCATGCCGTATTGTTAGTCTACTAATTGTCTACTACTACTGCTGCTTTTTGGCCCGTGACCTAACTGATTCAATGCTCATTATGCTCGAGATGACGCGCTTATATAATCTATCTTGTATGAGCTTTGTGGTCCAGTTTATATAAGCTGAAATGGTTAACTAACAGACATCTCAACTTTTAAGCCAACTTACATGTATATAAGCTAGTTTTCCTGAACCAGTTCATCTTATTTCGAGTTTTGTCTTCTGCGCCTAAAAGCTAAGGGTAAAAACAGATCAGATATTAGTTTAACATTCAAAAGTAGGAGTGGTATCGGAACTCTGTCCGTCATCTGTCAGCGAGTAGTGTCCTTTTTACTATTGCTACAGCTTGTCACATTCAAAAGTAGTAGTAGTACAAAGTCAGGTGGCCCTTTTCTGGTAACTTGATCATATCATTGCTCCGTGCTTTCAGTTCGATCAACCGTGGTAATATGTCACTATCAACCGTATCATGTGGTAGGGCTAATAATAAATAAAATATCTATAGAATAGTTTGTCTTCTCCTAATCTTCTTTGGTTGATGCCACTTATCTTGTTCAGTAGCACTCTCAGGTCTCAGCATACAAGAATCTTCTTCACATTGTCTAAAAAAATATTAGGTGAAAAGTTGGCCATATTATATTGTGACTCATCAGGAGAAGAGTTGCTCCAAAGGTGATGATTTTTTATTGTCAATTCAGCACGCATGCAATCTTCAACAGAAGCAGGCTGCTTTCTTTTCACGAAGTGGAGGGGCCGCGGCATAGACAATGAATTCAGACGTGTCATGTTTTGATGTGTTAATTATTGTCGCCTAATGCATGCTTTCCTGAGCACAAAGCAGAGCATGTGTGTTAATTATTGTCGCCGGTGAGGCAAGGGGCAAGTGATCGACGAGCGCGTCTGGGTAGAGGCGTGGCTGCGTGGCCCCCGCCCATGGCGACGGCGGCACGGATCCACAGCCGCGGAGGCAATGTCACCAAATGAGTAATCAACACGTAAAATAATGGTCTGGTAAGATTTGGCTCAAATGACATAATGAATTTCCGAGTCTGCTTCGTGTCATCGAGCAACAGGCCCCTTTTAGGCTTTTATTACTGCCCGATACTCTTGTCTTATTACGAATAAAAAAAAGTCTATCAGAATATCCTGGCAAGTACGAAGCTGGTAGGTGTTGCGTTGCTTTTCACTTCTACTTAGTACTTGGCTAATAGTGCAACCAATCATTCCTCATCGCTCGATCCATGGCCTACTTAGACCTAGTCATATATGTAAACTCTCATATCCAAATTATGACTCAGCTTTGATTTTTGTTCATCATTTCACTATATATCTAGAATATTATTATACCTAAATGCATAACAAAATAAATATAAAAGAAAGTCAAAATGACTTATAATTTAATTAAAAGGAGGAAGCATATTTGCTACTACCATATACCATTGTCCACGAAAATACAATTCAAAATTTAGTCAAAATCAAATAATTATGAATTCAAGAAAGGCAATATTAATTTTTATAACTAAATAAATAAATTTTTTAAAAATACCTTTTGAAAAATCTAGCGATGTTTATCTTTAATATGAAAATATTAATATATTTTATATAGATCTAACCAATTCAAGGTTGTTCGACTTAGCCCTACGCAATATATTCTACAGGGAGAGTGGCATATGTTTTGCATGCTTTCTTCCTTGGTAACATGTCCCTGTCGACCCTTGTCACACAGGAATAGTGAAAGTATCTGAATCATTTTGTTCTCCTTTTCGTACTTGTCTTGTCAAGCACAACTCCTGTTAGCACTACTCTAGCTCTATTTTTCAGCGAACTAATATTATTTTTCATTCACAACAAATCAGCATAAGCTAAATTTCAACAAAACAAATAGGATCAGATTGGGTAAAGAGATGATCATGTGCGGTGAGTGACACCAAAAGGATGTTATCACACTTTTTATTAAGAACCCTATTTATCATGGTTCTTAAACGACTCCAGCTCTTTACAATGAGAAGAGGAATCTAAGTTAGAGTTAGTGAAATAAAAAATAATGACTTCATCAAATGATAGTTCATTTTGAGAGGGGAGAGAAAAAACGACTTCTGCCTACGGTACACAAAGAAGCCCGAGTCTATCAAATTGTTATAGTAGATTATGTTTTCATTCCGACAAGGATACAATATATCAAGATAGGTTGTGTTATCATTCACTTCGTTTAAGAATAGAGTAATTTAAACTAAGGGAAGATACCAGTACTATTGGCAAATACCAAATACCCTACCCAAAGACCAAAGTTAACCTAATTAAGGAGTCCCTCTTTATGGGTTGGGATAATAAATAGTGTCTAGGGACTTGTTTGGTTCTCCTGTTGAACCTTGGCTCGCCTCGCTCAAAGATATACTCTCTCCATTCTCACTTTTTGAGAAGTCCAATATTTTTAACTTTAACCAATTTTTATAAATAAATATAAATATTTATAATATATAATTAGTACCATTAGATTGGTCGTTAGATATATTTCTATAATAAATTTATTTAAATATATAAATATTGTATTATTTTCTGCGAACCTAATTAAAATTAACAAAGTTTTAGATGCACGCATTCTATGACGACTTTTTTTTTGAGACGGACGGAGCACCGGACAGAATAGGTTGTTTGGTTACTTTGCTCTATTATCATGAATTCCTTATTTCCATGCAAGCAAGTTTTTTGTTGCTGCGCTGGAATTGGCTCTGTTTGAACTACTGCAGCATGATGTGTCTGCAAATCTATAATCATGAATTGTTGTAGCATGAAAGTCCATAGAAGCTAGGGCGAGCATATTGTAAATGTTTATATACAACGACATATTGTGCGAGGCAATTTTCGAACTACAGTAACACTTTTTATAGGATGAGAGAAGAATGGTCCATATCTTTCTGACAAACACAAGGGCATTATGTTAGTACATCGAGTTGGGAAATATATGTGTTGTATACATCGAATCTTCAGATCTTCAGAACTAGTTGTACTTTTATTTATGAGGAAAGTACAGTAGGGGTCCCTAAACTTCACAGGTGTGTCAAGCCGGTCCCTAAACTTGTAAAACGGGCATTTAAGGGCCTAATCTCTGTTTGGGTTTCGCTGAGGTCCAATTGGGCTCGGGCGCGCGTGATCATTATGTAAAAGATGAAACCCCATTTTTTTACAGTCATGCTTTCCATAATATGTCTTCACCACAAAAGATTTCACTATGTTGTCCCAAGATGCATACATATTCCAGGGGCAACCATCTGCACAATGAGCCCTTACTCTTTTCTAATCATTCCTAGGCATCAAGATTTCCACTCTGTTCCGAAGAGAGTACTGTGTAATTGCTTATCTAACACGCTGAACTAAAGGGAAGACAAGCCCAACATAGAAAGTTGGGTTGTTCATGTCCTCTTCACTCCAAGAATTGAATCTTAATCTGTCTTCTCCTTCTCCATCAGATCCAGGAAGATACAGGCCATCATCCTCTGTGTCTACATCATCGTATATTGCAGTAGGTACTCTGATCTCAATAGCCTTCAGTTGGCTACCCTTGGACTTCTTGTTCATCCCTTTCACCTTGGGCACAGTCATATCAACAACATCCTCCAATAGATCTTCATCCTCATCACTAATGTCATAGTCACTATCAACTAAATCTTGTTGTTCATACTCATCAACATCAGCCGATGCATTGCTTGATTCAGCTTGCTCTACTATGCCTTTCTTCATATCAGTATAGAACACATGTAACTTCTCTGTTGGGTTCTTGTCAACATACACAACTTTATGTGGACTCAATACCTTTGGTAATTCATTAACCAGATTGGCAACTATGTCATCCCAGTCGACATTATTCCAACTGTCTGTTTCATCAGCATAGACAACCAAATTTTTAACCTTGTGCACTACACTGATCATTGCTCTAATATCGCTATCTGATTCAATTGCCCTGATCTCTTCAGGAAAATCTATCCTCGGTAGCAACCAATAAAACTTGATATTCTCCACACTGGCATAACCAAGATCTGTAAAGAAATCCTTAAACCATACTGCAGACCATTCATCAGACTCGATCCAATCAACCCAGTGAACTTTCTCATCAACATAAGACCGCAGATTGCCGAACCCAACAAAGAAACTCCCATGATGTAACTCAATCGTGAATGAATCACTATGTGCAGGACCTACATTAGTACAAAAATCATTAGGCCACCCAAATACATGGAAAACCCTAACAAATCAAACCTAAATGACAATCCACCAAACAAAATCGATCCTTTCATCTACATGAATCACAAAACCACATATGGATACCCATAACCCTAGACGGGATGGTTGCACGATGAACATACCGTACTGCGGCGGTGCGTCCGCTTTCCCTCGCAATCGCGGCGGCATCCTTCCCAAACCCCGGTGCGAATACCTCCAGCGTGTCTAGGTTCGGTCCGCCAAACACTTTTCTTGACGCCGGCCACCACTGATCAGTCGCCTCCTCCGCCGCCTCCGAAGCAATCAACAGTCGCGGGAGAGGACGAGACGAAGATGAGTCGACTCAGTCTGCTTCAGTCCACGATGAGACCCGCGGGGGGTTATTGCAAAATCCACGTCTCTTAAACAGCCCGCAGCGGGGTATTGCAGAATGATCACGCGCGCCCGCGCCCGATTGGACCTTAGCGAAACCCAAACAGAGATTAGACACTTAAACACCCATTTTGCAAGTTTAGGGACCGGCTTGACACACCTGTGCAATTTTAGGAACCGCTACTGTACTTTCCTCTTTATTTATCTAACTAATAATTTGAACGAGATTTATTATTATTTTTGTTGTCTGAGTAACCGGTGTTAGGTTTGCCTAATTACATACTACCCCAGTCCTAAATAATTGTCGTCATTGGTGTACGTGCTGTAAGTTATCTTGATTTATGAAAAATAGACGCAACAATTATATCTTGAAAAATGAATTTATTGAAAAACTGGATTAAAAGATTTTTTTAATGATATTAATTTTACGTATAATAAATATTGATATTTTAATGTATATTTAATTAAAGTTATTTCTCAAAAAAATGAAAACTATAGATAATTAGGGGCATAGCGAGTTAAGTATATGTGAGGAATAGTACTACATCCTTCATCAAATGATATAATGGCTTGATGATCATTAAAATCTGGCTAGATGTCGGTCTCAGTGGAGAGTTTTACTACACTGTTTCCAAGACTGTCATGTCATCTATAATGAAATGAAACTTGAATAAAACTCTCAATTTTAATGCAAAATTTCATTTCAGAGTTTGATAGGCATTTAATTCTATGACTCATGGAGAGTTGGTAACCATGTCAAGAGAGTTTCATTCACATGACACTCATTTTCTCTCTCTCTTTATTAAAACGTTGTCATATCAGCAAAAATGCACATATAGCAGGCTATTAAATACAAATTAAACTCCAATAAAACTCTCATTGAGACTCCCTTTGTTCCCGTGTCTTATTTCATTTTTCTTTTATGTCACCCGTGAGGCAGGATTATCCCCTGCATATAGCTTGACTTCGTATCAGTGATTTTGCTAGATTCATCTCTCTATCCAAGGACCTTAATTTCTTCGTCTTTTTAACGATCTAGCAGTTTTTTTGGTGCCATCATCAATCCATAATTCATGAGTCTTAATTACTGTAACAGTCTCGTCATCCAAACAGGCGTCTTCTTTTGTACGGAGTAATAAAGAAGGATCCGTGCGCGAGTGTGGAAAAAAAAATTAAAACAGAGAGGAGAGAGGAGGACGAGGAGGACGAGGAGAAGAAGAAAACAGAAACCACGCCGTCGTCGACGACGACGAACACGCGGCACAACACAAGGGCAGAAACGGCGTGCGCTGGTACTAGCTCTAGCAGTTGGTAGAGTAGGTACCATGCGTGGAGGCGCGGAGCGAACAGAAGCAACAACCGGCGCCTCCCGGCTCCTGGCCTCTGCTGGCGGCCGGTGGAATCGGTCAAGCAGGATGAAGAGGAATCCTGAGAAGCCGAGGGGCCGTGCGTGCAAAAGGCGCCCCTGGCCTAGGCACGTGGTCCAATCGTCCTAAAATCACAATTTTCTCAATCCCAGCCACCCAAGATTTCATTCAGTTCAGGGGATGCGGAGGCGGAGAGGCAGGGAGGGGCCGGCAAAGAAAAGGGGCGCACGCCGCCACAACAACTCCCTCCTCGGCGCGGCGCCTCCTGGCTCCTGACCTCCTCCCCTTCTTCTCCTCTTCTCTTCCCCCTCACCGCCAGCCACACCCACCCACACGCCCGGGCAGCAGGAGAGAGGAGGGGAGGCCGGGCCCGGACACCCCTCTCTTCTCCGCCACCTACTCTTCTCCTCTCCCTTGCCACTGTACGGTACCTTCCTTTTCTCTCTCTCTTCTCTCTCCAGGACTAGGACTAGGGTCGCCTCGCCGCCCGCCAGCCAGCCAACCACGCGCGCACACGCCCCGTCCGTCCGGCCGTCTCCGCACTCCCTCCCCCCATCACTGCACACAAATACGTACTACTACTTGCTACTGTGAGTGACTCCGTGAGAGACAGACAGAGCAACAGGAGGAGGAAGCGGAAGCGGAAGCGGAAGCGGAAGGCGTTCGTGTTCCTTCCTTCGTCCTTCCTAGCAGGAGTACAGGACTGCCTCTCCTGCTGCAGGGCTTCGCGGCCTCTTCGCCGCCGCCCGCCTGCCATGTCCACCATCGGTATCTCTCTTTCCCTCTCTCTCGATGAATGTCCCCAAGAATCTTTTTTTTGGCTCCTCTTCCTGTGGTGTGGTGCCATGCCATGCCTGTGCCGGCTGCTGCTTCATCTTCCCTGCCGCACCGCTCCTGGACGGATTATTGCGGTGCCACTCCTCGTCCTCTCCTCTCCTCTGCGCGGCTGCTGCTGTAGAGTTCTGTTCTGTGTTCTTGCCTTTCTTGGTTCTTGGAACCAGCAAGCAACGGCTGCTTGCAGAACCCATGAATCCACGCCTCTCTCTCTCTCTTTTTATTATAATATAAAAAAATAAAATAAATTGTGTTTTCTTCGCACATGTTTTCCATCTCTGTTTCTTGCCGTTCTGTACCGTACATGGAGGGAGGAGGGGATTGCTCTGCCTCTGCCTCTGCG